>CM033641.1:180565893-181122928 GCA_019512145.1 Engystomops pustulosus
CATGCTTTCTTTTATTTCAGCATACATAAAGGGCTCATGCGAATGACCGTCCGGACCAGGACTTGACCGAAGTTTGCTGGTTTACACTGAAAAGATGTTCTTTCCAATTGTGGATTATGGCCCCAATAGAACTCACTGGAACCTTCAGTAATTTAGAAATTATTTTGTATAGAATGGCATCAGTATGTTTTGCAAATTATGCAAAGGTCAGCATTGAGGCAACTTTTTTTATAGGCCAATAAGCTGATATTATTTTTCATTAATTGGCAGTATTGCTGTTTATTTATGGATAGATTTCAGCTGGTGTCACGACTTTCCTTGGTTTTTTGCACCTTTCCATCGTCATGCGTACTTATTCCCTGTATCATTTCTGTCATTGTTCAATTTCGATGTCAGTTTCTTGGACATCTATGGTTTGATTTCTTTGCCATTGTGGATTGCATGGTTTGTTACATGTTTGTCGACATTTTGTGAGAATTTAATGTAAACAGTGCTGTATGTTCCCTCTGTAAGATATTTAAAAGGATAAATGAAGTATCAAAATATAAACAAAAATATCTTCTGCCTCTTTCCTTACTAACAGTTTTAGTAGTAACCTACCGCTGACATCCCCGAGTAACATCCGTGGTCAGAGTGGGCCCCGATCGCGGGCTTTTACACTGGTAAATGCCACTTCAGCTCGACCGCGGCATTTAACTTGCCTTTGGCACCGTCTTTACCCCACGATGGCCCCCCCATCCGCCGTCTTCAGGGGGTGACAATCATTGCTATGGCAGCCCTGGGGTCTGATCAGAGCCCCAGGGCTGCCTGGAGGCAGTGCCATTAAGATGGTGTCTATGACATCATTTTAAAGGCACAGTGTCAGTCTATGCATGCGCATAGGCTGACGCTGCTAATACCCTGCAATACATCAGTATTACAGCGTATTATTAGATGATTGCTTGTTCATGCCCCTAAGCCACAAAACATATAAAGAGACATATGAGGCACAAAAAGTCTAAATCATAACACAAACCCCACATATATAGTATCACCGCGTCTGTAACAACCCATAGAATAAAAGTAAATAATTATTGAACCCGTACGATAAACGCTGTAAAAAAACATAAAAAACCTGCCAAAAATTATGATTTTTACCCATTTAATCCCACAAAAAATGCAAAAAAAGGGATTTTAAAAAAGAGTACTCCAGAGTGATATTGTTGCATATACAACATGGCCCACAAAAAAGCCATCAATCAGTCTGAAGCCAAAAAAATAAAAATGTTATGCCACTTGGAAGACGGCAGTGCAAAAATGATAGATTTTTCAAAAATGATGAAAATGTAAAGTACACATATGTGAAATGTTATTCAGCAACCTATTTATGGAGTAAATTATCCCACGATAATTACCACCTGAAACACAATGAGTTTGAATTTTTGAAAATGGCAATTTTTTGAAAAAAATTCATCATTCTTTCTTTTTTTTTGTAAATAAATACAAAACTTATCAGCCAAAATTTACCACTAAAATGAAGTACAGCATGTAAGGAAAACAATCTCAGAATCGCTTTGATAAGTAACAGTGTTCACAAGTTCATAACTGAGATGATGCGGATACTCGTTCGAGTATAACTGCTCGGTCTAGTTTAGATTAGCTACTCGGACCGGCTCGTTACTACTCGTAACGAGCATTAATTATAAATAAATTGAATAAAGTATTTTTATTGTAAACAAAAAATATTACACATGTTTCCAGATGTTTTACCTTGTAAGAACACCAATTGAAATAACACTATTCTGCACTTTTCAGGTGTGCGCGCGTGTCTCCCCGCTAAGTTAGGAAGATGTGCACGAACATCTGGGAATGTGAAGAATAGTGTTCTTTTCAATGTGTTCTGCACTTAAATGGTCCTGTATTCACTGTTTTTAATGTTTTTAATATTCAATTCTTCACTTTGCAGATGTGCGTGTGTATCTCTGAACGAAGACACGCGTGCACACCTGCAATGTGAAAGATAGAATTAAAACTTTTAAAAACAGTGAATACAGTACCATTTAAAGAAAACCTACCATTTGGAATGGTGTAGGGTAAGCTGAGGTACCGACACCAGCTCAGGGTGAGCCTGGTGCTGGCACTTACTTCGTTAGTGTATAAACCGCGGTATCGCGGTTTTAACACACTTTTTAAACTTTAGAGCAGAAAGAGGGCTTCGCGCTGCGCGCAAGACCAGTGCGCGCGCAACATCACCGCTATTTCCTATGTAGGCGAGCGCAGACGATCGTGCGTCACCGCACGCGCGAAGCCTCTGCTGCTCTACATTTAAAAGATGTTAAAACCGCGATACCGCGCTTATACACTAACGAAAGAAGTACCGCACCAATCTCACCCTGAGCTGTGTGCTCGGTACTACAGCTTACCCCTACCATTCTAAATGGTGGTTCCTTTAAGTGCAGAACACATTGAAAGGTGACACGCGCAGGAGACACCGAAAGTTGAAGAATAGTGTTTATTTCATGTGTTCTTACAAGTAAAACATCTGCAAACATCTGGAATATTTTTTTTTGCACTGTTTTTTATGTTCTGTTTTTTTCACTCCCCCCTTCAAAAATCTATATCTTTTTATTTTTACATGTAAGTATAGAGCTGTAATAATAGCCGCGCTATTTTTTTTTACAGGGTTAAACGCAGTGAAAAAATGTTATTATATTTTGATAGATCGGGATTTTTCTAATGTGTTTATGATTTTTACTTTTTATTTATTTATATATAATGTTCTATGGAAAGGGGAGTGATGTTGAATTTTATGTTTTTTGATAATACTTTTTTTTTTTTACTTTTTTTTATTTTTCTATTTTTCAGACTCCCTAGGGTACTTAACCAAGGTTGTCTGATCGATCCTACCATATCTGACCCTACATACTACAGTATGGCAGTTATGGTGGGATTTTCACCTCATTACATTAAAAATGTGAAAATCGTACATTGTATGAAATGGTTTAAAATGAGACAGACTTGGGTCTTCGGAAGATCCGGAGCTGTCATAGGCGACCGAATGTCGTCAGCACTGATCGCCATTGGGTGTTACCAAATAGTCTTTGCTGCAATATGCAGCAGAGACTTACCAGCTATGGAGAGGGCTCAGCCCATGAGCCCTCTCCATGTATGCGCACCAGACGCATGCCGTACTATTTTGGTGCGCAATGGTAAGGCGTTAAGAAGACAATCCAGAAAATCTCAATACCACAACATAGAACACTAAAACCATAATATCAGACAACACTAAAAATGTTCGCCCTTCCCGCCGATGCCCTTTTAGTTTTTTGTGTTTTAATTTTTAGCTCCCCCACCTTCAAAAAGTCTATAACTTTTTATTTTTCCATGTACAGAGCTGTTCATGGCTTATTTTCTGCTTACACAATTACTCTTCAGATGGTGGTATTTAATACTCTATGTACTGGAAGCAGAAAAAAAATTCCAAATGCAGTGAAATTACGCATTCTTGGTGGGTTTGGATTTTACGGATTTCACTGTGCGTCCCAATTTACATGTCTACTTTATTCTTTGGTCGTATGTTTAAGGGGATACCAAATTTTGTATAGGTTTTATAATGTGTTTCATTTACAAAAATTAACAACCTTCTGTACAAAGAAACATTTTTAGGATTTTGCCATCTTCTACGCTATAACTTTTTTTACACTTTGGTGTACGAGCATGTGTGTGTGTCATTTTGTGACTTTTGATGACTTTTGCAATGTTATCATTTTTAGACTGTACACCTTTTGATCACTTTTCTAGAATTTTTAAATGGCAAAAAAGCTCCATTTTCGACTTTGGGCGCTATTTTCCGTTACAGGGTTAAAGCAGTGAAAATGTGTTTATTGATTTTTACTGTTTATGTTATTATATAATTTCGAGGGAAAGAGGAATGATTGGAATTTTTATGTTTTTTTATATTATATTTTTTAACTTTTTTATTTTACTTATTTTTCAAACTCCCTAGGGTACTTAACCCTACATTGTTTGATCGATCCTACCATATATTGCTATACTAAGTATGTCAGTATGGGGATTTCCTCCTCTCATCTTACAGGTCATGGCGATGGTCACCGCGCCCTGATGACGTCACGGGGAGCGACGATTCCGCAGTGTTACCTAATCGTTGCTCGCAATATGCAGCAGACTTACCGGCTATGCGAAGGGCTCGCCTCTGAGCTCTCTCCATGCACCCGCACTCGGTCATTGTGATTAATACTACGTCACATTTCTGGTAAGGGGTTATATCCTATTTGACGGAGTATTTGTATGGATCTTTGTTTTTATAAAGTACTAGCTGTAGACACCTCATTGCCCAATAGAAATAAATGTTCTTAGCTATGACAAAATAGAATTGGTTAACTCCTCACTCTTCCTGTCTGTCTCTCACTCACGGTCACTGGCTGTCTCTCTGTCATCACTCACTCTCCCTACCTGTCTCCCTGGTCTGTCTCTTTGCCCCTCACACTCCCGATCTCTTTGGCACTCACACCCCTGTCTGTATTTATGTCACTCACTCCCCTGTCCTTCTTATCTTTATCCATCTTATATCACATATAGATCTTATACACTCAGTTAAACCAAATAAAGCCCAGAGCTCATATTATTGCACCTGTGTCAGAATAGCACCAACAAGCTCAGTTTCCAACTGCCACACAGCAGCAGCAGAAAATGGCTCCTGTATATGGTAGGTAATAAGTGTGATAGGGAAGCTTCGGTGAAAAATTGGCTCAAAAACGGTCTACGCCGTTCCCTAAGTCACAGAGAGCAGCGTGCAAAATTGTGGTGATTGTAAACGCGATGGTGCAGATTCCTTAGCAACATAATACATACATACACACACACATGCACTCAGCTTTATAATAGAAAATACAAAACAAGTTCTCAGGCACCAGAATCGATTACTTCAATTCATGGATTTATAAAACTTTTTTATAAGATTTCTGGTACAGTGCCAGGTACTTGCTACTAGTGGAAAAAATGATAGAGCGACTCAAGGACTACATACAGGAGTATGTTCCAGTTATAATATTATTATTAGTGATAGCCAAAAACAACAGCCACTTTAAGGCAGAAGGATTTGGTTTGCTTACCACCTTTACCCTATTTTGACCATTAGACCAAGCATTTTTTTTTTGCATTTTTTTTATTTCAAAGCCATCAATGCCACATCCCTTTCCATTTTCTCTCTTGCTATTGTGTAACAACCACCAAAATATTACGACTCACATTAAACAGACCCCTTTTCGCGCTCACGCGCGAGATATATCCGCCACGGAGCGCAATTGCTTAGCTCTCATTGGGCTGATAGATATCCGCCACGGCTCCTATGCCGGCTCGGCCTCTGGAATCAGATCCGAACCTGCATCGGAAACACGGGTGGTGCGCTGTTAACTAAATAGTCCGGCACCCCCTTGTAACACCCGCGATCGGAGTTGTCTCCGATCGCTGGGTGCTTACACGTTAGAAATGCCGGTCCCAGCGTCGACCGCTGCATCTAACAAGTATCTGGGCCTTTATTTTTGTTAGTGCCGTTGCTAAATCATCTTCTAAGGTGGATATGCGTCTTTCCGCTTCTTCTAAGCGATTCGTGTGGAGAGTGTCTTCTATCGCTGTGGATACAGTTTCTTGTATGCTCGGCGCTATCTTTTTGGCCACCTCTTTGGCTAGTTTCTTATAATTGATGGGGAGTTTGGCTGCGTGTTGCGAGCTGGCATCTGACTCTGCCTGTTCTTCTTCTGATATCTCTCCCCCTTGAGATCTCTGGGGTGCCATTACTATTGTTAGGTATGTATATAGCTGCTTGTGATGCAGGCTGTGTTTTATCTTGCTTGTATTATACAGGGGTTGGCTTGGTCACATTAATTATTTATTACGCACCTGGCTGACTTTGCAGGTCTGTGGGGTAGTGTAGCACGTGGCTGCTCTCTGCTGTGTTGCAGACTGTTGTCTTATGTGTCCAGATGCTGCTTTCTTCTGTCCCGTGCTCTTGGCTCACCGGGACTACGTGGCTCGATCCGGTGTCTTGTGAGAGCCGCGCTGACTGCGCCAGAGTCGGTGCGTCTAAGTGGCGGGTCCGGTAAGCGCGGCACGTGGCGCCGCTTTTTCCTTTCCGCGGCACTGCCGCGTCTGATCCCCGCGATCGCCGGGCTCTTCAGGAGCGGTGTCTTAGCCCCCGGTAAGTGTGCCCGCCGGTATTCTGCCCCTGTTAGTGGCGTGGTAGCCTGCTTTGTGGTGGCGGGTGTCGGAGCTCCCCTCTCCTGCTTCCTTACATGGCGGGGCCGGAACCGGAAGTCTTCTTGTGACTTTTGATGACGTTTGCAATGTTATCATTTTTTAGGACTGTACGACCTTTTGATCACTTTTTCTAGAATTTTTAAAATGGCAAAAAAGCTCCATTTTCGACTTTGGGCGCTATTTTCCGTTACAGGGTTAAATGCAGTGAAAAATGTGTTTATGATTTTTACTGTTTATTTATATTTATATAAGTTCTAGGGAAAGAGGAATGATTGCAATTTTTATGTTTTTTTATTATATTTTTTTTAACTTTTTTTATTTTTACTATTTTTCAAACTCCCTAGGGTACTTAACCCTACATTGTTTGATCGATCCTACCATATACTGCTATACTACAGTATGGCAGTATATGGGGATTTTCCTCCTCATTCATTACAGTGTCATGGCGATGGATCGCCGCTCCCTGATGAAGTCACGGGGAGCGACGATTCCGCAGGTGTTACCTGTAAATCGTTGCTGCAATATGCAGCAGACTTACTGGCTATGCAGAGGGCTCAGCCCGTGAGCTCTCTCCATGCACCCGCACTCGGCATGTGATGTAATACTACGTCACATTTCGGTAAGGGGTTAATATCCTAATTTGACTGAGTATTTGTATGGATCGTTTGTTTATAAAGTACTAGCTGTAGATCACCTCATTGCCCAGGATAGTAATTAACTGTTCTTAGCTATGACAAAATAGAATTGGTTAACTCACTCTTCCTGTCTGTCTCTCACTCACAGTCACTGTCTCTCTCTGTCACTCACTCACTCTCCCTACCTTTCTCCCTGTCTGTCTCTTTGTCCCTCACACTCCCTATCTTTTTGTCACTCACACTCCCTGTCTGTATTTATGTCACTCACTCTCCCTGTCCTATCTTTATCCATCTTATCTCACATATAAGCTGTCTTATACTCATTGATTATAGTAACCAAATAAAGCTCAGAGCTCATATTATTGACCTGTGGCAGAATAGCAACCAATCACAGCTCAGTTTCCAACTGCCACACAGCAGCAGCAGAAAATGGCTCCTGTATATGGTAGGTAATAAGTGGATTAGGGAAAGCTCGGGTGAAAAATTTGGCTCAAAAACTGTTCTACGACGTTCCCTAAGTCACAGAGAGCAGCTGTGCAAAATGTGGTGATTGTAAACGCGATGGTGCAGATTCCTTTAGCAGACATACATACATACATACATACACACACACACATGCACTCAGCTTTATATATTAGAAATACAAACAAGTTTCCAGGACCAGAATCGATTACTTCAAAATTCCATGGATTTATAAAACTTTTTTATACAGATTTCTGGTACAGTGCCAAGGTACTTGTACTAGTGGAAAAAATGATAGAGCGACTCCAAAGGGACTACATACAGGAGTATGTTACAGTGAATAATATTATTATTAAGTGATAGCCAAAAACAACAGCCACTTTTAAGGCCAGAAGGATATTGGTTTGCATTTACCCATTTACCTTATTTTTGGACCATTAGGACCAAGCATTTTTTTTGCCATTTTTTTTTATTTTCAAAGCCATCAATGCCACATCCCTTTCCATTTTCTCTTGCTATTGTGTAACACCCCAAAAATATTACTGACTAACTTTAATCATATATCTGCTTTATGTTGATGTTATTTTTTATACCCGTGTATAAGCCGACCCAAGAATAAGCCAAGGCCCCTGCTTGCACCACACAAAACGTATTGACTGGAGTATAAGCGTAGGGTGGGAAATGCAGCAGCTACAATTTTTTCTTTTTTTCAACTGTTTGTGGTAAATTCTAAATTTTGACCCCCACGCTTACCAAAATACACTTATTAACTGCCATCTACAGGAGAAATTGTCTGCTGTGGCAGTAAGCAACCAATCACAACTCAGCTTCTAGATAAGCTTCTATTTTACCATAGGTCATGCTTGTTCTTTTCTTTATTATTTTGCGATTTTTGCGCCCTTTTTTTGCGACTTTTGCTGTCATTTTTTAAGTACACCTTGTGCAGTGTTCCTGTATCTTTATTTTCCAGATGTTCCATGCGACTCCTCACTAATGTATCACTTTTTTTTTGCTTACTTTTGCAACTTTTTAGGTGCAAATCTGCAACTGCTCCAGGGCAGGTGCAGAGGAAGTATTTTGCTTTTTCTAGGACACTGTTTGAACATGTAAATTGGATTTGCTTTAACCCCTTTAGGACTCAGCCTATTTTGGCCTCTAGGCAGGGCCGGCTCCAGCAACCGGTAAACCCGGGCAAGTGCCAGGGCCCACGGCTGCTGGGAGGGTACTGGCGCCGTAAAGCGGCGCTCTGTGTGCTCCAGGATGCTGCCATGCTCCTCTGATTGTGAAGTGCTGTGCGGCTGCCCGCAGGAGGAGGCTATGGACCTGAGCAGAACACTGAGGTGAGTATTATACTTTAATTTTTAATGGTCACATTTACAAGTCCATGGGGGGTGAGGAGGGGGCTGTATTTAATGAATGGGGGGTGAGGAGCAGGCTGCATATAATTTTTGGGGGTGAGGAGGGGGGCTGCATATAATGGGCAGTGAGGGGAATGCATATAACTCATGTGGGGGAGAGGGCTGCATTTAATTAAACTATGGGTGGTAAGGGGGTCTGGGCTGTATATAATAAATCCATGGGGGGAAGGTGGCTGCATATTATTAATCCATGGAGGGTGCATATAATTAATTTACGGGGGTGAAGAGGCTGTAACTCTTTGCAGAGTTTGCTGCAAAGGGTCCACTGAGGCTCTGTCGCCCGAGTGCCCACTGAAACCTGAAGCCGGCCCTGCCTCTAGGACATGTACCCATTTTTCAAATCTGCCCTGTTTCACTGCTTATAGCTTTGGAATGCTTTTGAATATACAGGGGATTTTGAGATTGTTTTCTCGTGAAAAAAACAGACATTTGGCAAAAAATTTTTGAAACATTTTTAATATTCAAAGTTCTACATTTTCTATATTTGAAGCAAATAACCATAGCACCCAAATTAATTCATAACTTACATTTCCCAAATGTCTGTTGGCATGTTTTTTCAAAGATAACATATATTTTACTAGAATGTTATGAGGCTTAGAATTTGGGTGCCATTTTTTAAATTTTTGGGAAAATCGCCCAAACCCTGTATTTAGAGGGACCTGCTCAACTTTCCATTATGAAAACTACACCCCTTAACGTATGAAAAAGCACTTTTAAGAAGTTTGTGAACCCTTTAGATGTAAAAAAAATGGAGGTGCGGCCTACAAATTGTAATATTTTTGGACAATACATTCACTTTGGGTGGAAAATGAAACATTCGCAATTGATTAAATGACAAAGCGATCCACAATGTTTGATACCCAATTCATCCCAAGTATACTGATACCCCATTTGTGGTGGTATCTTGCTGTATGAGCATTGGACCGGGCATAGAATGGAAGAAGCGCCATCCAGAGCAGATTTGCATTTTCAAATTGTACAGGCTATAATATTTTAATTTTATTTTTTTGCCACATGAGATGTACTTTTCCTGAACATAATTTTGGGGCATCTACAGCTGATGAGATTTTATTAACTCTTTCTTGGTGGAGGAAATGATAATCATCTATATTTGGCAAGATTTTTTTGCTTTTTTTTGTTCACTATACCATATTCTATGCGTCACCATGATTATGGAAATACCTAATTTATATGGCTTTTCTCTTTTTTCCCAATTTTACTGAATTAAAAACAAATGTGTAGAAAATTTTGTAAATAATGTTTTTTTGGCAGACAAATCTGGTTAAGGGCTTTTTTTTGCAAGAAGAATTGTTCTTTTTAGCTGTGTTATTTTGGAGCACAACATTTTTTTTATCACCTTTTAGAGCGTTATATTAAATAATTAGCTTTTTTTCTAAATTTTTTTGAGTTTTACGTTGTTTACTGTGTGGTTCCAATAACAATTCTGTTTTATTATACAGATTGTTACGCACGTGGCGATATAAAATATGTGGGGGGTTTTGTGTATTTTATACTTTATTAAGTGTTTGTCTGGGAAAGTGACATTTTAGGGGCTTATATTTTATTTTTAGGCTTTAAACTTCTTTACTCTATACAAACTTGAACTAGCGAAGGCAAACCTTGGTTCTACCCAGAAGAGATCCCCCGGTAAGCGGCACACAGAATCCAATCTTTAGGGGGAAGACTCTTACAGGGGTTAACACTAGCAATCAGAGCCGTTATATACAGCTGACTAACGCTGCTTCTGGTACCGGCTCCCTTCATGAGTTGGTGCCAGAAGCTGGTCGTAAAAGACCATCCTGGTGCAGGAAGTATCTTCCTGCAGGGACGTAGTTTTCTGCCCAGGTGTGCGTAGGGGTTAAGACTGCATCCACACGAGGCATTTGCATAGCATTTTTAAACTCACAGGCATTTTACATTTTACCATGCATTTGGCTGGTTAGAAAGTATTTTTCTTTATTGCTGGAAGTGTAAGCAGCTGTGAAAATATTAACACAGCTGCTTACACTTCCAACAATAAAGAGAAACACATTCAAAAGCATGGTAACATGTAAAACACATGTGTTTTCTTTGCAAAACGCATCCCAAAAGTCATGTGTGACTGGACCCTCATATGTCGTCATCTCCCTGGGGTGTAGCTAAAGTGCTTAAAAATGCAGACCACAGCCTCAAAAGTTGCACCTGCCAGGACAGGAAAAACTAAACATGTATCACAAAAAAATTATCATACAAAATAAAATGATCATACATAAGTTGAAAAAATTACCTACCAAAAGACTTAGATACATATCCACAATGAGTATAAGGTTATGTGAGAGGTAATATGGAGAGAGACAGGCATAAAGTGAGACAGAGAGATAGACAGGCAGACAGAGAGACAGATTAAAAAAGAGACAGAGAGGGAATGAGATAGAGAGAGAGATAGAGGGAGAGAGACAGACAGGCATAGAGATAGAGAACAAAGACAGAGAGAGACACAGAGGAAGACAGTCAGACAGACAGACAGAGAGAGACATAAAGATAGATATAGAGAAAGAGATAAAGCGATATATAGAAAATATTTTTTGTTAGCCCATTTATATTTTGTTATAGCTAAGAGCAGTTATTTGCTATTCTGGGCAATGCCGTGTGCTACAGCTAGTCATATAATATAAATCAAACAGTCTATTTTTGATATATTCTTACATAGCAACCGAGACATGCCTGGAAAAAGAAAATATGTCTGACAGCTTTATTGATACAGTATTATTCTAAACATCCTTTTGTTTCACCCCTGCTAACAGTCCTGCAGCAGTATGAGCTTTGTTTATTTCTATGCTATATGTGCTATCCACGTCATGAAATTGCCCCTTTAAGAATAATCTTACTCTCAGTGGTATGGAGGTGGAGTTAAGGCATTTGCTTCTGGGAAATGAAGTTCTTTAAGCAATGCTATTTGTTCTTTCATTATGCATAAGAACTACAATTCCCAGATCTACGGTCACTGTATTTTCTTCTTCAAATCTGTATACACCTCTAGCAAATGTTAGCCTTCATGAGGAATCCATAACAATGTAAGGATAGTGCTTGTAAATTAAATGTAGACATTGTACTCTGAAACCTAATGTAGGATCAAAATAACCAATTCCCTACAGCAACCAGTAGTTGCTTTTATTTTTACAATGTATAGGATTAGATATAAGGTATAGTTCTACATTAGTAATGTGTTAGCAATAAACTCTACTTGTGTCACTATTGTGACTATGTGTAATAGCTCCCTGCCTACCCTCCCCGCAGCAGCGAAATGAGTGTAAAGGGAAGCTATTCTCTATTGCAGGAGTGAGAATTTAGTAGTGGTACAGAGAAGTCTGCTTATGTGTACAGCAGTAAAAAAATGTAGAAAACTTTAAAGGACATCTACCACCAGGATGAAGGATTGTAAACAAAGCACACTGACATACTGGTGTGTGTCCCCTCTGACAGGATCTGCTCTTCTTTAACCTTCATATACTCTTGTTTTTGAGAAATAAAGGCTTTTAAAAATTATGCAATGAGCCTTAGGGGCTCCGGCCTTCATAGATGTTAATGGATGCTGGAGCCCCTCAAGCTAATTTGCATAATTTTAAGAACCCTTTTTGTAAAAACCAGGGCATAAGAAACTAAAAGAAGAGCAGATTCTGTCAGAGGGGACACACACCAGTATGTCAGCGTGCTTGGTTTAAAATCCTTCATCCTAGATGCTTTTTAAACCCTGGTGTGAAAATATAATTCAGCACATTCATGGGTCTCATTTTTCTTATGGATTTCCGCCAGGTAGAGAAAAATTGCAGGAATTTAGGAATACCCATTTATGATTTAATTCCACCCAAGTTCAAATGTTATCGTACCTCATTTACTGCACTTTCTCAGGGTCTCTGTATAGAATACATTTTATGAGCTAATTTATTTCAGATTCTAAGGCCCACACTACTTGCGAGTGTGATGCAGTGAACTTATTTGCCTCATGTAGAAAATTAGGAAGAATTTAGTAGAAAGAAAGGCTTATTGCGCCTATATTTAACTGTCTACATTCCAAATATAACACCAGAAAACCCCTCCTCATACTGTTTACTGAACTAAACTTACTGCACCATAGGGGTCTTGTTTGCTCATCCATTCCTGAGCATTTCTAGTCTTTACTTGTCTTATATGTTTTAAGGATTTCCCTGTATCTCAAGAGACACATGCAGGACAGAAACTACTATCTCTAAATCCTGAAAGGGAGGACACCATCTACCACTCAGCCAGTGCAGTCTTATCCTCGGGTGCACTTTTCAGGCATTCACAAGCAAGATTTCATTACGAAGCACAGTATGAACCTGTTATTGGGCTACACACTTAAGTGCTAAGATCCTTGAACATGAGGTTACTGGGTGCTAATGGGTGGCAAATAATTAATTCATGTAGAGTGCACCAGACAGAATAACTGATACTCGGATTATAGAGTATATCAATCAACAATAACCTGATAATATCCATTTGAAAGGAAACCTACTATCACCTGCGTGGTGATGTTGAATATGGCACACCACCAGTTCCGGACCACTGTCCAATGTACAGTGTTTCCAGTTCCAGTGCTGGGCACACACATTACTCTCCTTCCAGATTCAAGTTTGCCACTTTGGAACTAGTTTGGCATTATTCTTTTAAAGGCCATTTCAAGGCCATTTTGTGTCTGAGCTTTAACTTTCTAGCTGATGTTTTGAGATGTTGCTTCAGTATTGCCACACTATTCTTTCCTCATGATGCCATCCTTTTTGAAGTGCCTCCTGCACCAGACTGCACAAATTAAGTTCAGCCCAACCACAAGGAGTTCAGGTCCTTTTAACCCCGAACCAATATCCGCCGTTAATAAACACACAGAGACTATGAAAGTTATATAATACATCACATAAAGTGCAAAACCCTCCCACCTGTATGCCGGCCAGCCAGTGGGCATGTAGGCCGATAACCCCAACTATCTGCCAACTGTGACAAATGTAACAATGAAAACACATCAAACAAATGGAGGGTGGGTGGAAAACGCAATCCAGAAAGAGGGTGAGTGGAGGCTGCAGCCTGTATTTCAGCTATACTCACTTCCTGTACCACCCACGACACTAGCCCAGCCCCCAGACACATAGCCCACACAGAACTTAAACAGGAAATAAGGAGGGAGGAAATCAACACATTCAAAGGGGCCATATTCTACAACTAACTCCTGCTAACTAACTCCCCCTTTGCGCCCAACGGCTATGCGCCTTCGGGCTTACAAAAACCAGACCATCCTGCAGCAAAACAACCCCACAACATAATGCTGCCAGCCCTGTGTTTTACAATCTCTGAACTGAAATAAAATTTTTCAAAGACCTTGACAGGATGATAACAGTAGGATGGCTCTGGTAATGGTTGGCCAGTTGTTCAAGGTTGGCAGCTCTAACTTACCATGCAGCAATGAGTCAATAGTATGTATTGTTTCATAGCAGCTGTTTCACTGTTTTTTGTAAGGTTTTATTTATTAACAAAGAGCTTTGTGCATTACATCTGAAGACAAACCCTTTACTTATAGTCAGGTTTCTGGTGCCAGTTAGTTTATGGCCACAATAACAATTTTCAGAAAAATCAGAATTCCTTTTACGTTTACAAAGAAAAAAACTTCAGTCTAAAATGAAACAGGAAATTTATAATGCAAAAAACAAAGCACTATTCTAAATACAGAAAACATTCCAACTGAATCATTTTCATTGGCGTATAAAAGTAGCTGGAGTCGGTAGAGGTAGTGAGAAGTCCTTTATGGGTTTAGGCTTCTAAAACCAAAAGAAATGTGCATGATTGTTGTTAAAGTAGTAATTAACGTGTTTATTGATAAACACATGGTTCATGTATATGCATAATAATAATAATTCTTTATTTATATAGCGCACACAGATTATGCAGAGCTTGCCAAATCTTCCCCTGTCCCCATGGGGCTCACACTCTAATCAACCTACCAGTATTGGAGTGTGGAAGGAAACCCACGCAAATACAGAGAGAACATACAAACTCTTTGCAGATATTGACCAGGATGGGACTTGAACCCAGGACCCCAGTGCTGCAAGGCAGAGGTGCTACCCACTCAGCCACCGTGCATGGCTTTCACTGTTGGATTTACCGGATTTTTTCAACTATTACAACTACAACTATTGGTGCCAAGTTTATGTCAATGCTTAAAGACAGGAAGGGCAGGCCAGATAACAATGTAAGCATCTGTGTTACATCACATGTCTGCAATACATGTGACTTCTTGGGGAACAAAAATACTGTCACATACAGTATAGAATATAGTCAAGTAAGCAGGAGCGTAACTTGAGGGGGTGCAGAGGGTGCGGTCGCAACCGGGCCCAAGAGCAGGGAAGAGTATGGGAAGACTAGTACTATGAACCATACATTATAGTCCGGGGCCTGGCACCGACTTTGCACTGGGGCCCATCAGCTTTAAGTTATGCCACTGCAAGTAAGCTATTAGAAAAGCTGATCATTAACACCTTCCTAAAATTAAATTGGTATTGCAATGAATAAGGGTTTCACTTGGTATGGCTTTATATATGACAGATTCAATCCCTAATTAAAAATTGACAAACACCGGCATACATTGTCCTCTATAGCTGAACCTGTTTGTGCTGAAATAGACCATAGGCAAATGTGTGTATAAGGAGAAAAAAAATTAGCTACATAGTGGATAGTGGTTTGCTTTTCTATGCACCTGAATAAACCTCACTAGATTTTTGTCTAAGCAGAGCTCAGTGACATCCTAGTTCTTTGAACGAGAGTAACCTCGGAGAGGAGGGACAAGGCTTGGTGTAAAACAATGGTTATGTTCTGACTCTAACAAAGCTTGATTAGTAACTTAAAAGTCTGTAGTGTTTAGTAATAGCTTTGGAAAAATGTATGACTCTTGAATTAAAGAAACTTCTCAGTGTTATCCATAAGAATTTTATGAAGATCTACAGTGTACACTCAGGATCCCACGGGGAATGTTTTAGTACTTAAAAAAAGTACAATTGTAATGCAGCAAATATGGACTTGGGCTACTCATAAGAGGGTTACTTAAGTGTCCCCTGGTATTCACTCTTTAACCCCTGTTAAGGCATCAGCACTGATGATGATGTAGGGAACCACCAAGGTTCACCTCTCCTCTCTCTCCTCTTTCGTTTTCTCTGCCACAGCTGTTCATAGCTCCGAAGCTGACAGATACAAAGACATGATTATATTCCATCTGCTTGCCCACAGTAGCGGCCGAGACTAAATGGGGATGCAGGGAGCCAACAACTCCTAGCATCACCATTGTATTCAACAGAAAATACCGCCTGCCACCATGGACTGCAAGACAGACTTGACAATTTGGGATTGTCCCGCTCAATCAGGGAGGCATGCAAGCAGTCCACTACATGGACTTAAATAAAGAATGTCTCTGTTTTTCTTTTCCAAAGACTGATGGTCCATAAGAAAAAACTAAAAGTCTGAGTTTACTTATTAATGTGAATAAATGCATGTAATATCCTTTGTGAACATCGTTCATTGTGGATATACGCAAATGCGGCAAAGTGCAAATACGGCTACATAAAATATGTTATTATGATGAGTTATTATGTAATTATGTTACTTCAGCTGTTTTAAACATATAGGTTCTTGCCACAAGCAAAGACAAATAAATATTTTCATTTTTTCTTTGGATGCCTACAATGTTTTCATTTTGCTTGGAATCTGTATACTGGTAATACATCAGAAAAAGAGCTAAAACAGAATGTACAGCATATGAGACAAATGGGCGTCATCCTGCAAATATCAGAGCGATTCAGTGCTGTCATGCATTTAACACTATGACCAGTCTAGGATTGAAGCCAAGTCCGCTCAGTAGGGAGTGTAATGGTAGTTACGCACATATCCAGTGTCTTGCTGCTGTCAAGATGCAGCATTAATCCGTCTAAAAACACTTGTTTTCAAATCAATTGATTGTAAACAGATTATTGCTTGCATATTGCTAACACTAAATCAGTTGTAGTATTACTTGCTTATCTGGCGCATCTTATTACAGCTTGCACTAAAATGCTGAGAGCTGATATATGGCTTTCACAAGTACGTATAGCGCAATGATCCCCTGAGATGCTATTGTAATGTCACCTTCATTGTTCAGGCGCTTTGCAACAGATATGGTGTAGATGAAGCAATGGGAAAATGGGAAGTGCACAGGCGCAGTGGAGGATGCACTGAATGAACGCGAGTAACCTCTCGATCAGCTGGAGAAGTAGGTGAAAGGTAACTTGATGTCAGCAACAGCTGTGAGCTCAGGCAGAACATGCAGTCTCTTACACAACGCCAGGGCTGCAGCCGAAAGACACATTGGAGACAAATGCATCTCTTTGTTCAAGCTCAAGGGTTTTGGGTTCGATGAACTTCTGTCTGCAAGTGCTTCTTTGTTCCATAAGCAAACACAGTGGCGGGCTTCATCTAAAAATATGCTGTTTACACCATTACATTTTTCATGATATTGTTTTTTTGTTTTCGCAGCTAATATAGACGTGCTGCATGTAAATAACAGAACATTTATCTCACAGTATCTCACCATCTGGGCAAACAATACAATATTATGTATACGCAATATATGACACTAAAGGGTAGAGTTATTGCACCATGTGTCAACGTTAATAAATCTTTCCACTTTGTGGATCTAGAGTTGTGTGTGCCTTGTACATGCTGAACTGAATGCAAATAACCCCATTAACAGCAATATCTGCAATCTCCATTATTGGCTCTAAAACCCCAAATTGCTGCAAAACACTAGCACATGCTGTGTTCCTTTCCAAAGAAGTCAGATATCAAATATTGCTACATGTGGCTGCCGGCAGATTTAAAGGCTTAACCTAGCATATGTGTCCTTTGTTTGTTGTTGACATCTGCTGAGCAGGGCAAGCAAATTCTGTTGAGTAAGGGTTAAGCAGGGAAGTAAGAGAATGAAAACTGTTTGGTACAGCCTTGCCTACATACAGTGAGACTGCCCTCTTTTTTTTTTAACTCTGCCTGAATGCATAGTGATACCCTAGTTCCTTGACCGAAAGTAACCTCAGCCAGCGAGGAAGGAAAAGAACTGAGCAGAACTGAAAATTACACATTAATGCAAAACCAGCCTCTAAAGCGCAACAGTATGTGGAAATATTAACACATATACATTGTTGAACTATCGCAGCACTAATGTTCAGAAGTGTAGGTTTATATATGACAGTTTTGGCCTCCATGTAAACTGTAATCACTGTGTATGCTTCTCTGTTACACAGGGAACGTCCATGTGTAGCAGCTAGGCTGCCCTTTTATTGACGTGGTTCTAGCTGTCATGCATTTTTAATGCTTCCTGTGAGAATAATTTCCGAGATAAGTAATTCTGTAATTCTTTAGTATTCCTTTAAAGGTACAGCTACATCACTACTGTGTCCTATATTATAGTTTTGTGAAGGGCCAAAGTATGTCGTTTGGGCAACGGTAATGTATTTGGCCTTCCCGTCAAGTAAATGCTGTATTTCTCTAAGATAGGAGCATGTAATGCAGTTTGCATAAGTATTTGTTAGGTCAAAATCAGAAAGGGGTCTTAAAGAACATCTACCACCAGCATAAAGGACTGTATGCAAATGAGACTGAGAGGCTCCAGGCTCCGTTTGTGTTAATGGAGCCTGGAGCCCCTCAGGCTCATTTCCATACAGTCTTTCATCCTGGTGATAGATGCCCTTTAAGCGAGCAAGAAAGTTTCTTCTGACAAACTCAATCTGTACACATGCAAAATTTACCTGACCGGACCCAGAATCACTGAACTGTACTGACATGCTGAGTTTAGTTTAGTGATTCCAAGTTTGGTACAGTAAATCTCACATGCATTTAGAGAAAGTTTGTCGGAACAAACTTGCATGTGGCCAATGGGCTTAAAGGATATCTACCATCTAAATCAAGCATAGATAAACCAGGGACACTTATTTATAGATCCAGAACGTGTGAATGTGGTAATCTTCTTATATTTGTTATGCATGACTGAGGGGCTTCCCTAGCCCTCTGTGATCTGGCTTTAGAGACTATTACACTGCCTCACCCTCCCTCTGCTACTCAGCACTTCCCCCCTCTGCATGCTTACGAATACTGATGCAATACGGACCAGAATACTGCTGCCTGAAACACAAAGCAGATTGGCAACAGTTTCTTTAAGGCTGCATTCACACCGCCGTTGCCCGCCATACCGTAGCACGATGGGCACTCGACGGCGCCGGGGAGAGGAGGAGGGGGTGAGTGCCACTCACCCCCGCCCCTCTCCATAGAGGAACATGGCGCATGGCGCCGTATGCCGAGAAAAGATAGGACATATCCTATATTTTCACATTCTACGGAGCAGTACAGTATATAGGCCGTATATATGTTGGCCGTATATACGTCCCCCATACGGCAATGTGAATGCAGCCTAAGACATTCTTCACACAAGTGTTTTTCACACAAGTGTTTTTTTTTTAAAGCATGCATCTAGTATTTTTTGACATCCTACAGAGGCACCTTTGTTAAAAATGCAAGAATAAGCTGCTACAGTGTTTTAAAAAAGTGCCCAAAACCCCTTAAACATTACATACAAAGACAGATAGGGGCAGAGTTATAAAATAGTTTGAAACAAAAAATGTCTTTGGTGCCCATAGCAACCAGTCTCCGGACAGCTTTTAAAGAGCAGAATACAAAATAGCCTTGTGTATTTGAAGATAGGGCAGGTTTGAAACAGTTTTGAAAGGTGTAAAATAGTTTTGTTGCTCAAAATAGTTGACCCTGTCTAGTCAAGCCCATGGATGCGTTATGCAAGATGATCTTACTCTCAGAATCTCCTCCTTGGGTTACTGCCAGAGCTAGATCTTACCTTACAATTATAAATAAGATTAGTCAAACCTTTTTGGAAAAAAAATACCTAATAGAAAATGTAAAATTTAAATACGATTTAAATGGGCTTTTATCAAGATCTGACTTTTTTATGGGCCCTTGGTGGTGTAAAAATAACAGACATTCAGTAGTGATACCATGTTAAAAGTGAATGTCTGCTACATCTTTAAGAGAACCTGTCAGGAAAATTAACCCGCAAAACTAAATATATTTTTATAAACTACCATTAGAAAGCATTGTCCAATGATGACCAATGAGTCATTATCATATTCAGCTGTCCAGGTTATTCATGAGTGGGAGGCAAAGCCACGCCCCCAGTGCTTGACCGGCAGCCTGTATAATTATGTGACACTCCTGGTGCTGGCCCCTCTCTATACTTCAGAGTGCTGGTGGCCACGCACCCTACAATCTGTGTGTGTGACAGAGATAAAACTGCTTCAGGATGCAGTCATGTGTATAGCAGGACATGTCAGGTACTTGTGTCTTACACATGTGTATAGCAGAACACTGCATGTCAGCAGATAAAGCACAAACACCAGCAATGCTTTACTATACATTACACACAGACATGAGCAGGGGGAGGAGAGGGGAAGGGTAACAGGTGTGACATCACTTTTTCTCTCCATGTGCCCAGCATCATTTACATGATAAAGTTAAGATAATTTTAGAATGATTAATGTATGAATTGACTATGTAAAGGCTGGGATGGATCCTTGTGAGCTGCTCCAACAGGTAGTGGTGACAGGACTAGTTACCGAGACCTGATGACAAGTACTTTAATACAGACCACATTTACAACCCCTTTGAGGGTCAAATGTACAGTCATGGCCAAAAGTTTTGAGAATGATACAAATGTTAATTTTTACAAAGTCTACTACATCAGGTTTTATAATGGCAATTTGCATATACTCCAGAATGCTATAAAGAGTGATTAGCTTAACAGCAATTAATTGCAAAATCAATATTTGCCTAGAAAATGAACCTTTTCCCCAAAAACACATTTCAACTTCATTGTAGGCCTGCCTTAAACGGAGCAGCTTACATTGTTTCAGTGATTGCTCCTTTAACACAGGTGTGGGTGTTGATGAGGACAGGGCTGGAGATCAATCTGTCATGATTAAGTAAAAATCACAACAGTGGTCACTTTAAAAGGAGGCTGGTGCTTGGTGGCATCATTGTTTCTCTTCTGTTAACCATGGTTATCTCAAAAGAAACGTGTGAAATCATCTTTGCACTGCACAAAACTGACCTAACAGGGAAGAGTATCGCAGCTAGAAAGATTGCACCTCAGTCAACAATCTATCGCATCATCAAGGAATTTAAGGAGAGTGGTTCCATTGTTGCCAGAAAGGCTCCAGGGCGCGCAAGAATGACCAGCAAGCACCAGGACTGTCTCTCAAAAGTGTTTCAACTTCGGGATTGGGCTACCAGCAGTGCAGAGCAAGCTTACTAATGGCAGCAGGCAGGTGTGAGTGCATCTGCATGCACTGTGAGGACTGGGGTGAAGTCATTTTCTCTGATGAATCCCCTTTCCAATTGTTTGGAACATCTGGAAAACAGCTTGTTCGGAGAAGACAAGGTGAGCAATACCACCAGTCTTGTCTCATGCCAACTTTAAAGAATCCTGCAACCATTTATGTGTGGGGTTGCTTCTCAGCCAAGGGAATCGGCTCTCTCACAGTCTTGCCTAAAAACACATCCATGAATAAAGAATGGTACCAGAATGTCCTCCAAGAGCAACTTCTCCCAACCGTCCAAGAGCAGTTTGGTGATCAACAATGCCTTTTCCAGCATGATGGAGCACCTTGTCATAAAGCAAAGGTGATAACTAAATGGCTCAGGGAACAAAACAGAGATTTTGGGTCCATGGCCTGGAAACTCCCCAGATCTTAATCACATTGAGAACTTGTGTCAATCATCAAGAGACAGGTGGACAAACAAAAAACAACAAATTGTGACAAAATGCAAGCATTGATTGTGCAAGAATGGACTGCTATCAGCCAGGATTTGGTCCAGAGGTTGATTGAGAGCTGCTAGGGAGAATTGCAGAGGTCCTGAAGAAGAAGGGTCAACACTGCAAATATTGACTTGCTGCATTAACGCATTCTAACTGTCAATAAAAGCTTTTGTTACTCATAATATGATTGCAAATATAATATTTATATATTTATATCATTTTCAAAACTTGGCCATGACTGTAAATCCATATGTTATCTGAATTATTTGTTATTATCATTTTTAATATTGTCTTTGTATTACATTTAGTATCATTTTATTATTATTAGTCACCATTCACACTTGTGTTTGGAAGGTTCCATTTCCCCTTCCGTTATGAAAAAGTGCAAAACATAGTGCAGCAGTCAGTCTTTTTTCTACTATTTTAAAAAAAACTGTAATGGAAGGCAACCTACCATACATTGAAGTCAATGGGGAACTGACGGTGAATAGAGATTTTTCATTAACTTGCTGTTCTTACTTTCCATTGTGAACTGAGACTTATTTGTTAAAATAATTCTCTTGTCATAGCAAGTTAGGCCCTAACTTGAACAGGACCTAACTTGTTGATTGGGTTTGGTCTCAATGATGGGACTCCCGCAGATCACGAGAACAGGGGTCCGTTGTACTCCCATCATAGATCGAGATGAATAGAACAGGCGGTTGTGCATGCTCTGGCTTCTCTACAGTATCCATCTCTATTGTGCAGACGAAGATTGACGTGTACAGCGCCATAGACATGGACAGAGCAGCTGGCCCATGCACGACTGGCTGCTCCAGTCATCATGGCTGCAACGGTCGTTTAACGGACCCTGTTGTCAAGATCCATGAATGTCCCATCACTGAGACCCTCACGATCAGCAAGTTAGTTAAAATGTTTTATGACAATTTTGTAGGGTGTTATCATTATCCTTTTTTTGTGGAGTAGCATGCCAAAAGTTAGATTCTAGGTAATTTACTTTGCATGGTGAATCTAAAAAAAAAAAACCCTTTCCCCCAGAAGTAATACATGCAACCTCCAAAATTATGTATGACAATTATAACAGTCCCAATTCCTCCTATAAATTAAAAACATGAACTAGTGCTTTCAGATGTATAATAGTACACGCAGCACCATTGTTTATAAAATGCTCCCTACAAATTAATTCAATTAATTCATATTTAAATATGTACAGTATCCCTCACATTATAATATAATGCCTTCCATAAATACAGCACTAGGACTCAGCTAAGTACAAAACAGCACATGAACTGAGCTCCATACAGAAATACAGCACCAGGATCTAACTCCATACAGAAATACAGCACCAGGAACAAGCTCTGTACAGAAATACAGCACCAGAACCAAGCTCTGTACAAAAATGCAGCACTAGGATCAAGCTCCATACAGTAATACAGCACTAGAACAATGCTCTTACCTTCACAACACCAGAACTGGGTTCAGTTTTTTGACCAAGCTCTGTATAGGAGTACACCATCAGAACCAGGCTTCATTAATAAATAAAACACCAAAACAAGGGTCCATACCATGCATATAAAGAGTATCACAAGTTGTTTTACATTTATACAGAGTGCTAGGCTCCAGGGGTTGTGGACCCACTGGACCACTGCGGACGAGGACGTAAGCCGACACATGGGACCGGAATGTAATGGCTATATGGCAAAAAGATCTAGCAGGCTGTACAGGGAGAACCTGGGTTATAAAAGGATTCTGGGTATGGCCAGCGCCAATTAACGGTGCACTGGCCCTCTAAATCTTCTGAAGCTGGTGCACGCGCCCCAGGAGATGGGAGCACGTGTGCACAGCAGCCGTACCAGAAGCAGGAGCGAGGATGGGTGAGTAGGAGCTACAGGGAGCAGAGCAAAGGCGGCAGATGCTGAATCCAGGGAGCTATAAAAAGCCTCTGCCCGAGGCAACAGAGTGGACCAGTCATCCTGACGGGCAGAAACAAAATGGCGGACATAGCAGCTGAGAGCCTGGTTAACTCTTTCCATTTGACCATTAGACTGTGGGTGATAGATGGAAGAAAAGTCCAATTTTACTTGAAGCTGGTTACACAGAGATCGCTGGTTACACAGAGATTTAGAAACAAACCCAACCCCGGATCAGAAACGATGTGCTTAGTAAATCCATGGAGCTGGAAGATGTGATGGTAGAACAGACTGACAATGCATGGAGCAGATGGCAGACCTGGCAGAGGAACAAAATGGGACATTTTGGAAAACTTGTCAGTAAGTCTGTGATACAGCTGAAGAAGCTCAGCAGGTTTGAGACGAGTGCCCTATTTGGGGCACAGGAAGCGCAGGAGCCCACAAAGTACCCAGAGCGCTGCACCCCAGGGTATCCAGCCACATGTGAGCAATAACCCCAGGTCAGAATCCTCTTCTGTAGAGCAGGGCGGACTTGGTCTTGCCAGGAAGTAGCTGCCAAAGGTCCACTGGAGCAGCCACAACCAATCGCTCAGAAGGGATGACATGCTGAGTAGCGGATTTTTCCCCAATGACATTCGAGGCATGAGAGAGAGCATCAGCTTGGTGCTCTTTTTAGCTGGACGGAAGTGGATAAGAAATTTGAAACAGGAAAAGAAGAGTGAACAGCGAGCTTGTCGTGGATTGAGTCGCTGAGTAGTCTGGAGATAGAGGAGATTCTTGCGATCTGTGTATATGCAGACTGGAAATGAGCCTCAAGGAGATAACCCCACTCTTCTAAGGCAAATTTTATCCCCAATAGTTCTTGTTTCCCTATGGAGTAACTCCTCTCTTCAGAGGAGAAAGTTTTGGAGAAAAACCTGCAAGGGAGAGTTCAGCCTTCGGGCCCATTCTGGGTGAGCACTGGGGCTGAGGCAAAGGCAGACTTTAACCCCTTCCCGCACTGCGTCCAATATATACATCGGACGCAGAGCCGATGCCGGTTCAGCTCAAGATCTGAGCTGAACCGGCATCGGAAAACATGGGGTGCCGGCTGTGACTGATAGCCAACAGCCCAGTGTAACACCCGCGATCGGAGCATGCCTTTAACATGCTTCTGGGGGGTCTTTCCCCACGATCGCCCCGCCCCGAACCATTCGTTGCTGTGGCATCACTGGGGTCCGATCTGGCGGAAAGATGGCGTCTATGACACTGGTAATACCCTGCACTATATCAGGTGATTGCTTGTTCATGTCCCATGGTGGAAAAAGTGAAAAAGTAAAAAAAAAAAAACAAGTTATTCAATAAAAAATAAAGAAACAAGTCAATAAAAATGCCCAAAAGCCTCAAAACATATAAAGACACATATAACGCAAAAAAAAAGTCTGAATCATAACACAAACCCCACATATATAGTATCACCGCGTCCGTGACAACCTGTAGAATAACAGTAAATAATTATTGAACCCGCACGATAAAAAAACTGTTATAAACCCTCCAAAAATTATGATTTTTACCTATTCAATCCCACAGAAAATGCTATAAAAAGTGATCAAAAAAACATATGAACTCCAGAATGATACTGGTGCAAAGAACAACATGTCTTGCAAAAAACAAGCCATCAACCAGATCCGTTGGAAAAAGCATCTCATCCTACAAAAAAATGCCGTCACATTGCCCCCAATAACGCAAAAGCTAAAATTTTATAGCCTACAAAAGGGGCCAATGAGGAAACTAAAATCTAAACTAAACTAAAATGGGCCACGTTTCTCTCCCCTGGTCCTTTATTACAGTAATGTAATTCTTTTCACTGTACCTGTATCTTAGCTTCTTGGGCGGCAGTACCTACTATTTACTCTATACTTACCATCTTTGTCTATATGTACACTTATTGGTCTTGTGTTTGCTCGCCCAATCGGATACATTGTCATCGTTTGTCATTTCTATAATGTCAGGACTTCGGGGGGATCTTTTTGATTGAATACCTGTTTAGGTTTTTTAAGTGTTTTTAACTTGTGCCGTTTTTGTTAATAAAGATTTTTTGTCTACATGCACTGCTTTCTCTTTCCATATGTTGTGAAACTAAAATCCTTCTGCGCCTCGCTGTGCCCCCATAAAACAAGAAACAACCACATATTGGGGGTCTCTGTACTTGGGAGAAATTATAGAACAAATTGTATGGTGGATTTTCTCGTTTTATCTTTTGGAAATGTGTATATTTTAGGGCTAAATGAACATATAACCGGCACAATTTGACCATTCTAAATTTCACTTCCATTTTGATTCAATTACTATGAAGATCTCAAGGGGTTAACAATCTTAATAAAAGCTGTTTCTGATAGCTTTTTTTGATGCTAAATATGTAAAATTTCATTCAAAACTGTATTTATCCCCAAAATAGTCAATTCTGAAAATCCGGAAAAGCGATATTCGATTTGTAAGAGGCGTGACATCAAAATAAATTATCCAGACGTTTCAAAAATTATGAAAATGTAAAGTAGACAAATGAGAAAAGTTATTCAGCAATTTATTTGGTGGTAAATCTATCTGCCTGAAAACACAATGATTTTACATTTTGAAAATGGCAAATTTTTTAAAAAATTCATAATCTTTTCTTTTGTAAATAAACGCAATCTTTATTGGCAATTTGGACATATAGATACTTACAAATACTTCATTTGATTTGGTCTTTAGCTTATTGATGAGATTTTATTAACTCTTGAATGTATGAAGGAAAAGAAAATCATTGATTCTGGTCTCCTTTCTTTTTGTATTTTTTGGGGCGGTACACCTTAAATGATATATTATCTTTATTCTATAGATCACTATGATTACGTTGATACCTCATTTATATAGTTTTTAATATATTTTTACAATTTTAATGAAGGAAAACAAATATCGAGAAAATCTCATTTGTTTTACAGTGGTACCATTTTGGTGCACATAACTTTTTTTGATCACTTTTTGGAACATTTTTGTGAAGGGATTTTATGAAAAATTAAAATTTTTGGCAAGTTTTTCAGGTTTTGTTTTTATGGCGTTCATCAAGCAGGTCCAATAATGGTTCGGAGTTGTTGTACAGATTGTTACGGATGCGGTGATACCAAATGAAGGGTTTTTTTTGGTGATCATGTTTTTTTTTTTATTTATTAGATGTGTATAGGGAATATTTGTGTTTGGGGGACTTTTAGTTTATTTGATTCTTTTTATTAATATTTATTTTATTAGTTAAATATTTTTTTAAAAACATTTTCTTCTACTTTTTTATCTCCACCACTATGGGACATGAACAAGCAATCATTGGTTTGCTTGTTCATTTTAATACCCTACAATCCTGACCTATTGCAGTGTTTTATCTTTATGCTGATGCATAGGCTGTCACAGTGCCTGTATGGTCCTCTCTATGGTACTAGTACTAACATTCAAAGGGACCCTGGTAGCAGGGATGAGCATGTTAACAGCACCAGTGACCAGCTTTATCCTGTTAGCAACCATTCTTTAGATGGCAGACAGTATGTGTGCTAATCTTCAGCAGCATCTTTCAATGTCACTGCAGCTTCTCCTGCTCCTGCACACATAGCAAAAGCAGATCAGGTCAAAAGCTCATAGACAGCCGGAGACCCTGGATAGAAGACAGAAGTGTATTATTACGGCTTCTGTTTTCTCTTTTTTCACTATATAGCACCAAGAGCACTTTATATATACAGAATTTCAGGAAAACTTCGATTTGTCACAAATCTGAAGTTTACAGTAATTCATACAGTGATTAGAAGGTTTTTTTTCTCTTTATTAGCAAAATGGCCGCGTGCACAATGTGTTACATGGGGCAGAGAACTCTGGGAAGAAGGAAGGAACACCCTCGATCACTTGTGCAGACCTGTAAGCCAATCAGCGACCGGCAGGCTTATGTGATGTCACAGCCCTATAAAAACAGATGGCCATTTGCAATTCAGTCATTTCATACTGCATGTGCTGTCTCTAGCATCTAGCTGCTTGTACTCAGTAGCTGATGGAATGATTTTTGCTCAAAGTCCAGGGTGTCCATTTTGGGGAATCTGTATACCCCAAATTACAATCCTTTTTGGTGCTAAAGTTGATAGCAAGAAATCCGTGTCAAATCCACATAGTTGGTGGAGTGATTTTTGCTCAAAGTCCAGGGTGTCCATTTTAGGGGAACTGTATACCCCAAATTCAATCCTTTTTTGTTGCTAAAGTTGATAGCAAGAAATCTGTGTCAAATCCACATAGTTCATAAACCAATGTGTCAGATGGAAAGGTGGAGCAGGCAGAGGTCGCAGGAAGACCACTACTCTCAACAATCTCTTTTAGGAACACGGGGACGACCAAGATCACGCAGACGAGGAGGGGCCGAGGGCACAAGAACCTGCGGAGATCCGATGACAACCCGCTCCCAGGTAGGACATTTTCCGATGACCCTACACACTCTTTAGTAGTGAACATCTCCTCCTATTCCCTGAACCCAGCGGAATATTCCATCTTACACAAAGGCATTTCTTTCTGCCCCACCAGTTGAATACTTTTCAGATGGAAATGGACCTAAAGAGGTTCGATAGAACCCTGAGGCTACGGGCCCATTTCCAGGACTTCACAGAGACTCCTGCCATTACGAGCGGATCCCCATCTACGTGCATCAGCACTAGAGATCTCGGATTACGGACTAAGAGCTCATATATGCCTCCAAGGTCCTATGCTCCAGTGGAAACCTATATACAACTGGTTACTAGAGACCTAGACAAATTCAGACATGACTTTCAGATAGGACATTACAGAACCCATTCCAACATGAGTGCATTAGACCACCAAACCCTTAGAACTCTTACTGACAATAAAAATTTAGTAATCAAACCAGCCGACAAGGGGGGAGCGTTAGTCATTATGGACAGACACGACTATATAAATGAAGCCCTAAGACAGCTGAACGATACTGATGTGTACACTAGGATCCCAGGGGACCCAATCTTTAGGATCAGAGACAAAATACAATCTATCCGGAGACACTACTTACAATTAGGAACAATTGATGACCACATTGCCAGATTTCTTTCTAACCCCCATCCAGTTACCCCGGTGTTCTATACACTGCCTAAGATACATAAGACACTCGACAAACCACCGGGAAGGCCCATTGTGGCCTCTACAGATTCTATTCTGTCCCCACTATCAATTATGTTAGAGAAAGTTCTTACCCCACTTATCAAAGAAACACACTCATTCTTACTGGACACTTCTGCATTTCTGGAGCTCACCGGCTCCCTGAGGAACATACCACAAGACTGCCTCCTGGTGAGCTGGAACGTAGCAAGCCTGTATACCTCTATACAGCACGATAAGGGTATACAGGCGGTAGCAGACCTACTCGACAAATATAACTTTGAACCCACACAAAAAGCCTTCTATCTGGACATACTACATCAAGTCTTGGGAGAAAACGACTTTATTTTTCAAGATCAGTTTTTTGTGCAATGCCAGGGAAAGGCTATGGGCTCCAATATGGCCCCCCCCATATGCAAATTGCTACATGGATGCATTTGAAACCCGGTATATATACACCAATCCACTGTTCATACAACACTCCATTGTTTGGAAACGTTACATTGATGACATGTTCTGCATATGGGGGGGGGGGGGACGTTGGAGTCCCTACTCTCATTTTATCAACATATCAATTCCATATTTCCTGAACTTAAATTCACTCTCCAATACAGCCATACTGAGATCAGTTTCCTAGACACCATGGTCTCTAAGAACCAGGAGGGTCTCTTCAAACTGACATTTTACGCAAAACCACGGATCGCAACAGTTTGTTGCACTTCACTAGCTGTCACCCACCAGCTACACTTAACTCTATTCCCAAGTCACAGTTCACTAGAGTTAGACGACTGGTGTCAGATCCCAACATGCGTACTAAAAAATTGGATGAAATGGCAGACCGCTTTAGATCACAGGGTTACCCTGAGAGTTCATACAACGGAACCTACAGGAATCAACCTACAGGGATAAACAACCTAAAATGAAGCGTATTCCATTTGTACACACCTTTCACCCCACATCCAATAAGATACTTAACATCCTCAGAGGCCATTGGCACATACTCACCAAAGCCTTTCCACAAATTGACGAATTTAGAGCCCCCCTACTTCCGTGCAGACGCTGTCCCCAAAACCTTAGGGATAGACTGATTAAAGCAGACATTGGCTCAATCTTCAAAGTGATAGATTACAGCAGTAATACTTGTGTGACGTTTCGGCCACAAGTATTACTGCTGTAATCTATCACTTTGAAGATATTAAATGCATGTTAAAACCCATTGGAGTGCGTGGTCCCAATTTTACTTTAGAGGTCGCAGCACAGAAAGGGGATGTCGCAGCAGGGGTGACTGTGAGCATGTGCATATGTAGAATCTGCGGGCAGAAAGTGAAGCATGGCCAGGGAGCTAACGTTGGAACCACGGCCCGCAGAAAGTGAAGCATGGCCAGGGAGCTAACGTTGGAACCACGGCCCTGCGTCAACACATGCAGCGTCACTATCCAATGGCCTGGGAGAAAAGTGACTTAGATTTGGTGGTCCATCCTGCTGCTGCAGCAACAGCACCTAGTGGCTCACATGTCATTTCAGCCAGTGAAGGCTTCAGCACCTCTGCCGAAGGGAGCTGTTTGTCTTTGACTTCATCTCCCGGTCCAGATGCTCCTCGCTACACATGGCGCCAGCAGTCGTTGAACGAGGTGATTACAAAGAGACAACAGTATGCATCCAGCCATCCTAAGGTGAAGAAGCTGACCGTGCTCCTGTCCAAGTTGTTGGTACTGAAGTCCCTCTCTTTCCAAGTCATGGACTCTGCACCCTTCAGAGAACTAATGCCTTGTGCCGAACCAAGGTAGAGAGTTCCAAGCCTAAATTTCTTTTCCAAAAAGGCAGTACCCGCCATTCACAAATTTGTAGAACAGAAGGTGGGCCAGTCCTTGAGCTTATTGGTTTCTTCCAAGGAGCACGGCAGCATTAACGTGTGGAGCTGTAACTACGGTCAGGGACAGTACATGTCCTTTACGGCCCACTGGGTGAATGTGCTTCCCGCCCAGCCACAAGGCATTAGTTCTCTGAAGGGTGCAGAGTCCATGACTTGGAAAGAGAGGGACTTCAGTACCAACAACTTGAACAGGAGACACGGCTTTCTCTTCCATGTTGTCAAACTGCTGCTCCAGCGCCAATGTCCGCCTCCTCCTCCTACTTCTCCACCACCTACTCAGCCTCCACAAGTCTAAGTGCTGCTTTATCATACCACATGTGCATGGCACGCAGTTCTACACCTGGTTTGCCTGGGTGAACAAAGTCACAGAAGGGGGTGTAGAACAGAAGGTGGGCCAGTCCTTGAGCTTATTGGTTTCTTCCAAGGAGCACGGCAGCACGAACATGTGGAGCTGTAACTACGGTCAGGGATAGTACATGTCCTTTGCGGCCCACTGGGTGAATGTGCTTCCCGCCCAGCCACACCAACAACTTGAACAGGAGACACGGCTTTCTCTTCCATGTTGTCAAACTGCTGCTCCAGCGCCAATGTCCGCCTCCTCCTCCTACTTCTCCACCACCTACTCAGCCTCCACAAGTCTAAGTGCTGTTTTATCATACCACATGTGCATGGCACGCAGTTCTACACCTGGTTTGGCTGGGTGAACAAAGTCACAGAAGGGGGAGGAACTGCTCCGTGTAATGCAAGAAGAAATCAATCAGTGGCTTTCTCAACGACAACTGCAAATTGGAACCATGGTGAAAGACAATGGGAGGAATATGGTGTCCTCGCTGCACCAAGGAGGGTTGGTCAATGCATGTGTTCAATCTGGTTGTCAACAGCATCCTGAAGTCCTCCATCCATCTGCTTGACATTCTAAAAATGGCCAGGAAACTGTGCATGCACTTCAGTCATTCTTACAAAGCCAAGCACACCATCATTGAGTTGCAGCGGCAGAACTGCCTCCCCCAACATAGGCTGATATAGTCTTATGTCCTGAACTAATTTCGCTACTGTTAGGGCTCTTTCACATTGGCATGTTTTTTTCAGTGATCTGTATGGAGGTCAGACGGAGCCAAACATAATAGACTAAAAAACAATGGATGTGGACAAAAAACGGAAGCAAAACGGGGTTGTGAGGATGTTACTGGAGGTTGCTGTGAGGTACATTCTTGGGGGGCTGGACGGCACTTTACTGGAAGGGCTGTGATGTGCTTTTCTCTATTATTTCATGTACACTTATATGTAGAGATGAGCGAGCACTAAAATGCTCGGTACTCGTTATTTGAGACGAACTTTTCCCGATGCTCGAGTGCTCGTCTCGAATAACGAGCCCATTGACGTCATGGAAGACTCGAGCTTTTTAAGGGGACAAGGATCTGCACAGGGAAGCTTGGCCAAGCACCTGGAACCTCAGAAAAGATGGAAGCACCACGGAATGGACAGGAAACAGCAGGGCAGCATGCATGGATGCCTCTGAGGCTGCTTAAACGCACCATTATGCCAAAATTATGGGCAACAGCATGGCCATGACGAGTGACAGAATGAGGCTAGATAGCATCTAAAACATCCAATAATTGACCCTGACACTATAGGGGACATGCAGAGGACAGCGGCAGCAGTGGCAGGCTAGAGAGTGTCTTGGCACATACCCCAAATGGACTAGTCTAAAAACCAATGGGTGGCAAAGAGGAACCAAAGGAGGTGAGCAAGAAGCGCTCAAATAATATCGTAAATGATAAAAGTTTGCCAGTATATTTTGTGGATTACACAGCAGGGTGGGCGACAAGTTAACAAGTTTGATGAGGAGCCATGAAAAAACCCAAATTCTGTCTGACACAGCTCGTTGAGTAAGGGGGCCATGTATGGAGCAGTGAACTAGTAGTGATAAAGGTGCTGCAGTTAAAACTATGTTAGTTGGATCTTGGTGATGAGCTGGCGCTCCGCTGCCATGGCGAGCTTTCGCCAATCAAGCCCCTGTCTCTAGGCTACTCCCCAACGCACTTCTAAGAAGCTTTGTATAAGATCAAGTGTAGTAGCGTTCTATAGTTAGGATAGGCGGGTGAGGGGAATGTAAACAGATGCGCAAGAAGCGCTGAAATAATATGGTAAATGATAAAAGTTTGCCAGTATATTTTGGGATTACACAGCAGGGTGGCGACAAGTTAACAAGTTTTGATGTGGAGCAATGAAAACAACCCAAATTCTGCCTGAACAGCTCGTTTGATAAGGGGACCTGTATGAGGCAGTGAACTAGTAGTAGATTAAAGGTGCTGCAGTTTAAAACTATGTTGTTGGATCTTGGGATGGAGCTGGCGCTCCGCTGCCAGGCGAGCTTTCGCCAATCCAAGCCCTGTCTCTAGGCTACTCCCCAAACATCACTTCTAAGAACCTTTTGTATAAGATCAAGTGTAGTAGCGTTCTTATAAGTTTTGGTTCTGCTGCGGGTGAAGGGGGGAATAGTAAACAGATGCGCAAGAAGCGCTGAAATAATATTGGTAAAGGATAAAAGTTTGCCAGTATATTTTGTGGATTACACAGCAGGGTGCGGACAAAAGTTAACATGAAGCCAGGAAAGATAGCCAAACATTGTCTGCCTGACCATGCCGTTATATGGGACCATTATGGAGGCAGCTATATGACTACTTTTGAGGCAGCTATGGCGATGACCTTGTGGAGGTAGCAATGGGACACGTGTGAAAGGCAGCTAAAAAGACGACGTGTGGAGGCTGTATGCGAACAATTTAATTGGATCGTGCCTGTAATGTGGCAGTCCCAAAAAATTCAAACTCACGATAGCAGGTAGCAGGTCTCCAGAAAAATTACAGGTAGATAGTGCCTTAGTGGCAGTCAAAAAGTTTTCAACACGAGGAGGCAGGTAGCTGGTCACCACTCTAATGATAGATTCCCCCACTGTGTATGACACTGCAAAGTTTATGGGTAAGTGGGAAGAATTATATTATCAACATTATATTATATCTGTGAAAAATATGTTAATACAACCCAAAGTGATTGAATAAAGTATTAACTACGGTATTTGCACCAGACGTACATTTTCATGAATTCAATTAGTCAACATTTAACATGTTCTAATATTTTATGTATCTTTTAGTAAAGTAATATAATGTGTTCTACATCAACTCTATTTATCTTATACATCTGAAATTAAAATAGAATCACATTTTAGTTATATTTTATCAATATAAATGCAGGAACAATAGATTAGTAATGTCTGTTGTAGTTTCCAACAAATAAAATGAAATAAAACTATTGAGTATATTTCTATGTGTTCGAGCAAAACTTCTTCATTTGAAGCCATACTTACTGTTTTCTTCTTTTTCTCTGAGATAGAGACAGAAATCAATATATCAGCCTCTTCTCAGTTTTCTCTGAAGATGCTTTCAACATTAGGTTATTTAAGTACTGTTACATTTTCTGTTAATGACCCAACTTTCAAATTCTCATTTAGAGTCTTTCTACTGATACTGTGTGTGTCTCTGTAGCAGAAATCTCAAACACAGATCAATGCTGAAAATTGAAAAGCGGAGTACAGTACCATGTTTACTTTTATAGAAAAGCAAATGTGTCTCTCAAACATTCTCATCATAAGTGCATTATTGTAGCCCTAAGAAGGGCTGTTGGGTTCTTGTAGAATCACTCCTGCCTAACACTATTCTAATAGAACACCCTAACGCTTTCCCTGACCAGCAGCAGCTCTCTCCCTAGCGGCATCCAGACACAGAGGGGCAAATTTACTTACCCGGCCCATTCGCGATCCAGCGGCGCGTTCTCTGCTCTGGATTCGGGTCCGGCCGGGATTCATGAAGGCAGTTCCTCCGCCGTCCACCAGGTGGCGCTGCTGCGCTGAAAATCATCTCCACGCGCCGGAATGCACCACCTCGGACCAGGTGAAGGTAAGCGGTCACCAAGCGACACTTTTTCGGTTTTTAAATGCGGCGGTTTTTCCGAATACGTCGGGTTTTCGTTCGGCCACGCCCCCCGATTTCCGTCGCGCGCATGGCGGCGCCGATGCGCCACAATCCGATCGCGTGTGACACAATCCCGGGGCAATTCAGGTACAATCGGCGCAAATCGGAAATATTCGGGTAACACGTCGGGAAAACGCGATTCGGGCCCTTAGTAAATGACCCCCAGAATGATCCGAGCAGCGCAGGCAGGGGCTAGTCTATTCCAGGGTCACCTGATCTGGCCAGCCAACCACTGCTATCGACGTGTAAGGGTACCACGTCATGCTGGGTGGAGTGCAGAGTCTCTTGGCTTGTGATTGGCTCTGTTTCTGGCCGCCAAAAAGCAAAACGGCGGGAGATGCCATTTTCTCGAGCGGGCGAAGTATTCGTCCGAGCAACGAGCAGTTTCGAGTACGCTAATGCTCGAACGAGCATCAAGCTCGGACGAGTATAGGTACATTCTTGGGGGGCTGGACGGCACTTTACTGGAAGGGCTGTGAGGCTCATTAGGGGGGGGGGGGTGGACATTACTAGGGGTGGCTGTGCGGCACATTACTGGTGTGGGGCTGTGAGGACATTACTAGGGAGGCTGTAAAGACATTAATCGGATGGCTGCGAGGCACATTACTGTGGTGGGATGTGAGACACATTACTGAGGGCTGTGAGGCACATTACTGGTGGAGGCTGTTAGCACAATACTGGGGGTAGTGAGGACATTAATGGGGTGGGGGGCTTTGAGTTACTAGGGGTGGCTGTGCGGCACATTACTGGTGTGGGGCTGTGAGGCCTATTACTCGGGGAGCTGTGAGGACATTACTAGGGAGGCTGTAAAGACATTAATCGGATGGCTGCGAGGCACATTACTGTGGTGGGCTGTGAGACACATTACTGAGTGCTGTGAGGCACATTACTGGTGGGGGCTGTTAGCACAATACTGGGGGTAGTGAGGACATTAATGGGGGGGGCTTTGAGACACATTACTGGGAGTGGCTGTGATGGACATTATGGAGTGGCTTTGAGACACATTACTGGGGGTGGCTGTGAGGTGGCTTTCTATTGAAAAATTAAAATGAACTCATGAAAACATAGGAGGCATTTATTATCGACTTACTGTGCATGTTGTGCTTTATTTAATAGTTGGTGCACAATATAGGTGGTTTTCCAACACTCGCAGCCAAAAAGCAAAACGGCGGGAGATGCCATTTTCTCGAGCGGGCGAAGTATTCGTCCGAGCAACGAGCAGTTTAGAGTACGCTAATGCTCGAACGAGCATCAAGCTCGGACGAGTATGTTCGCTCATCTCTAATAGAAATGTAAGCAAAACCGCCGGGTCACACCAGAGGGTACGTCAAGGTCAAACCACTAGCCAAGGGAGCGTAACCTAACTGGTGAATACAATACCAGGGTGAAGCAAACAATGCTACAGGAGACCTGGAATCCAGCTAGGCTGTAAGTTCCAGAAGGACAAACACTGGCACAGGTGGAAGGTCCAGATCCAATTTATGCAGCCTGAGATCCGCCCCCAGAATTCCATAGGAGCAGGAACCCAAGCTGATTCAGAAGACAGACAGCTTTAATTTCCCTAAAGCATACGTGTCCTGGATGCCCGCTGCCCCGCACGTGCAGCAGGGTTAACTCGCTGCGGACCGGGAGCAGAGCTAGCGCGGAGACGCGCAGAAATTCGGGGAGGACCGCTAGCATTGTCAGCATGGAGGGTAGAAGGACCAGCAGATGCGGTGTCCCTTCCAGCGGATCTGCCAGATAATGACTGTGATTAAGTATGGTAGTATTGTGTGGATGGTACTCTTATAGCTGTCAATTTATCTCTTTTTAGACGCTGCAGTTATGAAATGTAAAAAAAAAACATGTATGCATGTTTTTTAACCAAAAGGAAGAGAGGCATAATTCCAAAAAGTCTATGATGTACACCAGAGGTGTAACAAGAGGTTCAGCACAAATGAGGCATGCCTACAGTACACTATGTGCAGTCTGCCTCACTAATGTGCGCGGTGACCAGATTATTGAATATTGGCGCACGGTCCCCATTAATCTGGCAAATGCTGCACTGCTTGGGAAGTGTGCACCAACTCTTTTTGGTTCACCTCTAACATAGAGCATGAAACACAATTCTGTGGAGTCGCAGTAATAAATGTGGGGTACGGTCTGAAACGGCACTGGAACACCCCTTTAAGTGCAGAATTTCGTGGAGTGGTGGACACAGTGCAAACACTTCATAAATGTGTAAGCAGTTTGTATGTTCTTTTTAAAAAATTCAAATTCATAATCAGTGTGACTGGATTCCGTACTATGAAGCTTGATAAATCTGCCCCACGTGTTTAAAATGTGTTCTAGGCCAAATTTAAACAGGGTATTCACATCTTATAAAGTGATGATATATTGCTAGGAAATATCCTCACTGATTCGAAAAATGAAGGAAGTGCATCACTGCCCAAGCTTTGATTAAGCCGTGCGGCAGTCTTTCCTCTTTACATTTAGATGTTGCGCACCTACCAAAAATAAAGTGATGGTATATATTAGCAACGGTGGGGATTACCCTTTTGAATTAAAAATAAAAGTACTTTGAGCAACATTGTATGTGATATCATTGTTTAGTCGCAAAGTCTCTATCATTTGTATTATACATTTTCTTAGTATAGGACTTAACCTACCTGTTGTCTCAGGTCAGTGAAATGGGAGGCTAATGTTGGTTAGATGTTATGTTATATATTCTGCTTCATTAATTAATGACAAGACTTTCACTTTGGATGGTTCCAGGTGCTGATGTCAATCACTGAAAACTTTTATTGGTACCCTAGAAATCATTTAGGGTGTTATTAGAGAGATCAGGGGTTGTACCAGCAGAAATACATCCAATTAGCTTTTCTGCAGGAGACCACCAGTAATGAAAGCAGGATAATACTGATGATGATGGGTACCTGGTCAACTAACTAAAAAGATGGCCTTCATTGTAAGACTCCAAAAAGTAACACAAAAGTGCGAGAGATCAGATATCAGCAGACCTCTAATCCTCTAAACATTTTCTTTTAAATGATATCCTAAATAGGGAACTTAGGCCACCACTATTTTTTGTGTGTGATTGCCACTCTTCTTATTTAATAGTTGGTGCACAATATAGGTGGTTTTCCAACACTCGCAAATTTTTCTTTTTTGGGGCGCATAAAAACTCAATATTCATCCTTAGAATGAAATGCAGCTAAATAATCTATGAAAGAACTAGCTAATAGATGGTGCTTTCCCTATGGTAAACTTCTACGTATAATAATAAGGATAAGAGCATACCAGATCAGAAAACAAGAATTATTCAATTATTCTGAATCTGCACTGACCCATAGTGAATTCATGCTGACTCAAGGGCTTGGCTGCAGTCATTGCTTTTTATTTGACTGTCACAGAACTATATTCTCTGTGCCCTACACTATCTTAAAATCATCCAATGTCTTTCAGTTCAATAGAGCTATTGTTAAACCTCATTGGCTTGAAGCAGATTTAACTGGACTGTTTGTGCAATAGTACAAACTGCAAGGTCAAAAATTGGTATAAATGGGTCAAAGAGTATATAGTATTGCAACTAATGTTATCTAGTTTTGTACTTATCATGCACTTATACTTACACTATGTTTGGTAACTAAAATCACAGTTTGGGTATATTCAGACAATAAAATAAGTGTGGTTAGCAGTAACACTGCTTTGGTTCAACTTGTCTGTTACTGTATCTATACCATTTGTTGTGTTTCACTACATGGTGTTCTATTTGGATTTGTAATGTATTTCACTAGATGGGCTCTCATATGCTCCTGAGATTGGGGGTGATTGTTGAAAAAAGTGGCAAAAAAATTGCAAGGGCCTTTTCCAGGCACCCAAAATAGTGGCTTAAACATAAAACCACTGCTAGTGCAATGTCATGTAAAGCCAGATTTAAGACTTACGTTTTTTTTTTTAAATAATCCCCAAAAAGTTGCAAGGTCACTTCACTCCCCTCCTGGTGTATGCAATCTCCTGTTGCAATTATTTTGCTGTTTTTAAAAAATCCCAGAAAGATTTATTAAAGGGTCAAAGACACCTTAATATAACTGAAAAGCAGCAGAGCGCCAAAGGCAGATATAGAACTATCACAAGGACCCTTCCTAATGATAAAGGTCCCCCTTCATGTTTTTAGTACCTGCCCACTTTATGATACTACTGTGTAGGTGGCACAGTAAATGATGGGGCATTCTTTGCCAGCATTTATTATGCAAACATTTATTATGCAGACTGATAATGTTAGGAAAACGTACGTCTGGAATACTGTACACAAAACTACCACACAGTCTGAGTGCAGGCTGACAGAACAGAGCAAGAGGGTGAACTAACCCTGGGCTGATCTACCAATTGACCCTACCAAGGCAGAAACCCCCTTGAAGGTAGGGAGCCTCTGCCGCAGGAACCTCCTAACTACCCTGCAAGGCCCTGGGAGGTGAGAGGAACCCAAATAGGTCTGTCAGCCGCAATGAGGTGATACAAACAGAAAAGCTGCAGTGTGGGCGTTAGGACAGTATTCAGACAGAGGGAAAAACAGGACGAACAAGGATGAACCAAGTGGGGTTCAAGACAGCGTAAGAAACTAAAGCAGACATGAGGAAAAAGAACAAAAAATGTAAAGACACTGAACATAGAAAGGTAAGCAAAACCGCCGGGTCACACCAGAGGGTACGTCAAGGTCAAACCGCTAGACAAGGGAGCGTAACCTAACTGGTGAATACAATACCAGGGTGAAACAAACAATGCTACAGGAGACCAGGAATCCAGCTAGGCTGTAAGTTCCAGAAGGACAAACACTGGCACAGGTGGAAGGTCCAGATCCAATTTATGCAGCCTGAGATCCGCCCCCAGAATCCCATAGGAGCAGGAACCCAAGCTGATTCAGAAGACAGACAGCTTTAATTTCCCTAAAGCGTACGCGTCCTGGATGCCCGCTGCCCTGCACGTGCAGCAGGGTTAACTCGCTGAGGACCGCTAGCATTGTCACCATGGAGGGTAGAAGGACCAGCAGACGCGGTGTCCCTTCCAGCGGATCTGACAGATAATGACTGTGATTAAATATGGTAGTATTGTGTGCATGGTGTTCTTATAGCTGTCCATTTATCTCTTTTTAGACGCTGCAGTTATGAAATGTAAAAAAAAAACATGTATGCATGTTTTTTAACCAAAAGGAAGAGAGGCATTATTCCCAAAAGTCTATGATGTACACCAGAGGTGTAACAAGAGGTTCAGCACAAATGAGGCATGCCTACACTATACTATGTGCAGTTTGCCTCACTAATGTGCGCGGTGCGCCAGATTATTGAATACTGGCGCACGGTCCTCCTTAATCTCGCACATGCTGCACTGCTCGGGAAGTGTGCACCAACTCATTTTGGTTCACCTTTAACATAGAGCATGAAACACATTTCTGTGGAGTCGCAGTAATAAATGTGGGGTACGGTCTGAAACGGCACTGGAACACCCCTTTAAGTGCAGAATTTCGTGGAGTGGTGGACACAGTACAGACAGTGCAAACACTTCATAAATGTGTAAGCAGTTTGTATGTTCTTTTCACTGCAAAGTCAGACAGAAAACTGGTTCAAACACTTCAATAAAAATAGGTCCATTATGTTTTTTTAACCATAAGTTCTTTTTACAAATGGATAAAACTTTAAGTACATTTTAAAAAAAGAGGTTATTTCAATGTGTAGCTCTTTGACCTAATAAAGATGCATTCTTTATTTAAAGGGGTATTCCCACAAAAAAAAAGATTCTTAAATATACTCAGGATAACAAAATAACACATTTATTACAGCATTTTACAGATGTTATTCAAACCCCTCTCTATCAGTTCTGGTTGCCGCTGGATACGACTGCAAATCTTCTGACTATGGTTGGATTATACCTTACCCTAGAACTGATATAAAACTTAATAAACAGTAAAAATCACAAACATGTTGGGTATTGCCACTTCTCAAAATGCCCAACCTATCAAAATATAAAAACAATTATTGCCGGTGGTGAACCACCTTAACGGAAAATAGTGCCCAAATGTCCGAAACGCTACCTTTACACCATTTTACATCACATAAAAAATGTAATAAAAAATTATCAAAATGTTGCACGGCCCTCAAAATGGTAGCAATGAAACCGTCAGGTCATTTCGCAAAAATCCGTACTCCATAGAATGTTATTAGCGTAAGAAGATAGTGAATTCTTTTTCTTACAAATTTGTTTCATTTTTAAAAATGTATTGAAACGCAATAAAACCTATATAAATGTTTGCATAACTGTGATCGGACCAAACCAAAGAATAAAGCAGAGGTGTTATTTGAAGCCCACAAGAAAGTAACACAAATGCTTTTATTTGCCAATTTCACCACATTTGGATTTTTTTCCAGCTTCCCAGTACATGGCATGGAAAAATAAATAACACAATTTGCTGCCCATCGCAACCAACCAGAGCTCAGCTTTCATTTTCCCACAGCCGCTTATAACACTAAAACTAAGCTGTGAGTGGTTGCTGTGAGCAACTAGAATAGTTTTACCTTAGGCACTTTTAATAAATCTCCCCAATGATTCTATTTAGGATGTCATGTTTGATGTGTTTTGTTTACCCTCCTTTGTCCAACAAGCCTTTCTTGAATAGTAACTAATGATTGAAGCATTTCTCCTGAGGACTTATGTTGTGAGCACACTCTTCATTGTTTTTCCTCATGTAAACCTATTCATCAAAAAGATGAGAAGAAAAGATAAGACAAGGTCACTGTCATTATAGTAGAGTCCTTGAAACACAAATAAGTTCCATGGGGCAGATTTATCAAGCTGTCTGAAAGTCAGAATATTTCTGTTTTCCCATGGCAACCAATCACAGCTCCCCTTTAAACAATTCATGAACAATGGTAAAATGAAAGCCGAGCTGAAATATTATGACTTTCAGACAGCTTGATAAATCTGCCCCACGTGTTTAAAATGTGTTCTAGGCCAAATTTAAATAGGGTATTCACATCTTATAAAGTGATGATATATTGCTAGGAAATATCCTCACTGATTCGAAAAATGAAGGAAGTGCATCACTGCCCAAGCTTTGATTAAGCCGTGCGGCAGTCTTTCCTCTTTACATTTAGATGTTGCCCACCTACCAAAAATAAAGTGATGGTATATATTAGCAACAGTGGGGATTACCCTTTTGAATTAAAAATAAAAGTACTTTGAGCAACATTGTATGTGATATCATTGTTTAGTCGCAAAGTCTCTATCATTTGTATTATACATTTTCTTAGTATAGGACTTAACCTACCTGTTGTCTGAGGTCAGTGAAATGGGAGGCTAATGTTGGTTAGATGTTATGTTATATATTCTGCTTCATTAATCAATGACAAGACTTTCACTTTGGATGGTTCCAGGTGCTGATGCCAATCACTGAAAACTTTTATTGGTACCCTAGAAATCATTTTGGGCTGTTAGTAGAGAGATCAGGGGTTGTACCAGCAGAAATACATCCAATTAGCTTTTCTGCAGGAGACCACCAGTAATGAAAGCAGGATAATACTGATGATGATGATGGGTACCTGGTCAACTAACTAAAAAGATGGCCTTCATTGTAAGACTCCAAAAAGTAACACAAAAGTGCGAGAGATCAGATATCAGCAGACCTCTACTCCTCTACACATTTTCTTTTAAATAGTATCCTAAAAAGGGAACTTAGGCCACCACTATTTTTTGTGTGTGATTGCCACTCTTCTTGCATAAATGTTATTTGCAAATCCAAACTAATGTCATGATGACTATTTTTTAAAGTTGGCAAAAATAGATTTCAATTATGTTTTGTCTTAAAGTTAAAATTCCGTACACTCCGTACACTTTCTGGAAAGATCAGTCACAGGAGCTGCTCTGTTATAAGATATAATGCACATTTCTGTGCCGACACTTGACAGACTCCATCTCTGAACTTTATATTGACTGGAAATGGAATTTATACTCTAGAATAGAATATATTGGCACACCTGTCTATGCAAACAGAAAAATGCAGTTTACCTAACTTTACCACTTGTAAAAGAGCACTTTTTACTCAGACAGAGATAAGAAGAGGCTTGTGAAGGGGTAGGTTCACCTATGATGGGCCTGGTTGGTAAACAGTAAATTATAGAAGTACGGACATGTCACTTTTCACACCTAATACCTTACAGTTGGTTACAAGAAACTCAGCCCATTAGCCAAAAATAGGATTGGCACAAATGATGAGCTTGATATTTCCTAAACATCACGGGTTAGAAAGGACTACCACCAAGTACTTCAGTCTATTGTGAATAGTGATACTGATTCATTGTCCTAGCTGCATTGCCACACGTTGTACTCACTCTACTTAAACCTCCCATTACATGATTGTACAGATGTGTAAACAAGTGAATGCTTTATGCCGTTGTCACATATTGTAAATCTGGTATAATTATCCCTTTGCAGTTATCTACTATTTCATTTCCTCTCAAAAGATGAATCTCAGATCTAAGCATGTAATATTTTGCTAAATAAATAATCATCTGTAATGCAAATAGCATATTGAAAAAGCCGGTTATTGCAAACGAAACCCCCACTTGTCTGGAGACAGAAGGTACATGGCTGGTTGTTATGTACTTTTACAAAATGTTTGCCCGTTATCTCTGCTTTTTTTCACTTACTGAATGTACAGGAACAGAGGTCATTCCAGTTCAAACAGCACAAACATTCAGAGTTTCCTGTTCTCTTCCATTAAAACTGTCTAAATTTTTTTTTACTCCATCCCTTTCTAGAAGAGGTTTCTCATTATGATTATAGATGTAAATACCATAGTTCAAGACAGTAAATGTTTTATAAGAAACTCAGGAAGTGTATTTAATCTTAATACTTATGGTGCCATTTACATTTTCCTCTTTTTGCTGCTACTAACGTTACATTGTTTAAAACAGATAGTCAGGACTACATCACAGTTGTAAAATGTAATTATAAAATGATGATTTATACATGAAGAAAACAACAAAAATTATACAAATATAAAAAAGTTTAAATTTTCAAATGAAAGTAAATGGACATATGCTATAACAATGATAACTTCTGCCCATTGTTTGGATTGATCTTAAACAAAACGCTTTTTTATTCATGTTTGTGTGTACAATAAAATAATTTTTACGCCTATCTGAGCTATTGTTGATGTGCATTGTGCATCTGTTCTCCTTAATACAGTCTCCAAAAAAGAAAAACTGGACCAGTAAACCGAAGAACTGAGAAAAAAAAAGTCAGTTTGATGATAGCTCTTTTTATTCTTTATTTGAAACACTATAGTATTAAGTACTGTTGTTTTACTTAGCTTCAGGAACAATCTGAATCTCTTTGAATAAATGAAGTAGAAGCTTTGCTTTTTTGTGTAGATTGGACTTGCCTTGCAGCCGTTGTAATATGTGAAGACATTATATACAATATTAAGGGAACTTTCTATAATAATAAGTAAGTACTCCATGTATAACAAACAGGGCGCAAGCTGTCTGTACCTAGTAGGAAGTTGAAGTTTGGACAGTGATGGTACCAGGCCTTCATACTCTGTATTGCTGTCCACTGTTCCTAGCAGATTTGTCCGAAAAAATGTGACAGATACTGTGCAGAGTACTTATATTGTATACAATATAGACCAGGGGTATAGTGGGGGCACTACAACTGCCACTATTTCTAGGCCAATATTATGAAAAGATCAGAGGACACTATTAAAAAATATACAGGAGTGAGGTAAAAGAAAAAGTATGAAAAAAGAAACAGCCTGCTCTACACGCAACACCGTATTCCTATAAAATCATCTTCGGGAGGAATTCATGGTCCACGGACATGAATGCCTTCCCAGCAAAGGAAATTAAATACAGGGACTATAGAAGAGATCAATCCAGCACACGGAATCTTGGAACTTCAACAATAATTGACTATTCTTATTCTCCTCCAAACAACCTACCTGTTTTGGACATTGCCTCATGTCCTTACTCATGGTCTTCATGAGACTTTAGACCATGAGTAAGGAAATGAGGCAATGTCCGAAACAGGTAGGTTGCTTATAGTAAGCACAGCAATATGTGTTTTAATGAATTCCAAGTTTCATTGTGCTGGATTCAACTGTTCTATAGCTCCTGTAAGAGGGAACTGTGTCTGTCTACTACTATCCTGTACTTATGAGCACAGCACAGAACTACTATGCTATGGAAGCTTTACTATGCTGGTCCCAATTCCATAACGTGTGGGGGCCCAATCATAGTCATAACAGTAATCACTTATATCCTCTGCAAAATCCTGTATATAACTGGGCTCTAGCTCACCCCTCCTTCCAGTTACTGGTGATATTTTTCTGATCATTATTTTACTCTTTCTGTGTGCATGTTTATTGTTCCCTTCACAACAGCATTTACAGTTATATTATTTGATGTTATATTTTGTGGATAGGACATCACCCCTTATGCATCCAGGTAGTGTAATACTTTACATAGAGCAGAGATGTAATTTGATATATTGATGTTACATTTTGAACTAGTATCACAACATGTCATTTTATGTAGGGGGATAGAAAGAATAGTTGATATGCTATTAGTGTATACACACACTCAGGCCAGTGTGTTTGCTTCACCCAGGCCAGGAGCGAGGAGCGCATTTCCATGGTGGCTGTATGCGAGCTGCCATTCATATAGATAGTTTACAGTTGCCATATACGCTTGTGTGCATTGGGCCTTTCTTGGAATGTTGTGGATGTTTTTAATACATACCTAATAGATATACACTGTATGATGTTTTACTTTCAGATATTTACCCAGTTCTTTGCACATCAGCTTTTTTGGTACTTACGTTGCATAGTTTTTGATGTGGGTCTGTGTATATTATAGCACATTAGCTTGTGCCTTTAATTCATACTGTGTAGAAATGGTATCTACTGCTATATTGACCCTGTATGGTGGTAATACTAGTATATCTGGGTTGAGGCCAAATAAGAAGTGCTCTTGAAATGTCCTTTGGGGTGCTATTTTTTCAAAATTGAAAACATAATAATTTTAAGCAATGACATTTTTAAGAATTTCCGTGTCATAATAGTTAGAATCACATATTTACTTTGTGCATTTATAGCAATGTTAAAAAAAAATTGAAGTCATCTAGATTACAATAGATATTAAATGTCAAGGAACTCTTGTAACCCATCTCTTTTTGTTCTACTTCAGTTGTGAAATAAAGTCACAAGGAAATGACACATTGCTCTATTAAAACTTTTTGATTACAGAAACATTATAAAGGGTTTCTCATATACATGGTTTGACTTTGTTAAATTTCCTTACATGGCTATAACGCTGGAACAGAAAGTCTGTAAGTACAAAACAGTAGGGTACAGTTAGTGATTGGAATGCCCTAAACATGTTTCTGGAATAAAGAAAATGGATATGATTCATTGCCATAGGGATAGTGCGTTGAAATACTGTACATTGTGCCATGTGAAAAGTGCCCCTGTATCTATCACCGTAATCAGTAAGTGCTCCCATGCAATCGTTATATACAGTCAAGAGAAAAATACAGAACTCCCAATTCAATAGCTTTACATATCAAGACATAATAAAAACTGATTTGGAAAACCAAGCCATTTGTGAAAAATTATATAACCACATGAATAAAAAGCTTGTATAAACAATTTGGTGATATTTTTTTGTATGACTTTCAGTCTTTTATGGTACATTTTTAGCCATTGTTCCTTTACAATGTTGCTTTTTATTGGCACCGGTGCACAACTGTCAGACTGTCCTCACTGACATGCTTGTTACCTTTTCTACGGCCTTGCACCTTTTGCCTTTATTTCTGGCACCTACATTTTTATTAGAAATAAACTTTATAAAAATATGTAAATGAGCCTGAGGCGTTCTGACCTATGTTACCGGAGCGCCCCTACCACTCAATATTCACCCCTCCCCCCTTGGTAACGTCACCCGACTGTCTGCCGACAGTGGGTGAAAAATACAGCAGATGTAGAAAACTTTCCATTGTTTTCGCTCTATGGGGCACATTTACTTACCCGGCCCTGTCACGATCCTGCGGTACGTTGTTCGACGAGGATTCGGGTCCGGCACGATTCACAAAGGTTGTGGGTCCAATTTCCTGCTGGTGTCGCTTCCGTGCCGACGTCCGACGGAGTTCACCTTCTTTTTCTTGGTCCACGTGGGTACTTGATCTTGCGACACATTTCGTTTTTTAAAATTCGCAGTTTTTCCGAATCCGTTGGGAAAGCCCCCCGATTTCTGTCGCATGGAAGCCGCCACCGATGCGCCACAATCCGATTGCGTGCGCCAAAAACTCGGGGCAATTCAGTGCAAAATGGCGCAAAACGAAAATATTTGGGAAAACGGAATCGTGGTCTGTGGACCCTTAGTAAATGTGCCCCATGTGTACTATGTGCACAGGATAACTGATGCAGAATGCTGGGCATCTACCCTGCCATATTTTGCCATGGGTAGGATAAAAATAATTTGAAGCTATATATGGTTCTGATGCTATGGCACTGTGTGAAAATAAATTTAGAGAACTATGAAGTGGGTATCCATTTATTGAAATAGGGCATATTTATTGAAAACTGTGTGTCTCGGAATTAAGGCAGAAAAGAGATCTAATCTTTATTATGGCACACTATGAAAGCAGGAAATGCTTCAAAGAAACAAGCAGGCTGTTCTTAACAAAAGGTTAAACCTACAAAAAATAGAGTCCATCTCCAAAATGTACAAAAATAACAAATCTCAACAGTAATCAACAGGATTACAATTACAACCCTAAGTTGCACAGTAGATATGGTGCTCTAGGGCGATGGGGAGTGTGTGTGTTCTTTATTTAGTGGGTGTTAAATCTGGCATCTGCGTCATTTTTTTTGTCAAACAAGGTGTAATGGCAGGACACAAACAAGGACAGTGAGCCTTGACACTGAGACCACCAATCTGTCCCTACCTACTCATAGGGTCCCCCCAAAACGGAGGCCAATAACTGGGCGACGTTCCCTTCCTGGGTAAGGTGTTAACACGTAACAATACAGACAAACAAACACAATAAGGCAGGGTAAACAATAACCAAATCATAATCCAAATAGACTAGTCAATAAACAGGCAAGAATTCAGAAACCAGAAATCAGAAATACAAGAGAAGCTAGAGAACACAGCAAGATAGTAGTTTGACCAGCAAGGAGTCAAAGCTAAACTGGACACTTATAGGAAACTCAGCCCTGCCACAGGTGGAAGGAGTAAGCAATTAACAGTCCACAGTGTTAACTCTTGCAAGACAGAATTAGTGAGGGGAGTGCCAGACATTAGGTCAGGCAGCCATAAAACTTAGTTCACACTGCAAGATGATGAAAAACTCAGTGTCTCCTAATCCTACCAGCAATTTTTTTGAGCCATGCAAAAATGTGCGACTTTTTAAAACATCAACATCTGGATTTCAAAGATCAGATGCAACACTGAAACACTTGCTCCCGGTGAACTAGAGGTCTTGTAATATCCCCTCAGCTTAGGTAGCCCCAGATCCTTTACTTTCTTTAAGAATTGGAGGCATCAAACTAGTCTAGTGAACTTGACCATCCACACCATCCAGGTCAGATGCTTGCAAAAGATACCAAACTTGTATTTAAGTACTTTGTAATTATTGTAAAATATTACAAAAATCATTTAGGTCCTTCACTTGCCTATTACTTGCCATGGTATTCAGATATGTAATTTTTCCGAAATAACAGGGTGTCCTGGGAAATACATTTCTATCTTATGTAACTAAGTACACATTCATCTGGTGTTATTTTCTTTCCACAGATTTTACCTACTGTTGGTACAAAACTGACTACGCAAATGCACTATAGGCCAATTACTAAATTTGCTGAAATTAAGATTGTATGAAAAATACTGTTACATAAAGACCATGGGTGGAGAATAAGCAATTAGTTATAGAAAACAGTTTATTTACTTGTAACACCCTGACCGTGCTACATTCCTGGCAGTTTCTACATATTAGCAAGTACCATGCCTTTGTTGACTTCCTAAGTAGACATGTTTGGGATTTGCAAGCTTTGTTATTGCTGATCTAACACACCTACTAATCTTCAATGAGGTAGTGATGTGTCGTTCACGAGCAAACCGTCTCCAAGAGCCAGCTCTTCTATGTGAACGACAGGAGTCGACTCCCTGCAATGAGCCAATGATTTACTTAACCCTGCCTCCCATTGGCGGACCACCCCCACTTTAACTCGATAAAATCGGGTTAAAAATGGTGTGTAATGGGGGTGACTGGCTGGACTGAGGCTCCCTATTATACATTTAATAGGGAGCCGTTCAGGAGCCAAAAGAGCCTAATGAGCCAGCTCACTAAAAAGAGCCATAATTCCCATCCCTAAAGTCTGGCATTTTTTGCTTTGTTGGTGATAGGTCCATTACCATTACTAAATGATTAGCTAATCTGCCTTGCAAAAATCATTTTCTCTGTATTAGCTTTCATATTTCTGGGTCCGTTGTTCCAGCACAGTGGGGATGAGTTTCTCCCCAATGCAACTGAATTTGCATTCCTTTTAAACGATTGCTATCAGCAATATGCACCAGCTGTTTGGCATTGGGCACAAGCCCCCAGTGGCGAATAGTCACAGCACCTGCCTCCAGTAGCCAATGGTCATATCGCCTGCCCCACAGTAGCCAGTAGTCATATTGCCTGTCCTCGCAGTAGCCAGTAGTCACAGCGCCTGCCTCCAGTAGCCACTAGTCACAGCACCTACCTCTAGTAGCCACTAGTCACAGCACCTGCCTCCCGTAGCCATTGATGCCCTAGTAGTCCTGCTGCCAGTAGTCACACTGCTGCTCCTAGAAGTCACAGTGTTCCCCACAGTAGCTAATGCTTCTACCCTGTAGTCTGAGTGCTGCCCCCCAGTAGACAGTGCTACTGCCTCCTGTAGTTAGATTGCTCTGCCCACTCTATGCATCCAGCATCCAAGCCTTGTCTCCTAATTCTGACCTAATTCTCAGGTTATCCGGGGATTCACAATACTCCTGTGAACTCAGAGCTAGAACTGTGTATACTGTGCCAGCTTCACATGCACACCACACATGTGCCTCTTTGCAGGGCACGCTAGGAGTTGCACAAGATCTTTGGATTTAATAATGTCACATTTAGGAGGCAGAGCTATGATGCCAGATACATGGAATGGGCATACTAAACTTACTGCAGAAGGTGAGGTTTCCTCACTACCTGACTGCAATGAACCAAAAAAATAAAAGATAATTTTTCATTTATGCTGCCACCTAGAAATATGCTAAAAAGACCTCAGAGGATGTACATATTACAGAAGAAGGTATTGTTTGAGGGCTTGGGGGGTTGGTTGTGTTTCTAAGTTCAGTTTGTAATTAATTATCTATAATCAATTTGTCTTTATATGATTCAAAATATAAAGCCTAAGTTGGGTTTTATCAACTGTATCATAGATACAGTAGACTGTAACAGAATCTCTTACCTTTCTGATGATGTCACGTCTGGGCTCCATCTTTGAGACCTCTCCAAACATACTTAGATGACCACTTGACATTATTTTATGTTGACAGCTCATGAAAAGGTCCTGAGGATGGGCAATCAATATCTGATGGGTAATGGGCAGAAGTTCACTTTGGAAATACACTCACCGGCCACTTTATTAGGTACACCATGCTAGTAATGGGTTGGACCCCCTTTTGCCTTCAGAACTGCCTCAATTCTTCATGGCATAGATTCAACAAGGTGCTGGAAGCATTCCTCAGAGATTTTGGTCCATATTGACATGATGTTATCACACAGTTGCCGCAGATTTGTCGGCTGCACATCCATGATGCGAATCTCCCATTCCACCACATCCCAAAAATGCTCTATTGGATTGAGATCTGGTGACTGTGGAGGCCATTTGAGTACTGTGAACTCATTGTCATGTTCAAGAAACTAGTCTGAGAGGATTCCAGCTTTATGACATGGCGCATTATCCTACTGAATGTAGCCATCAGATGTTGGGTATATTGTGGTCATAAAGGGATGGACATGGTCAGCAACAATACTCAGGTAGGCTGTGGCGTTGCAACGATGCTCAATTGGTACCAAGGGGCCCAAAGAGTGCCAAGAAAATATTCCCCACACCATGACACCACCACCACCAGCCTGAACCGTTGATACAAGGCAGGATGGATCCATGCTTTCATGTTGTTGACGCCAAATTATGACCCTACCATCCGAATGTCGCAGCAGAAATCGAGACTCATCAGACCAGGCAATGTTTTTCCAATCTTCTACTGTCCAATTTCGATGAGCTTGTGCAAATTGTAGCCTCAGTTTCCTGTTCTTAGCTGAAAGGAGTGGCACCCAGTGTGGTCTTCTGCTGCTGTAGCCCATCTGCCTCAAAGGTCGACGTACTGTGCGTTCAGAGATGCTCTTCTGCCTACCTTGGTTGTAACGGGTGGTGATTTGAGTCACTGTTGCCTTTCTATCAGCTCGAACCAGTCTGCCCAATCTCCTCTGACCTCTGGCATCAACAAGGCATTTCCGCCCACAGAACTGCCGCTCACTGGATGTTTTTTCTTTTTCGGACCATTCTCTGTAAACCCTAGAGATGGTTGTGCGTGAAAATCCCAGTAGATCAGCAGTTTCTGAAATACTCAGACTAGCCCTTCTGGCACCAACAACCATGCCACGTTCAAAGGCACTCAAATCACCTTTCTTCCCCATACTGATGCTCGGTTTGAACTGCAGGAGATTGTCTTGACCATGTGTACATGCCTAAATGCACTGAGTTGCCGCCATGTGATTGGCTGATTAGAAATTAAGTGTTAACAAGCAGTTGGACAGGTGTACCTAATAAAGTGGCCGGTGAGTGTATATCTTCAAATTCTTTAAGCCTTTATTAAGGTAAAATACTCACGCAGACAAACTTTTCATGATGTATAGGACTTACTGGTAGCCTACTAAGGCTATGACAGTTTCACCATGGGTCCAATTGGACTAAATTATAAGATTGACTTGACTGTATTCCTATGGAAATTATTTGGAAGAGAATAGTCATAGTATGCATTTAACAGGAAAGTTGTGCCTTATTATTGTCTATATAAGAGGACTAATAAGGGTTAATATGCCTATTTGATGTTATTTTCTATCCTGAAGTGTATTTCTATTGTTACCCAGCACTACTTTTCTTCAAACGTTATATAACCTTAGTTATAGATTGTAGATATGTGCAACACCCTTGCCGACGTATAGGCTTGCGAATAAGGCCCTCTACCTGTAGGATCCCTCTAGAGGAGTCTGATCAACTCACAGTACAGTCACTGTAAGGTATTTAGCAGCTGTATATACTGCCTGTGCATACAAGGGTATGCATACATTCTCATACAAGGGTTAAGCTTTCTAAAGTTATTGTCCAATTGTATTCCTTCATGTGAACTGGAGTGTGATTGGAGAGTGAGCCACCGTCTGACCAGGGTTTAACAAAACCCCTGGACAAGAAGGGGCAAGTCCTCTTTTCTCTTTGGGCCCAGCTCTCACCACATGAGGAGCTCTTAGGCCTGAGCCTTGATTCTGAGCATGAGCAGCTTGTAGGCCCCAGCTCTCCCTATAGAGCATACCTTGCAGATTGTCAGTGACCACAGAGATAGTCTGACACACATCTTCAGTGTCACACATAGAACACCCAGGACAAAGCTGCAGCTTCCATATCTGGACACAGCTACATCCCAGCCTGCACCTACTACCAGGCTGGTGAATAATCTCCTAAAGATCACTCTCCATGACCACTCCAGTAATCTGGACTCTCCAGTAATCCGGCATTGTTTGGCCCGCTTGCAGTTGTCCTTATAAAGAACCGTGTGTTATTTTGCACAACGTTGCCTCCATCTGTTCCCTGGATATGGCTGTAACCCCAAGGGCGCCCCATCCATTACCCAGGGATTCATACTACAGACACCAAAAGGGGTTGCCCCAGGGAGATTCAGTACAACAGCCTCTCCTTCCATCTTTCTTGCACACACCACCTGCTGGAGACCTGGCAGTCTGTAGGTCCCCATACCCAGCACCGAGACACCAGCGTGCCTGGGCCACAACCACCAGCCACTCCAGTATTCTGGGCCCCGGCTGCCTCCAGGCCCCAAGAAAAGGCTAGGTGGGGGATGTTGCATATGGTTAGTATGCAGGCCACTTTCAGAGCAAAATGAGTGTTAGATAGATGGCACATTGGGCCACATTTACTTACCTGTCCTGACACGATCCCAGAAAGTGCACTCTGCCACAATTCACTAAGATCCTGCATGTGTCGCTTCCCCACCGGAGTTCACCATCTTCTTCCTGGTGTATGTAAGTGCATTGTCTTGCGACAAAATTGGAATCTTAAATCCCGCGCCCAGTCCGAATCCGATTTCTGTCGCATGAAAGCCATGATGGCGTGCGACACAATCTCCTGTTAAATACCTGTCACAGCAGCACAAATCCCGAAAACTTTGAGAATCTGATGAAAGTGCGATCTGCAGATCCTTAGTAAATAAGCCCCATTATGGTTGCTTTTTCTCCGGATTTATAGGACTACCACCATTACTGACACTGCAGCATCCACTATTCTAACATACTGTGGTCTACCCAAGATACAAACTTTGAGGAGGAGCGTTGTCAGCAGGAGGTTGGTCCCTGCGTGCGCGTCATCGCTGAAGCTTGTGAAAAGTGTGCGAATTGTTGTTTTCTAACTGACTCTGACTCTAACTGAAATTCTCTGTCTCTCCCTGTTTACAATTATAATTTTTTTGGTATTGGGATTTGGCACTTGTTTAGTATTGGTTTTGTACTGGTTATTTTCTATTCCTCTTGCCTGCAAGTTCATTGCTGTTGTTGACACTTAAAGGCCATTTCAAATCCCTGTTAGGCTGCCTTTATATCTCATCTTGTCCCTTAATGGTAGGGATATGTCGGGAGGATTTCCGACATACCTATGAGGGAGGCCACAGTTGTATCCCAACGTATGCTTTTCATTAAATGCCGCCTCCTCTTTCCTGAATTCAGGAGGTGGAGTGAACATTAACAGCCGGTGATGAATTCCGCTGCTGATGTTTGTTATGTATGCTTGGAGAAGGCAAAAGGGTACAGTAATGCTTTACCCACCACCAAAAACTTTAATGGCTTATAATGGGCATATATGTCACCCAGGCGGAGACAGAAGTAGGCAATATGTAGCTTGCTTCGTCTTTCCATCCTGATTTTTACATAGTTAAGAATGTATACTGTGCAATAGGAGGCAAAACAATGCCTCTATCTGTCAATGTAAAAGCTAAGTGTATATGAGGGAGCTTTCCCTGAGTATACGTTGAGCATATACAAAAGGCAAGGTATGAGGTGTGAACCAGGCCTTAGGTCTCCAGTTATTTGCATCAGTCTGGTCATATAGCCAGCCAGATTCAGAGCTGCACCCATCAGTGGAGAATGGGAGAAGCTGCAGGGGATTGAAGAGAGAAGAGGTAAATAACATGGGGGACATTTATCTTAAGCAACCCCTTGCCTATGCTTTCTCTGGACTGGTGGTTATTTGCACCAAAATGTGCAACTTTTCAGACTTCCACATCTGGAAAATTATGACAAATCAGCTTCACTCAAAAGAAGCCAACATGACAAACTTTGGGAAATGGCAACAAAAGTCGCAAAAAAGGTGCAAAAACTAAAGAAAAAAAATGTTTGATAAATGCCCCCTGCATGTGTCTATTTTAATTTTTTACACAGACGCATGATATGAAGAGGAGCTGTAGAGGTCTCAACATGAGCTGTGTAGAGGTCATAATATAGTTGGGTATGATATCAGGGGGGCTATAAGGGTTACAATATAAGGGGAAGCTGTTGGGGGGCACAATATGAGGGGACATAATGCTAGGGGGTGATGGGGTCACAGTATTTGGGGGGGGGGGGTCCTAATGTGAGGGGCAGATTGAAATGCAATATCAGGGAGAGCTGGGGGACACAAAATGAGGCGGAGCTTGGGGGCATAATATCAAAGTGGTCACAACATGAGCGATAGGAAGGGCCTTAATGTGCAGGTGGGGAAAAGGTAGGGCTTAAAGCTACATTTTTTGTCCCTCTTTCACTTTAACAAAAATTGGGAGGTAAGTGTAATAGGTAGACTGGGTGTTTCCTCCGGAGACCCAGACTCTGAAGGTGTGAAATTACCATTGTGGTGATGTAGTTGAGCCAGAAAGCTGCCAAAACACTTTGATTTAATAATAGAACTATGGTTTAAAGAGGTCATGTAAGTATAAGTCTAATAAAAAACAGCGTGTAAAGCAGAAAACAAGGCAGGCAGCAAGTTTGTCTTGCTTTTTTTTTTAAAGCTGATAATAAAACCATTCACAGAAGAGTCTGAATGTTGCTGGTTGTTGTCCAGCTGCTGGCATGGAATCACCTTTCACTCAGTTCTTCTGTTAGTGAGGTTACTACAGTTCATTTCATCAATAATGTGGACGCTTGCTTTATGGTCCATAGAACTGTTTCTACATCTTTATGTGCCAGCTGTTTTCACCTTCTAATACATCTTGTTGTGTAAACAAAACTGAAATGATAATGTGTTAGCACAATACCAATAAATGTGTGGTAATCTTCTTATATTTCTTATCCATGACCTCTTTACTTCTAAAATAAAGGTTTAAAATTAGGCTTATGAGACAGAATGGCTCTGGGGGCATTACCAGAGCCCTTCCATGCTGTAGCTTCACAGGTTGTTACACTGTACAAGAGCACTTCTCCTTCTTTGTGCTGAAACTTCCTCTACTGCTGTGAAATGACATTATGCAGAGGGAGGGGGAATTACAGAGGGAGTAGGGGAAAGGGATAACAGTGTAACATCCTGTGATGTTTACAAGTTGAGAAAACGAAGGTATTCCAGCATGGTCATGAATAAGGACGAAAGCACACTAGTCCGAAACGCGTAGATCCTGTATTGGATGTTCTGCAAGATGTGACCTTGCGTTTTTAACAATTTAAAATAAAAATCGTTTATTTTTAAAGAAGAAATCGAGTGCTGGAATACCTTCGTTTTCTCAACTTGTACATAGTTCAATCATCCAACAGGACTGCTAATTCCGTGCACCAGGAGCTGGAGTGGAATCGGACCTTGTCTACATTGAGAATGCAAACGTGAGTGAGAAGTCACTTTCTTTCTTGGTTTCATTTTGTTATTCCCCCTCAGAGCCTTTCTGCCTCAATAAAAAAGATTACCACAGTCATAGTATCTGGATCTATGAGTAAGTGCCCCCGCTTTATCATCTTTGATTTTGATCCTCTCTGGCAAATAAGCAGTGGGTGGGAGGCACTTGGGGTACAGCAACATGTTCAGTTTTTCAGCTGCAATTTTTTAAGGCAAAAGCAGATGTGGATCATAATGGGGGAGAATTTATCATTAAGAAGTGTAACTCCCACCCTATTTTCACTCCACTCCTGGTTTGGGCATAAAAACTACACCTGAAAAACAGAACGTGTGGACGCACCCTTAAGGGTACACAACAATAATGTGTACCTTGAGTACCTTGAGTTGTTGCCCCTCTTAGCATAAAAGGTGTCTGTGGAATCCAGTATCCAGTGATCCACTGATATATGCACAATGTGGTTAGTTGTGGTTTGATGGGTATATATGATATATAGGCCCTGATAACAGAGATCCCCCAAAATAAATCATTTATTTAATCCAATTATGGACCCCTCATAATGAATAGTAAATTATATTGCTCCAAAAATTAAGTCTTTTTTTTTTTTTGCATTTTCTGGAGGTTTCCTATTTTAAACCGCTGAAAAGTAGGTGAGAGGTGAAGTTGTTTTTACTGAGTGCATGAATGTGGGTTAAGCCATAAATCCTACACTGTCAGTTCAGCTATCTCTTTGGCCTGGTTTAAAATTGCCATTGCAGCAGTTATTCCTCTTTTGAAACATCAATTACTGCAGCATTATTTTATTACTCAGTATTTACCTATTTAATACACTTTGGAGACAAGTTCACAGGAGGAAAATGATCTTAAAGTGAATGCACACCTTTTACCATGCTGTTTTAAGTCCAAGGGTGTTTAGTTTTAAATTAATGCAACAATAAGTATATTAAAGTTTAATAATAACAATTCTTTATTTATATAGCTCACACAGATTACACAGCGCTGCACAGAACTTGGCAAATTGGTCCCTGTCCCCATGGGGCTCACAATCTAAACAACCTACCACTATGTTTTAGAGTGTGGGAGGAAACCGTAGGACCCGGAGGAAACCCACATAAACATGGAGAGAACATACAAACTCTTTGCAGATGTTGACCTGGGTGGGACTTGAACCCAGGACCCCAGCGCTGCAAGGCAGAAGTGCTACTCACTCAACCACCGTTCTGCCCAAAGTTAAACTTTTTGGTGTCGAGCTGAAATGTAATCTAAGGACCAATCATTTGTTTTATTTTTGTTTTCTATTATCGCTTTTGCTACATCCTCCACTGGGGCCTAGCCTTTCTTCAGTGGCTGTGGAAAGTCAGGGCATAAAATACCGTATGGTCACAGTGCGTGGGATGAGGCTGACCTACAGCCTGGCAGGTCTCCAGCAGATGGTGTGTGCAAGAAATATGGAGGGAAAGGCTGATGCAATAGGTTGCTCCCTGGGGCAACCCCTGAGGTATATGGACGAGTCACTGGATGATGGAGATCCTGTGATGGTGATACAGACGGATCCAGGTATTACACGGAGGAAGTTTGATGGAGATAGCTGGTCCGCAGGAAGGTTGCTCACAGCTGGGTAGTGACCTCAGGTTGGGCTGGTAAAGATGGAGCCCAGTCCACATGGTGGACCTCTGCTCTGGAGGCTTTAGTCTTCCGACTTGCCTTGGGTGCTAGGTAGTGGCCTGAGGCACCTGGTATTATGACACTGGCTTCCAGCTTGCTTTACAATATTACAAGGAATCTCATTGGATAATAATATTTGGAATGCTTAACTCTTGACTTTCCAGGCAGTGGCTACAGCAGCAATTACTAAGTTTACCTAGCAGTAGATTCTGGATGAGTTGAACAGGCTCACCATATAGATCCTGTCAAGGAAATGGCGCTATCGGCAGGGGTGTTGCACTTTTCATTTTTATTCTGTGTAGCTATTTAAGTGCTTGTTTTTTGTTGGAAAGGTTGACATTTTTAATGGTACCATTTTGTGATTCATGAGCTCCGCTCATCTAAGAAGATGCTGGCTCTTCTGGCTCCTGACGGCTCCCTATTAAATATATAATAGGGAGCCGCAGGCCAGTCAATCACCCCACACCACACCACTTTTAAACCGATTGTATTGGGTTAAAGGGGGCATGGTGAGCTGGTTAGGGGTGGACATCATCACAGGTCCTGTAGCCTCCAGGAGAATATTAATACCCGAAGGCTTCAGCCTTCGCCTCCAGGAGAATATTAATACCCGAAGGCTTCAGGACCTGAATGACTTCATTTCAGGCCCTGTAGGGGAAATAAGTGTGCTTAACCGTAACAGGTTTTTGCGTTCGTTTTTTACTCCCCTCATTCCAAAAAAAAAATAACTGTTAGTAGCACCATTTAATATTCCATGCAATGTACTTGAAAGGTGGAAAAAATTCCAAGTGCAGGGAAATTGACACAAAACACATTTGTGGCGATTTCTAGTGGGCACTGTTTTTATAGGTTTTATTCTGCGCTCCAAATGACACTTTCACTTTATTCTTTGGATGGCTATGAACACAGGGACATATAATTTATATAGGTTTTATTATGTTTTAATAGTTTTTAAAAAATGTAAATCTTTTGTACATAAAAATTAATTTCCATTTGACTAAATTCTGGGGCAAATAACTTTTTCACACTTTGGTGTAAGCTGTTATTTGCGGTATGTGCTGGCGTATTAACTTAATTATTTATATGACTGTTTGATCTTTTTTTATTCAAATATTCATGGATGGAAAAACGGGGAAAAAGCAGCGATTCAGACATTTGGGCGCTATTTTCCGTTACGGTGGTCATGGCCAGGAATAATCGTTTTTATATTTTGATAAAACGGCTTTGTGGGACGGGATGATACCCATCATGATTATGATTTATCTGTTTATTGTTATATGTGATGTAGGGAAAGGGGGTGATTTAAACTTTTTCCTTTTTTACACTTTTTTTTTTCAACATTATTTCAGACCCTTCAGGGTACTTTAATACTAATAGTATATACTGCAATACTACTGTATATACTGCAATACTATGGTAAGATAGTTGCCACAGTTGGGTCGACCGCGGAACAGGTTTAACTGCCGTGATCGACCACCGACACGGCAGTAACAGGCTAGTATCAGCTGTATTATACAGCCGACACCCGCAGTGTATGGAGATAGCTCAGCCCATGAGCTCTCTCCATACACCCCCCACACAGCATGTAGGGGTTAATGCACACTTACGCATCGTTATCTATGAAGACACAAATTTCCTGGTGACCTGGGGAGATCCAGGGCTCCGACCAAAGGATCTGGGGCACAGGCCTTGGATCTTTTGACCTAGCGACATCCCTGGTGAACATACCTACAAAAATCCCAATAGTTCTCAATGAATCAGATTCAGACCTTTGCTGTTTATGGCTATGAGGCCTGTATAGAATATAATGCACAATACTGTTACTGAAGTTCAGATAAGATGGTAAAACGCAAAACAAAAATTGGTGACATGCTCCCTTTAAGTTTTTTTTTTCAGCTTCAATAAACATTTAGTGCAGACTACACGGGGGCCATATTAAGAGGCAGAAAAAATATTCTTCTAGTTTCTGTAATTAAAGTATTGGAAAGGTTAAAGTGTATAGTTATATTTTGATGACACTCTTGCGTTGACCTCTAGCATGCTACAACTTTTCCTTTTCTACAGTAGCCTTTATTGTTTAAATGTCACCATTACAATTGTATTCCTTTTACTGATTGCACATTAGGGACAAATGGGAAATGCTACATCTTCTCTAGCCTCGCCAGCATGTCCAGACATGACTACATTCTTTAGCCCGGCTGCCTTTGATAGTTAAATTATGAGCTTCCCTCTGTACAAAAGCAGAGATGTATTTTATTATCAATGCTTTGTTTTGAGTTTCTGTGAACTTGAATCATTATTGATCTCATTCATAGTGTTCATGTTAGTAATGTGCACAATGTAAAGAGAAACTACAATATCTAAAAAAAAATATAGGAATCAAGAAAGTATTTGTGTAACCAAATAAGAATTATTTTGAAAGTAAGTAACTTTTCACTGAGTGCGGGATTTCACCCTCTTACATCATCCGTTTACCTTTCTTAGCCACAAATTTCATGGTCATGAAGTCCAGTGTTTTTGCTTTAAACAACTAGACCAAAATGGTTGATATAATCACAGTGATCCATTATCATTGTGAGGAAAACTATAATTAAAGAAAATGTCAGGAGCACAGTCTTATGTTCATGAAGGGAGCCTGCAGGATCACACTGGACCTCCTCTGACAGCTCTTCGTCCTCACAAATCTGAGCTACTTTTAGATGCCACCATTTGCCATATATAAGGCTGACAAGACACCTTGAATAAGACAATGACCAAATACAATATTACACTCACTAATAACGCAATCAATTTGGGTAACGTCACTTCTGAGTTTATGGAATTGTTAGAAAACAAGAAGACTCTTATTAAAGTTTTAAATACTAAAAGGGACAGTGCTTATAAACAAAGGGGTTATCTTAAAAAAGGTAAAATAAATAGACATATATATACAATGCAAAAATAAACTTTTTGATCAAATAAAAGCGAAAAATTAGACTTAATACATTACCTGACATGATAAGTCTAGTGTCTGGGGAACCAGAAATTAAAGATGAATCTGCCAGGTATCCCCAAAAGAATGACATTTTCTATATGGAAACTTCCATCTAAGTAGAAGTCCAAAGTCCCCCATAGCCCCCCCCTGCCAGTGATGACATGAGGAAGGCTAGTAGTATGTGTAAGAAGGGTGTCAAGAAGAACATGGAATACAGACAGGACAGTAAACCCTAAACTGAGCCCCCCAAATCTGTTACCTGCCTACTTGCCTCTCATATCTTAAGTCAAAATGGGACAACCACGGAGAAGGTCCCTCCCTAAGTCACAGTGCAGACACATGACAAATGAACAAATAACACACAAGAATCACATTCAGTCTGGGTCACAACGAGATAGCAGATACAAGTACAAAATCAGTCCAAGAAGTGTAGTCGAAGGTACAATAGCCGAGATCAATAACCATAATAAACAAAAGAATAACAATAGCAAGCACGGGAAAGCTATAGAGCTGAGATATAAGACTATAACCAAAATGTTCTAATGGTACTGGGCAGGTATAAAAATTAGCTCCCGGACACACCACCCTATGCATAGTCTAGGAGCTGTCCACCACACCAGTAACCCTTTGCTGGACAGGAATAAGCTAGAGGGAGCCGGTGTGGCTGGATAAACAAAAGCTAAACCACAGTTCACATGGGAAACACATACAGATATTAACGCCTTCTAAGCCACACTCCGTGGACAGAGGACGATGTCGGCACAGATATAACTGTATGCTAATGGTCTTTTATGACTCAGTTTTTTATGACATCTATATGCCTCAAACATTTTATACGATGATACAGTTTCTTGCCATGTGGGCATCCTACAAACTTGATCTTGCTTCCATCTCTTCGTATCTTGTCTAGATAATACTTTTGTTTTCCATGAAATAACAATGTTAAAGTATATTTTTTCTTTTTTTACGGCTCCTTTCCTCTTTTGTTTTGACTGGAAAACTGGTATATGGCAATAGAATGTCTTGGACTTATAATAAGACCTTACATTGTGATGGGGCAACACCACATCTTTAATATGAATGAACTCTGTGAACTTTTGAAATGTTACAGATCTTCAATCTAATAAGGATGTTTGTAAATATATTTATCTCTAAAAATTCAATTTTTCAATACATACGTTCGTGAACTCTTTGATATGTTACCTGTGTACATATATTTCGAGAGGAAAGGTTCTGTATCTGCAGACAACTTGGAGCCACCTCTTCCTGCAGTAGCTGCTGGAGGAGTGGATTTTACTCCCAATGTCTTGGGGGCGCTACTAAGGAGGGTGGCAGGGCATGGCCATGATTTCGGGACACCTTACCCCACCTAAAGATGTTGTGAAACAGGAGGATACTGTTGTTGTAAATGTTTCCTGGAGGGGCTAAACTGTAATGCTGAGTTCAGATCCTGAAGTCCAGGAGTAAGGGGCGGTGCTGCAACTTAACAGGAGCGAAAGAAGAGGTAAGCATATGCTCTTTATTATTTTTAAAATAACCCTAGTCATGTAAACAAATTACACTCATTGACAACCCCTTTAAAATCCACTACTGGATGGAGATACCCCACCTTGGAACATTTTGCAGGTCCTTTTTTTCATTTTGGCATTAATAAAGTAACAGAGATGTTTGCTATATTCAAACAAACAGTCATTGAGTGGTTGTATTGGCATGTCCTCCAATACAGCTTTTAAAGATTTTAAATGTGTCACCCAGATTCATTATCCTTTATTCCCCGTGCTGAGTCTATCAGACACTGCTGACATCAACATTTTCCTGCAGTCATGTGCACAATGTGGGAGGAAGAATAATGCATGACTCTTATTTTGCATCTATGGTGTATCATTACTAGATGACTAATAGATAACCTTTACACAAATATTAATATTTAAAGCGTAGCTAAACTTTTGACAAACTTCTAAAAATGAATAGTACAGGCAGTCCCGGCGCCAGCATTTGGCATATCCGGGCAAGTACTGGGGCCCAGAGCTGCTTGGGGGGGCCAGATAAGGTACATAAGGAATCCTTGAGGATGAAGGGGGACTGTACATAATTAATCCATAGAGGGTGATGGGACTTTACATAAAATAACCATGAGGGGGCTGTTTGGTATGATAAACTAGGGAATATCATAGGGAACAGTGCTGTTTTAGTTTCTGAATCTTTAGTGCCGTCAACGCAATGGGGCCCACCGAGGCTCTGTCGCCCATCTGCCTACTGAAACTTGGAGCCAACCCTGAGTACAGGACATTATAGTAAACTGACAAGTAATATACTTTAAGCTTTTGTTCCTTTTTAACCCTTTCAGGAGCAGTTTTTCCAGATTTTGTGTTTGAACAGCTATAGAAAAGTGACCTATGATGTGTTAGATTAATGATAGTTTGGCATGGCTTAAGAGCTGTAATAGACACTTTACTGGAACCTATGCCAACTCCTGTCATACCGTTTATGAACAAAATTGGGGCACATGTAATTTATGTTATTAACATGTCTGGCACATTTTTGTACTTTTTTTTATCTGAACACTTTTGAGACACTTCAGCCTGGGACAGGAGTTATCTAAACTTATAAATATTTAGTTCATGGCATTAGGAAGAGGGAACTTATGAAAACGTGCTATTTCTTTTCTCTGTCTCTCTCCAGACAACCACAGGTTTACCAGTACAACCAGGAAATGCTTTTACTAAAGTGTGAGCTGCAATCAGCTCTTTAATATTCTTCAAAAAGTACTGTCATCCTATTCTTCCCAAATACTATTAGGGCTGGCACCATCCATTAAAAATGATACATTTTAGGTCTCTCTATATTACGTGGAAAGCAACAAATGTCCAGTGTTGTCATTGTCTTATCAGTAACTACTCCAAAGTCCAACTCTTTTACCTAAAATAAAATTTATTGCATATCACTACAAAAAATGCTTACAGATTCAAGGGCAGGTTAAAACATGCTCACAAGAGCACTCTAGCAACTCACATATGTCACCATAAAAAAGGATCTTTTTACGGGTTATGCTGCCACCTACTGACACATTACAAAGTCTGAACACAAAGTACATTGTGGGGTTTGTACACACACATTAATATATAATTATATGAGTTATGCATATACTTGGAGTTAAGCTACACATTTCGGATGGCAAAACCTGTGGTTGGCAGCAGTGGCGTAACAAATCCATAGTGGGCCCCGGTGCAAACTTAGAAACAGGGCCCCCCGTATTTATAAACCCTCGCTGCCGTCCCCATGCTGCATGTTATCCGTCAGAATACACATATACAATATATACTTTGCACAGACATAAGCACACATAAACTACATATGCATAACACACATATATAAACACTGCACGATATACACTCTGCACACACTATATACACACTACACATACAAATACACACACACCCTGGACTGGGAATTTAAAGTGGCCATGGAAAAAAAAAAATGGAAAAGTGGCCCCATTCTGTGGGCGGGGTCAAAACAAGAAGGCATGGCCATGTGATGTGGGTGGAGTTACTAAACTCCACACAAACTGTTTATAAATGGTCTAAATCAACATGTACAGTGCAGAGAAAGAGACTCATACTGCCAGGAATAAAGATTCTTTTTAAAAGAACACAACTTAATAATGACTTATATACAGGGCCGGATTATAGGCGGGGCTCCCGGGGCTCGAGCCCCGGGGCCCCCACCATCTTGCCCCCCCAGGGGCCCCCAGTAGATCGCACCTTCCGTGCCCCCCCTCATGAGCTGAACGCCGCCTCCGGGCACAGGTGAGCGCCTCCCCAGCCATCCAGCCCCTGCATAAACTGCCTGCCCACGCACCCTGCTGCATGGCGACCATCCTGCACTTCGGCACCACTCCGCCCCCCCTCCGGCACATATGACCGTTTCCAGGCCTGCCTAAACAAGCAACCCCGCTCGACTCCACAAACCCCGCCCCCCTCGCGCACCGCTCCGCTCACTCCCGGCTCAACACCGGCTCCCCACTCTGCTCGCTCCCGGCTCAACACCGCCTCCGGCTCCCCACCCCCCGCTCGGCTCGTTCCCTGCTCAACACTGCCTCCGGTCCCCCGCCGCCCGCCCTCCGCTCCGCTCACCACCCCGCTCCGCTTGCCTCTCGCTCCCGGCTCAACACCGCCTACGGCTCCCCGCTCCGCTCATTCCCGGCTCAACACCGCCTCCGGTTCCCCGCTCCGCTCACTCCTGGCTCACCACCGCCTCCGGCAAACCTGCTGCCCGCTCCACTCGCTCCTTGTTCCCAGCTCAACACCACCTCCGGCTCCCTCCCCCCGTGTCCGCGCTCAGCTCCCCGGTAACACCGCCTCCCATACCCGCCAACACCCCCCCCTTCAGGTGCTCATAAGCCAAATATAAAGGACCGACCGACTCCCCCCCCCCCGGCGAAACAAGCAACGGCAAGAAGCCCCACCGCCCTGAACAGGCACCCCGGGTCACCCCTAACAGGTAAGTATATAAATATGTGTTTTTCTGTGTGATATAGTATTACAGTGTACAGCGTTACATAAGTGTATTGCATGTTATTAGTTCTATTATGTAAAAGTGATATGGAGATATACTATACATGTATATGTGTAATACAGAGTACGTATATGTGTGATATATGTATATACGGTGGTTATGTGTATGTGTATATCAGAGTATATGTGTATATACAATGTATATACTGGCTTATATGTGTTAGATATGTAATATGTGTATATAGTGTATAGATATGCATCTACTCGTGTATATATGTAGCTAGTACTGTGATTATGTTTATTTACTGGCATTACTGTGTTATATATGTGTATATATTCATTATCTGTTTGGTATATCTGACTCAATGAACCATGGCTGGAAAGCAGGAGTTTATAGATAGTTCTTATTTTGTTTTAACCAGTTACATTACACCGAAATCACTTTTTGTCAGATCGTGTCAACCCTCGAGCAGGGCTTCTGATAGAAGAATCATTCAGCAATTATCATCTAGTTGTGAGAAGTTCCAGGCTTTATTTAGTGCAGAAATCTGAAGAAATGATGGTTACAACGTGATAGTCTTGTGTGAAAAAGGATTATAATTTGCCAGGGTAGCAGCGACATTGCAGATATGCACTTTCCTGAACAAAGATGGCTGCATACATGAGGGAGAGGAGGGAGAGAGGGAGAGGTTACAATATCGCAAGTCAGGGGACAGGAGGACTAGGAGGTCAAAAGGCAAAAAGCGTTTAGTACAAACACGTATGACTGTCAATGAATAGAAAACACGTCCGAGGGACAGGACACTCCCCGTGAAATCTTAAGATTTCATAACTATACAACATGAAATATTGTCGTATGTCGTCCATAGTTGTTCTAAACCTGTAAACAAAGAGAAAAAACACACACTGCAAACAATAACAAATAAGTCCAAAATCTTGAGGTGAAGATTGAAATCCTGATGCGAAAACTGGTAAGAAGTTCAGACGTAAACCATTGTCGGATGGGGAAGACGCAAATCAAGCCAAACTTCCACCAACACACAACCAATGTAATCCACAGTAGTGTATTAGTGTCAATGGCGGAATAGGTGCTCCCCAAGCCATAACTGATGTGTGGTATCCATAGTCACTCATGTAGCTTTCTTCTTTTGTTGTAGCTAAGAAGCACAATAGCTCATGTGGTAGGACGAGGGAAGACAACACCATTGCGGAACCTCCTCTTGTTACCTGAATTCACACTTTGCGAATCTTGTCCATCGTTCGCCTAGGCATGACGATTCAGTGATGGAGATCCCATGGGCATTCATTTACGTATGGGCTTACTATTTATCCTTTAAAAGAAACTAAATCCGCTGCGTGTCCTGAGGGTAGGTTTTTGGGATGTCTGCCACTTTGACGGCTTTAGAGCATGATTAAGCACGATACTATCTCTGTCCACCTATGCCAGAGCCAAACAACACATTAGCACAGATGTTGGGACCTGTTTCCTTCACTGGCGTCACTCATGTAGAATAGTGGCCATTGATTGTGTGGTCAAAAGGTGCCTGGAGGAATTATCAGCAGTTCGATCTTCGTGAGAAGAATGTGTTTTGCAGAGACGTGAAGAATGATGGAGAATCAGGGTTAGAAGGAAACTGGAACTAAAGGCTTGCGTGTTGATTATGGCAGAGAACTTCACGCAAGGAAAAGGGACCCAATGTTTCATGAGTAGCAAGGAAGTTGTTGCCATAGCATTGATTCAAGACTCCTGCGTGCAATTCAATACAATGCTTCCACAGGATCATCCATATGGGATGAATGTGGAGGTTTAAACACCCAAGTACATCTATGTTGGTCAAGAAGTTTTCCCAATGGTAGTCCTCTGCAAGCTCCCACAAAGTTGGAAACGTCAGTCGGACCTAACTGTTTGACAGGGGTCCACGACATGGAGAAGAATATTCTAAGGGCTGATGAAGCAAGACGCATCACATGCATTCAATTACTTCAATGTGTACTGCTCGAATGCTTGAGAAAAGTAAACTTGAGTAGATGCGTCCATTGCGCTTGCATTGTGGCAGCTCCACCTACAGGGTTTCTGACAGAAGCTGTAGACATCTTCGGCCATGGACCACGCAAGACATCGACCACCCAACATAAGTAAATGGTGGGATCAGCACTTAGCGGTCTGCTGGTAGGTTGTGCCCATTTGCTGCTGTTGCTGTCTCCTCTTAACTTGGAACATCTTAAACAAATTTGTGGGAACAGAGAGAATACATCTCGTTCATGCCACAATCCAGAAAACCAGCTGACCTGATGACACCTCAGTTAAACTGCCTGCCTGGTGGTGCGTACTAGTCAGATGTGTCTGATCAGCAATTTGTAGCAATGTAATGTCCACCTGGTATGATTGATGTATTTTGTTCCTTGTTACGACAGGTCAGATAGCCTATATCCGGCGCCCACTCTCAGTAACGGTGGGATCGGCACTGGATTGAGTTGTAGAGTGCACTACTGCTTGGACAAACTGAGTTTTTGAGATAAATTTATCTCCTTAGATTACACTTCTTGTTGAACAACAACAGATGATGACTTGTTCAGCATGTTCAGGCTGAAGCAGTAGGTGTTCTTATCAAGTATGCCACCCAGTACACGTGAGTGGTTGTTGTCCTTAGCAAAGCAGAGTTTGAGATGTGACCCAATCTGGCAATAGCTCGCACATGGATGACCAAGTGAAGAAACGCATCGAGCGATTGTGACTTCAGCTAGACCTGTGAGTTACAGAGGTGTACAACGTGGAGGCTGTGGGCCGTGATCCTTATCAGACTCAGGATCAATTAGCTCAAAGACAATCATGGATGGAGTCAGACAAGTTTCCTCACACAAAACAGACTTGAGGGCAGATAACCCATTGTGATCTAAAAGACGTGCAAAATTGTGTGCAGGTCTTGTTCTCGATCAGCGGGTTTAAGTTTCAGTGGGAGAATACTGCCCGTCAATCAGTTCAGGCAAAAGTCCTATGCGTTTAGTCGGTTGCTGGACATACATGTAAACACTGTTTAGTTCTGGTTATGTATATAACCGAGCCGACTTCTTTGCTATCAGTTGTAAAGATAAAAAGTAAGGTAACGAATCAATGAAATGTCTATTTCGTCGTAGTAGTTCAGCATTTCAAATCTGCTAGCACGAGGCTGCACAAAGCATCAAGTCTCGTATAGAGTGCTGCGGTTTTGGAGTAAGTTTTGCCTTAACCTAGACAAATCCGCAATGTGTCTCATTGCTGTCCTCCTGTGGTTTTCGATTAGGCTACTCCCCGCCCCCCACCCCGCTAGGCTCCATCAATGCGAAAAAAGAGACGCCGGATGCTGCCTAACCTTGGAACAGAGAGAGAGAAGAGAAGTAGTCGAGCGATGTGGAGCGAATGGTACGGAAAAAGGCGCGAAAGAGGGGTCGAAGAGCAATTAGTGAAAGGGAGCTGTTCCGGAATAGACACAAGGGATAATGAGTGTCAACACGCCAAGGAGACCTTTTCCATTTTTCACCACCGATTAGTGTTTCTCAATAGGTAGCGGGAGAGTCCATCATCTAGTCAGGGTAACGTTGTGCTCTGCAGTATCTTGCCTTGGGATGCGTGAGGGCGCAATGAACCAACAGAGGATCGTAAATAACGTTCCAACAGATAAAATTCCTCGCTGGTGTAAAGGTGGTGTATCACAAGCAGGACACTTGCGGGAAAGGGAAAAGTATCTTGTTCAAGTTCCAGAGCAACCTAGGCTGGCGCACAGGCAGGAGCGTCAGACCGACGAATCAAGACTCTTTTAAGTTGATGCCAGATCTTCTGAGGAGAAAGGGTTTCTTTCATTTTACTCTCATGGTTAGTGGATGGATGATCTTGTGAAGTTGAGATTCGCTGCCGACAGCATACTCTGTGTTCTGGTAGAAGATCAACTGCTCCTGCACTTGTGGGTGGTAAGACAGTAAGACCATTCATCAAAAACATAAAAATTCCTCTCAACAAAATGACGAGCATCAGAATCCATACTCCTCTCACCTTGTTGGGTGTCCTCTCAGTCCATAGATGGGCTACAGAGGCAGGAGGTGGTGTTGCCGAAGACATGCACCTTCAGTTCGAAGGTATCTATGACTTCCTTGTAATGACGTCGTTGTCCTGTGCCCAAAAGCAAACCGAAGTAGTTTCTGTTGTCTTCTTAACAATATGATAGCCATGAGGAACTTCTGTTGAATGTCGGGCCTTGATTGCAACAGGTTTTGTCTGAAGGCATTAGGACCCCTAGGGAAGACTGTTGATTGAGGTCTCGGACAGTAGAGAGAGCTATTGTTGATGAGACACTCCTCAAACTGTGCGCTAGAATCAAACACCACTATGAGTTGGTCTGGGTCATGTTTCTGTAACAGGGAAGGCAGGTTGCAACAAGTAGTAACAGGTACCAAGAGACAATTAGTCGTCCAAATGGCAGGTACGCCAACATGTCTTCATCCTTCCGTTTAGTGGCGGTTGCAGTGCTAGCATGGTCTCTATCAAACCTTCTGCATATAAAGATCATACAAAGTGTGTTATCTATGCTTCTGGCCTATTGTAATGGTACGCTTTAATAAGAATGAAAAATCTCTTGGAGGCTGCTGCTTGCAGATGTTTGTAGTTTGTCTGGGAGCACGGAAAGGTAAAGGTGCTACCAGCTGTTGGATCATTTTGAGTAAATTCCTTATCCATTACTTTGAGAAATTCTTTATCTTCTTAGCAGGTTGCCAACTTGTGTCATCACTTTGTGGTTGCCTTGAACACTGTAGATCCAAGGCTGCATCCCATGGAAGGCCAAATGTTCAGTCATCTGTGCTGATCATGCTGCCCCTTACAGTTACTCATCTTTTCTTTCACCTGGTAATGAAGGGCATGGCGTGCTGGATAAACTAAGTGCTCGACCATTGGCAATATATAGTCCTTAAATGAGGATACTCGTTGGCGGCCTTTCATTCGGGCAATGCAGACGTTGCCTTATATAACCCAGCTAAGTTCAAGGCGTGGGCAAATGGATGCCATCATGTGGAACCATTGATTTGCTTGACGATTTGTCACTCTGAGAATGTCCCTTCCCAGTAAAAGAGGATCTCTGACATTTATCCAGAGCTGGTATTTCACTGGCTATGCCTTAGAGTGAGGGAATGATGGAGAGCACGCTTTCTGGTGTAGGGATCTCTGCTGCCTGTGTCGATGGTATCTGGTTGCATTCACAAGTGGGCAAAGGCCTCTAGATTCCATTAGAGAAGCTACTACAAGTCCACTGGCTCTCTCCCTGAAACCTCTGTAATGCCACTACAAGTGCCCAAGTATAATGGAGTATAAGCATCCCCCTTTAGGTTAAACAGATCAAAAGTTATGACCTGTGCAAGTGATCGTTGCTGCTGGGTTCCAGGTGGCAACACCTTAAAGTATTTTCTGGCGACCATTAGGGACACCTGACCAGCATATCCTTGACGCAGGACTTGTCACAAAAGATCTTCTCCGCAGAGTCTGTACATGAAGACGGATACTGTGATGGGCCTTGCGCTTGTATCTGTGTTCTCCCGCATGCTCGTTGCTGGAGGAGGGGAGATCTGTAGATAGATGGTGGTAGTGGACTGACTGAGGAAGTGGGGATGAAGAGGCTTGTACGTGGTTCTCACTGTCACATTCTATGCACTGTATAGTGGATTTACAGTCCTTAGACACAATGTTTCAGTGGAAGCACCAACATCGGTAACATCTTCCAAACTCTTTAGCAGCTCCTTGCGCTCTGAAGTGGCTTCTTTCTGAGACCAATACACTTCTTCAGGGATGTGGCTTCTATGATAAGGCATGAGGCGATTGGGGTTCTCAATCTTTTCACCTTGGTTGATCTTACAGCTGAGCTCCTCAGAAGCTGAGATATGGTAGTGGGAAGACATCAGTCTTTTTACTGACCATGCGACCTCTGTGTTTTCTGTGTATCGGCGAGGGGGGATGTCATATTAGAAGGTGGTGAACTGAGGCCGCCGGACTCACCGTAGGAAAAAAATGGGTCATTCTTGGACTCTGCAATGTTGCGACAAATGACAGAAGTAGTCAAATGGAGGAAAACAGACTTCATTCTCTCTTTGATGTCTTGACCCAACTGTAGCCCATTTTCTTGGATGTATGGTGGAGTTTGGCAACTTTTGTTAACCCACGAGACGTATCCAGGTGCTGGCGGACCAAGGTAGGGAGGGTCTGTTGGCTAGTGGAGCTCTGAAGAGATGGGTACTAAGCTCTTGAAATTTTTGATTGTCTTGCCAGATAGCCTTGGGACACTTTTGCAACGTTTGAAGAGAGCACTCTCCATTGCTTCAGGACTGCCATAGGTTCGTCTAGCTCTCACAGCAGCTAAGACCTGCTGCAAGGATTGCCAATGTGAACAGACACTGAGTCTCTTAATCGTTCTGTGGACTGTGGGCTAGCTATCGGATTCAACAGATTAGTTCAGCAAGCAGTGATGCCGAGGTCACTAATTGCGGTTCTGAAGGCCACATTCCAGCCTCTGTAGTTCTCAGGATGGTCATCAAACCTTGAGTCCGGTTTAGTAAGTCACGGCGTAACATGTATCTGCAAAACTCTGACTGTCTGTTCGTTCTGAGCTTGGACAAGGAAATGTGGCTAGAGTAACGTTGGTCACGTTGTTCTCCGGCGTTCTGGCTAAGAACACAGGTGTAAATGAGGCTGCATAGGCGGTTTACCAGGAGGTGGCTTACTGTCCATAAGCTTAGCTGTGGCTTGGTATGATGCTAGGCATGTTAGGGTTTGGCGCGTTTAGCTTGTTGAGCATGCTGGGGGTGTATGGCGTGGTGATTCATGTAGAGTGAAGAATCAGGATGATGAACAGGCAGAGTGTTGTACTGACTTGAATTTGGGATATTGCAGGAGGAATTATGTTGTGTCGCTGGTGAAGAATATCTGCTCTGTCAGGAACTGTAGTAGGCAATCTGGGTTCACTGTTGGCTTAACACATAGGTCTCTAGTACGCTGAGAGGATCCTCTGCATCCATGCCGCTCAAGGCAACACTGGTCTCTTTCACTCCCACTGGTCGCTTCTTCCAGGACCTTCACCTTTGCGATGGCTACACGATGCTCAACATTGTTTCTGAAGAGCTTCTATTTCTCGCTTTCTTCTAGCTGCAATGCTTCTCTGGCTGCTGCCTTTTGCGCTGCCTCATGCTTCCATTTCAGCCTTCCTCTGCGCTGCCTCTGCTTCCAATTCAGCTTTCTTTGCCGCGAAGGCGGCCTGAACCTTAGTCGCCCTCGGGTCAGCACCGCCCTATAAGCTGCTCACTGAGTGTTGAATTTTTGAAGATTGCGACCTGAGTGCGTTTAGAACGTCGTGTGGACCAGAAGTACAGATGTTGTTTCTTGAAGTTGCACAATTCTTGCCCTTGTTTTTGACAACGTTCATATATTAAGCCCGTCTCGTTCAGCATAAGGTGCTGGAAGTTTTGGCAGTCTTCTAGACTATCTTGTATTGATTCTTTTCAGAATGCTTTCATATTCTGACACTTCAGCATGTTAATGCTCATGCATAGTGGACAGTGTCTCTAGGGCTCCCTAGAGGCATACATTTTCAGGGCAAGTAAGTGAATGGTTGTGAAGACCTGTGCCTGTAATTTTTTTCACCAGGTTCATAATGTAGTGTTGAAAGTTCATGCTGGGGCTTTCAAGTTCTCTTAACCTTCCATGTAGGCTCTAACAGAGCGTTTGTCCTTATCACTGGACTGCAGACTGGGATCCATGCCTCCCTGTACTGAGTGTCCCTCAGCCATGATGATTGCAATAACACACAGGATGGATTACACTGAGCGAGGGATGGTGCTAGGACTGTAGCGGTAGCTGAGTCTCTGTCCCCACGGCTGGGACTGGCAGTTCTATGATCCTTTTCACTTTCTAGACTCAATAACCTGGCTGTAAGCGGTGTTTATAGATAGTCTTTATATCTTGTTTTAACCAGTACTTTACACCGAAATCACTTTTTGTCAGATAGTGTCAACTCCATCGAAAAAAAGCTATGTGTAGAGATTCGCCTCTTGATTGTGGCAGGAAATCTTGAAGAAATGCTGGTTAGCAACGTGTGGGTGAAAGATATAATTTGCCAGGGTGCAGGGCAGAGACATTCAGAATATGCACTTTTCCTGACAAAGATGGCTGCATACATGAGGGAGAGGGGATGGATTACAAATACTGCACTAGGGGACAGGAATACAGGAGGGTCAAAGGCAAAGCATAAAACACCTATACAGTCAATGAATAGAAACAAGTCCTGGGACATGACAGTGGTTATGTGTATATATGTATATACTGTGTATGTTATGCAATCTACTGTGTATATATGTTATACTGTATATATATTTCATCTATGTGTATATGTGGCTATATGTATATATGTGCATATATGCTTACTGTTGTATATATGTATATACTGTGTATTTAGCATCTACGTGTTTTATGCTTAGTGTCTGTGTATATACTGTATATATATTCATCTACTGTGTATATGTGATATATGTAATATACTGTGGATATATGTATAAATGTGTATTTATGCATCTACTGTGTATATGTGTATATATGTATATACTGTATATATATTTTATCTACGTGTATATGTATATACTGTTATATGATGCATCTACTGTGTATATATGATATATACTGTAATATATTCATCTACATGTGATATGTGTATAAATGTTATATGTTATAAGTATTCATTAAATATATATATATATATATATATATACTGTGTATTTATGCATCTACTGTGTATATATGTATATACTATGTATAGATGCATCTACTGTGTATATTTGTATATATGCATATACTGTGTTTATACACGCATATATTTATATAAGCATATACACTCACCGGCCACTTTATTAGGTACACCTGTCCAATTTCTAATCAGCCATTCACATGGCGGCAACTCAGTGCATTAAGGCATGTAGACATGGTCAAGACAATCTCCTGCAGTTCAAACCGAGCATCAGTATGGGGAAGAAAGGTGATTTGAGTGCCTTTGAACGTGGCATGGTTGTTGATGCCAGAAGGGCTGGTCTGAGTATTTCAGAAACTGCTGATCTACTGGGATTTTCACGCACAACCATCTCTAGGGTTTACAGAAAATGGTCCGAAAAAGAAAAAACATCCAGTGAGCGGCAGTTCTGTGGACGGAAATGCCTTGTTGATGCCAGAGGTCAGAGGAGAATGGGCAGACTGGTTCGAGCTGCTAGAAAGGCAACAGTGACTCAAATTGCCACCCGTTACAACCAAGGTAGGCAGAAGAGCATCTCTGAACGCACAGTACGTCAAACTTTGAGGCAGATGGGCTACAGCAGCAGAAGACCACACCGGGTGCCACTCCTTTCAGCTAAGAACAGGAAACTGAGGCTACAATTTGCACAAACTCATCGAAATTGGACAGTAGAAAATTGGAAAAACGTTGCCTGGTCTGATCAGTCTCGATTTCTGCTGCGACATTCGGATGGTAGGGTCAGAATTTGTCGTCAACAACATGAAAGCATGGATCCATCCTGCCTTGTATCAACGGTTCAGGCTGGTGATGGTGTCATGGTGTGGGGAATATTTTCTTGGCACTCTTTGGGCCCCTTGGTACCAATTGAGTATCGTTGCAACGCCACAGCCTACCTGAGTATTGTTGCTGACCATGTCCATCCCTTTATGACCACAATGTACACAACATCTGATGGCTACTTTCAGCAGGATACTGCTCCATGTCATAAAGCTGGAATAATCTCAGACTGGTTTCTTGAACATGACAATGAGTTCACTGTACTCAAATGGCCTCCACAGTCACCAGATCTCAATCCAATAGAGCATCTTTGGGATGTGGTAGAACGAGAGATTCGCATCATGGATGTGCAGCCGACAAATCTGCGGCAACTGTGTGATGCCATCATGTCAATATGGACCAAAATCTCTGAGGAATGCTTCCAACACCTTGTTTAATCTATGCCACGAAGAATTGAGGCAGTTCTGAAGGCAAAAGGGGGTCCAACCAGTTACTAGCATGGTGTACCTAATAAAGTGGCCGGTGAGTATATGTGTGTACATTTATATATATGTGAATGATGTGGTTTTTGTATATACTATGTATATGGAATGTATGTATATGCTCTATACACTGAATGTGCTTGTGTGTATTTCCCATATGTGTGTGTAAAAGCTGTATATACTGTATTTGCTGTATGTGTGTATATACTTTATGAGTTTGTATATATGTGTTTTAGTTTATAAATGTATATGAGTGCATAAATGTGTGTGTATAAGTGTATACTTGTGTGTATAAATGGGTGCAAGTATACGAGTGTAGAACTTTATGTGTGTGTATATGTGTATAAATGTGGGTAATTGTATAAACATGTCTGTATAAGGGTACATTCACAAGAACGTATGGGGGACGTATATCTGGCCGCAAATTTGCTACCGGATATACTTCCCACAAAGGCGTCTATAGCGCCTAGGTTCGGTACTGTGAGCACCACGAGTACTCACTGTTTCGTGCTGTGGCCGCTGTATGTAGCTGTGTTACTGGGGATGAGGCAGCTGTATGTAGCGGTGTTACTGGGGATGAGGCGGCTGTATGTAGCGGTGTTACTGGGGATGAGGTGGCTGTATGTAGCGGTGTTACTGGGGATGAGGCGGCTGTATGTAGCTGTGTTACTGGGAATGAGGCGGCTCTATGTAGCGGTGTTACTGGGGATGAGGCGGCTGTATGTAACTGTATTACTGGGGGTGAGGCGGCTGTATGTAGCTGTGTTACTGGGGATGAGGCGGCTGTATGTAGCTGTATTACTGGGGGTGAGGTGGCTGTATGTAGTGGTGTTACTGGGGATGAGGCAGCTGTATGTAGCTGTGTTACTGGGGTGAGGCGGATGTATGTAACTGTGTTACTGGGGATGAGGCGGCTGTATGTAGCTGTGTTACTGGGGATGAGGCGGCTGTGTGTAGCTGTTTTACTGGGGGCAAGGTGGCTGTATGTAGCTGTGTTACTGGGGGGGCGGCTATATGTAGCTGTGTTACTGGGGATGAGGCGGCTGTATGTAGCGGTGTTACTGGGGGTGAGGCGGCTGCATGTAGCGGTGTTACTGGGGATGAGGCGGCTGTATGTAGCGGTGTTACTGGGGATGAGGCGGCTGTATGTAGCTGTGTTACTGGGGGTGAGGCAGCTGTATGTAGCTGTGTTACTGGGGATGAGATGGCTGTATATAGCTGTGTTACTGGGGGCGAGGCGGCTGTATGTAGATGTGTAACTGGGGATGAGGCGGCTGTATGTAGCTGTGTTACTGGGGTGAGGCGGATGTATGTAGCTGTGTTACTGGGGATGAGGTAGCTGTATGTAGCTGTGTTACTGGGCGCGAGGCGGCTGTGTGTAGCTGTGTTACTGTGGGTGAGGCGGCTGTATGTAGCCGTGTTACTGGGGATGAAGCGGCTGTATGTAGCTGTGTTACTGGGGTGAGGCGGCTGTATGTAGCTGTGTTACTGTTGGGATAGTGGAAAGGAAGCAGGAGGACGTGTGTGTACGCTACACTTAGTGGGGGCCTCCACTAGATTTTGTGCCCAGGGGCCCCCACTAACCTTAATCCGGCCCTTCTTATATATACAAAAAATCTTACTACAATACCTTCTCCGATAAACAAGAATGCAACAATCCTCTACTATAATACTGCTCCCTATGTACAAGAATATAAGTACTATTATACTGCCTCCTTTGTACAAGAATATAACTACTATAATACTGCCCCTAAGTAAAATATATTATAATAATGCATAAGAATGCAGGCCTTGTCTGGGGAATGAGGCACGTATGTAGGCGAGTTACTGGGATGAGGCGTGCTGTATGTAGCGGTTTACATGGGGATGAAGGTGCTTAGTGTACGGTGTTACTTGGGGATGAGGCGGCTGTATGTAACGTTTGGATAGCTCTTGTTCTGTGGAAGAGGCGCTCTATGTGCGGTGTGTACTGGGGATGAGGCGCGTGTATGTAACTGTATTACTGGGGGTAGGCGGCTGTATGTAGCTGTGTTACTGGGGATGAGGCGTGCTGTATGTTAGCTGTCTTAACTGGGGGTGAGGTGGCTTATGTATGCGTGTTCTGTAGGATGCAGCTGTAGGAGGCTGTGTTCTGGTGGGCAGGATGTATGTAACTGTGTTACTGGGGATGAGGCGGCTGTATGTAGCTGTGTTACTCGGGGTGAGGCGGCTGTGTGTAGCTGTTTTTACTGGGGGCAAGGTGGCTGTATGTAGCTTGTTTTACTGGGGGTGGCGGCTATATTAGCTGTGTTACTGGGATGAGGCGGGGTTGTAGTAGCGGTGTTACTGGGGATGGGACTGGGGCGGTGTATGTACGGTGTTACTGGGGTAGGCGGCTGCATTAGCGAACACTTCCAGAGACCTTTTCCATTTTTCCCACCTTAGTTGTTTCTCAATAGGTAGAGGAGAGTCCCAGTCCGTATTTTCAGTGGTAAGTTGTCTTAGCAGTATCTTGCCTTGGATGGTGATGGGCGCAATGAACCCAAGAGGATCGTAAATACTGTTCACAACAGATAAAACTCCTCTCTTGGTGAAGGGTTTATCACAAGCAGACACTTGGAAAGTAAAAGTATCTTGTTCAATGTTCCAGAGCAACCCTAGGCTGCGCACAGGAGGAGCGTCAGAACCAAGATCAAGACTCTTCAAGTTGATTGCATGATCTTCTGAGGGAAAGGCTTTCATTACCTCATGGTTAGTGGAGATGATCTTGTGAAGTCTGAGATTCGCTGCAGACAGCATCTCTTGTGTTCTGGTAAGAAGATCAACTGCCTCTTCACTTGTGGGTAAAGACTTAAGTCCATCATCAACATAGAAATTCCTCTCAACAAACTGACGAGCATCAGAACCATACTCCTTCTCACCTTGTTGGGCTGTCCTTCTCAGTCCATAGATTGCTACAGCAGGAGATGGGCTGTTGCCGAAGACATGCACCTTCATTCGATAATCTATGACTTCCTTATTGACGTCGTTGTCCTTGTGCCAAAGAAACCGAAGATAGTCTCTGTTGTCTTCTTTAACAATGAAGCAATGGAACATCTGTTGAATGTCAGCCATTATTGCAACAGGTTCTTGTCTGAAGCGCATTAGGACCCCTAGAAGACTGTTGTTGAGGTTAGGACCAGTGAGGAGCATATTGTTGAGAGACACTCCCTCAAACTGTGCGCTAGAATCAAACACCACTCTGATTTGGTCTGGTTTCCGAGGGAGATACACACCAAATGATGGCAGGTACCAACATTCTTCTCCTTCCTTTAGTGGTGGTGCAGGTTCTGCATGATCTCTATCAAACACCTTCTGCATAAAGTCTACAAAGTGTTTTTCCATCTCTGGCTTTCTCTTTAAGGTACGCTTTAAAGATGAAAATCTTGAGGCTGCTTGCTGCAGATTGTTTGGTAGTTTTGTTCTTGGAGTACGGAAGGGTAAAGGTGCTACCCAGCTGTTGGAATCATTTTGAGTAAATTCCTTATCCATTACTTTGAGAAATTCTTTATCTTCTCTAGCAGGTGCCAACTTATTGTCATCACTTGTGGTGTTAAAGACTGTAGATCCAAGGCTATCATCCCATGGAAGGCAAATGTTCATGTCATCTTGCTGATCATGCTGCCCCTTACAGTTACTCATCTTTTCTTTCACCTGGTAATGACATGGGCATGGCTGAAAATAAGTGCTGCGACCATTTGGCAATATATGAGTCTTAAATGAGGATATCTTGGTAGGCCTTTTCATTCGGTCAATGCAGACGTTGCCTATAATAACCCAGCCTAAGTCAAGGCGCTGGGCAAATGGTGCATCATGTGGACCATTGATTTGCTGACGTATTTTGTGCACTCTGAGAATGTCTCTTCCCAGTAAAAGCAGGATCTCTGCATTTTTGTCCAGAGCTGGTATTTCACTGGCTATGGTCCTTAGATGAGGATGATGGAGAGCAGCTTCTGGTGTAGGGATCTCCTGTCTGTTTGATGGTATCTGGTTGCATTCAACAAGTGTGGGCAAAGGTACCTCTAGATTTCCCATTAGAGAAGCTACCACAAGTCCACTGGCTCTTCTCCCTGAAACCTCTGTAATGCCACTACAAGTGCCCAAGGTATATGGGTAAGCATCCCCCTTTAGGTTAAACAGATCAAAAAGTTCTGACCTTGCAAGTGATCGGTTGCTCTGGTCGTCCAGGATGGCATACACCTTTAAAGTCTTTTCTGGCTGACCATTAGGGTACACCTTGACCAGGCATATCCTTGCGCAGGACTTGTCACAAAGATCTTCTCCGCAGACTTCTGTACATGAAGAGGATACTGTAATAGGCCTTGCTGCTTGATCTGTGTTCTCCCCGCCATGCTTTGCCGGAGGAGGGAGATCTGCAGGTGGTGTAGGGCTGGACTGAGAGGGGTGAAGAGCTTGTACGTGGTTCTCACTGTCACATTCTATGCACTTTATAGTGGATTTACAGTCCTTAGCAACATGTTCAGTAGAAGCACAACATCGGAAACATATTCCAAACTTCTTTAACAGCTCCTTGCGCTCTTGAAGTGGCTTCTTTCTGAAGCCAATACACTTCTTGAGAGGATGCGGCTTCTTATGAATAGGGCATAGGCGATTGGGGTTCTCAATCTTTTCACCTTGGTTGTTCTTGCAGCTGAGCTCCTCAGAAGCTGATGAGGTAGTGGGAAGAACATCAGTCTTTTTTACTGACACTGGACCTCTGTGTTTTCTGTACTCGGAGTGTGGGCTGTCATATTTAGAAGGTGGTGAACTGAGGCCGCTGGACTCACCGTAGAAAAAGCTTGGGTCATTCTTGGACTCTGCAATGTTGCTGACAAACTGACAGAAGTAGTCAAATGGAGGAAAACAGACTTCATTCTCTCTTTTGTATCTTGACCCAACTGTAGCCCATTTTTCTTGGATGTTAGGTGGCAGTTTGGCAACTATTTGGTTTACCCCACGAGAAGTATCCAGGTAGCTGAGACCAGGTAGGTGAGGGTCTGTCTTGGCTAGTTGGAGCTCTGAAAGTAGGTCACTAAGCTCTTGAAATTTTTGGTTGTCCTTGCCAGATAGCCTTGGGAAACTTTGCAACCGTTTGAAGAGAGCACTCTCAATTGCTTCAGGACTGCCATAGGTTCGCTCTAGTCTCTCCCAGGCAGCTGTAAGACCTGCTGCAGGATTACCAATGTGAACAGACCTGAGTCTCTTAATACGTTCTGTGGACTGTGGGCCTAGCCATCGGATCAACAGATCTAGCTCTTCAGCAGCAGTGATGCCGAGGTCACTAATTGCAGATTTGAAGGCATATTTCCAGCCTCTGTAGTTCTCAGGCTGGTCATCAAACCTTGTGAGTCCGGTCTTAGTAAGTTCACGGCGTAACATGTATCTTGCAAACTCTGACATGTCTGTTCGCTCTGAGCTTGGACAAGGAAATGCTGGCTGAGTAATGTTGGTCACGTTGTTCTCGGCGTTCTGGCTAAGAAACACGGGTGTAAATGAGGCTGCATAGGCGTTTAGCCCAGGAGGTGGCTTACTGTCCATAGGATTAGCTGTAGCTTGGTATGATGCTAGGCCATTGTTAGGGTTTGGCGTTTTAGCTTGTTGAGCGTGCTGGGGTGTAGGGCCGTGGTGATTTATGTAGAGTGAAGAATCAGGATGATGAACAGGCAGAGTGTTGTACTGACCTTGATTTTGGGATATTGCAGGAGGAATTATGTGTTGTCGCTGTGAAGACACATCTGCTTTGTCAGGGACGGTAATAGCAATCTGGGGTTCACTGCTTTGGCTTAACACATAGTCTCTAGTACGCTTGAGAGGATCCTCTGCATCCATTCCGCTCAAGGCAACACTGTCTCTTTCACTCCCACTGGCTGCTTCTTCCAGGACCTTCACCTTTGCGATGGCTACAGCATGCTCACATTGTTTCGCCTCTGCTTCCATTTCAGCTTTCTTTTGCGCTGCCTCTGCTTCCATTTCAGCTTTCTTTTGTGCAAAGGCGGCCTGAACCTTAGTCGCCTCGGCTTCTGCACGCGCCTTTATAAGCTGCTCACTGAGTGTTGAATATTTTGAAGATTGCGACCGAGACGTGCGTTTAGAACGTCTTGTGGACTCAGAAGTACAAGATGTTGTCTCTTGAAGTTGCACAATTCTTGCCCTTGTTTTTGACAAAGTTTCATATATTAAACCGTCTCGTTCAGCATTAAGATGCTGGAAGTTTTGCAGTTCTTCTAGACTATCTTGTGTATTGATTCTTTTCAGAATGCTTTCATATTCATGACACTTCAGCATGTAATGCTCATGCATAGTGGACAGTGTCTCTAGGGCTCCCTCTAGAGGCAATACATTATGTTCAGGCAAGGAAATGGTGAAGACATGTGCCTGTAAATTTTTCCACAGTTTCATAATGTCTGATGAAAGTTCATGCTGCAGGCTTTCAAGGTTCTTTCTAACCTTCCATGTAGGCTTAACAGAGCGTTTGTCCTTATCACTGGACAGCAGACAGGGATCCATGCCTCCCTGTACTGAGTGTCCCTCAGCCATGATGATGGAATACACAGAGGATGGATTACTCAGAGGAGGGATGGCTGCTATGACTGTAGCTGAGTCTCTGTCCCCACGGCTGGGACTGGCAGTCTATGATCCTTTTCACTATTCTGACTCAATAACCTGGCTGTAAGCAGGTGTTTATAGATAGTCTTATATCTTTGTTTTAACCAGTACTCACAGCAAAAATCACTTTTCGTCAGATAGTGTCATGTGTTACTGGGGATGAGGCGGCTGTATGTAGCTGTGTTACTGGGGTGAGGTGGATGTATGTAGCTGTGTTACTGGGGATGAGGTAGCTGTATGTAGCTGTGTTACTGGGCGCGAGGCGGCTGTGTGTAGCTGTGTTACTGGGGGTGAGGCGGCTGTATGTAGTTGTGTTACTGGGGATGAAGCGGCTGTATGCAGCTGTGTTACTGGGGTGAGGCGGCTGTATGTAGCTGTGTTACTGTTGGGATAGTAGAAAGGAAGCAGGAGGACGTGTGTGTACGCTACACTTAGTGGGGGCCTCCACTAGATTTTGTGCCCAGGGGCCCCCACTAACCTTAATCCGGCCCTGCTTATATATACAAAAGATCTTACTACAATACCTTCTCCGATAAACAAGAATGCAACAATCCTCTACTATAATACTGCTCCCTATGTACAAGAATATAAGTACTATTATACTGCTTCCTATGTACAAGAATATAACTACTGTAATACTGCCCCTAAGTAAAATATATTATAATAATGCATAAGAATGCTTATGTAGTTCTGTTTATTCTTAGACAAAGGACACAGTGAGCATAGTATAATAGTACTTATATTTTGCTACATAGGGAGCCAGATTATGTAGAGGGATGTTGCATCTTGTTTATCGGAGAAGGTATTGTAGTAAGATTTTTGGATATATAAGAAGGGCCGGCATTAGGTTGGTGGGGGCCCCTGGGCACAAAATGCTAGTGGAGGCCCCCACTAAGTGTATGCGTACAACACACGTCCTCCTGACTTTTCCACGATCCAACAGTAACAACAGCTACATACAGCGCCTCCCCCAGTAACACAGCCTTACAGCCGCTTATCCCCAGTAACACGGCTACATACAGCCCTCACCCACAGTAACAAGCTACACACAGCCGCCTCGCGCCCAGTAACACAGTAAACAGCTACCTCCTTCCCCAGTAACACAGCTACATAACATCGCCTCACCCCAGTAACACAGCTACATGACAGCCGCCTCATCCCCAGTTACACATTACATACAGCGCCCGCCCCCCAGTAACACAGCTATATACAGCCATCTCATCCCAGAACACAGCTACATACAGCTGCCTCACCCCAGTACAGTAACCCAGCTACCATACAGCCGCCTACATCCCAGTAACACCGCTACATACGCCCTCATCCCCAAGTAACACCGCTACAATGCAGCCGCCTCACCCCCAGTAACCACCGCTACATACGCCGCCTCATCCCCAGTAACACGCTACATACCCCGCCTCATCCCAGTAACACATACATTAGCCGCACCCCCAGTAAAACAGCGACATACAGCCACCTTGCCCCCAGTAGTAAAACAGCTACACACAGCGCCTCACCCAGGAACACAGCTAATACAGCCGCCTCATCCCAGTAACACAGTTACATACATCCGCCTCACCCAGTAACACAGCTACATACAGCTGCCCATCCCAGTAAAACACTACATACAGCCACCCTACAACCCCCAGTTAATACAGAGTACATACAGCCGCCTCATCCCCAGTAACACAGCACTACAGCCGCCTCCCCCCAGTAATACAAGTTACATACAGCGCCTCATCCAGGAAACGCTCATAGGCCCTCATCCCAGTAAACCCAGCTACACAGCCGCCTCATCCCAGTACACGCTACATACAGCCACCTCATCCCAAGTACACCGCTACATACAGCGCCTCATCCCCAGTAACTCGCTACATACAGCTGCCTCATCCCCAGTAACACAGCTACATACAGCGGCCACAGCACGAAACAGTGAGTACTCGTGGTGCTCACAGTACCGAACCTAGGCGCTATAGACGCCTTTGTGGGAAGATATCGGTGAGCAAATTGCGGCCAGATATACGTCCCCCATACGTTCTGTGAATGTACCCTATACAGACATGTTTATAAATTACCCACATTATATACATATACACACAAATAAAGTTCTACACTGTATACTTGCACCCATTATACACACAAGTATACACTTATACACACACATTTATGCACTCATATACATTTATAAAACTAATACACAGAGTATATACAAACTAATAAACGTATAAAACACATACGCAAATACGTATACAGCTTTACACACCATATGGAAATACACACATGCACATCAGTATATGAGCCATTACATACATTCCATACATAGTATATACAAAAACCACATCATTCACATATATATAAATGTACACACATATACTCACCGGCCACTTTATTAGGTACACCATGCTAGTAACTGGTTGGACCCCTTGCCTTCAGAACTGCTCAATTCTTCGTGGCATAGATTAAACAAGGTGCTGGAACGCATTCCTCAGAGATTTTGGTCCATATTGACATGATGGCATCACACAGTTGCCGCAGATGATTTGTCGGGCTGCACATCCATGATGCGAATCTCTCGTCTACCACATCCCCAAGATGCTCTATGGATGAGATCTGGTGACTGTGGAGGCCATTTGAGTACGTGAACTCATTGTCATGTTCAAGAAACAGTCTGAGATGTATTCCACTTTATGACATGGAGCAGTATCTGCTGAAAGTAGCCATCAGATGTTGTGTAATTTGGTGCATAAAGGGATGGACATGGTCAGCAACAATATCTAGGTAGGCTGTGGCGTGGCAACGATACTCAATTGGTACAAGGGGCCAAAGAGTGCCAAGAAAATATTCCCACAACCTGACACCACACCAGCCTGAACCGTGATACAAGGCAGGATGGATCCTGCTTTCATGTGTTGACGCCAAATCTGACCCTACCATCGAGAGTCGCAGCAGAAATCGAGACTGATCAGACCAGGCAACGTTTTTCCAATCTTCTACTGTCCAATTTCGATGAGTTGTGTGCAAATTGTAGCCTCAGTTCCTTGTTTTAGCTGAAAGGAGTGGCACCGGTGTGGTCTTCTGCTGCTGTAGCCCCATCTGCCTCAAAGTTTGACGTACTGTGCGTTCAGAGATGCTCTTCTGCCTACCTTGGTTGTAACGGGTGGCGATTTTGAGTCACTGTTGCCTTTCATCAGCTCGAACCAGTCTGCCCATTCTCCTGACCTCTGGCATCAAACAAGCATTTCCGTCCACAGAACTGCCGCTCACTGGATGTTTTTTCTTTTCGGACCATTTCTGTAACCCTAGAGATGTTGTGCGTGAAAATCCCAGTAGATCAGCGTTTCTGAAATACTCAGACCAGCGCCTTTGGCACCAACAACCATGCCACGTTCAAAAGGCACTCAAATCACCTTTCTTCCCCATACGATGCTCGGTTTGAATGCAGGGAGATTGTCTGACCATGTCTACATGCCTTAATGCATGAGTTGCCGCCTGTGAATGGCTGATTAGAAATTGGACAGGTTGTACTAATAAGTGGCCGGTGAGTGTATATGCTTATATAAATATATGCGTGTATAAACACATAGCATACAATTATCTGCATACTATAATCGTATAAAGTATACACAGTAACAAAATACCTATACTATTAGTTATATAATATTATAATATATATATATATATACACAGTAGATGAATATATATACAGTATATACATTTATAAATTACACAGTAGTGAATATATATACGTATATACATATACACAGTAGAGCATATATACACGTATTATACACATATACACAGTAGATGAATATATATACAGTATATACATATATACACATATACACAGTAGATGCATAAATACACAGTTTATACATATATACACAGTATATACATATATACACATATACACAGTAGATGAATATATATACAGTATATACACATACACAGTAGATGCATAAATACACAGTAGATGCATAAATACACAGTATATACATATACACACAGTAGATGCATATATGCACAGTATGACATATCACCATATACACAGTAGATGAATATATATACAGTATATAACAAGATACAAGTAGATGGCATATTTAAACAGATAACATGGATAGAAGATATACACTATAAGACAGTATCTACATTGGTATATACACATATACTCTGTACATACCCATTTTACACCTATATAAATACCCACATTACACTGTATTTACATATATACACATATACAATGAGATAACATATATACACATATTACACTGTTTATACATATACACACATATACACTGTAGATACATATATACACATATTACAGTGTATACATATATACCCACTACACTGGATTAAACAATATACACTGTATATACGTATATCACACAGAAAAACCACAGAATTTATATACTTACCTGTTAGGGTGCCCGGGGTGCCTGTTCAGGGGGTGGGGTTCTTGGGTGCTTTTTCGCCTCGGGGGGGGGGGAGTACGCGTCGTGTTTTATTCGGCCTGGAGAAGGGGGGGGTGGCGGGTGTAGGTTAGGGGAGGCGGTGTTGAGGGGAGGGAGTGAGATCGTGAGCGCGGACCGGGGGGAGGGAGCCGCGAGGTGGTGTGAGCTGGGAACAAGAGCGAGCGCGAGACGGGAAGCAGGTTTGCCGGAGGCGGGTGGTGAGCCAGGGGGGGGGGAGGAGTGAGCGGAGCGGGGACACCGGAGGCGGTTTTGTTGAGCAGGGGAGGGAATGAGCGGATCGGAGCGTAGGCTGTGTGAGACGGGCAGCGAGAGGCAAGCGGAGCAGGGGGGCGATGAGCGGATCAGGAGGGGCGGCGCGGCGGGAAAGCGGTGTGAGCAGAGAAGAGAACGAGCCGAATCGCTGGGGGTGGGAGCTGGAGAGGGTTTGTGAGCAGGGAGCGGCAGAGTGGGGAGCCGGTGTTGAGCCGGGGACTGAGCGGAAGCGGTGCGAGGGGGCGGGGGGGGTTTTGTGGAGTCGAGCGGGGGTGCTTGTTTAGGCAGGCCCTGGAATACGGTCATATGTTGCCGGAGGGGGGGCGGGATTGGTGCGAATGTGCCAGGATGGTCGCATGCAGCAGGGGCGTGGGCGGCAGGCCGTTTATGGGAGGCTGGTGGCTGGGGAGGCGCTCCACTGTGCCCGGGAGGGGCGTTTTAGCCATGAGGGGGGGCACGGAAGGTGCGATCTACTGGGGGCCCTGGGGGGGCAAGAGTGGTGCCCGGGCTCGAGCCAGGGAGCCCCGCCTATAATCGCCCGGTGAGATATAGGTCATTATTAAGTGTGTTCTACAACGAATCTTATTCCTGGCCGATGAGTCTCTTTCTGGCACTTACTGTTGTTTAGACCATTATACAACAGTGTGTTTGTGTGAGTTCGGTAACTCAACCCACATCCCTGGCCATGCCTTTGTTTTGACCCCCGCCACAGATGGGGCCACTTTCCATTTTTTTTTCCTGGCCACTTTAAATTCCCGTCTCCAGGGTAATGTGTGGTATTTGTCTGTTTAGTGGTATCTAGTGTGTGCAGAGTGTATATCGTGCAGTGGTTATATATGTTGGTAGCATATGTAGTTTACTTGTGTGCTTATGTATGTGCAAAGTATATATTGAATAGGTATATGACGGGATATAACATGCAGCCTGGGGACTGGCACAGCGGGGTTATAAATACGGGGGCCCCGTTTCTAAGTTTGCTACCGGGGCCCCCACTAGGCTTGTTACGCCACTGCTGCCAACACAGGTTTTGCAATCCGAACATGGTAGCTTATCCAAGTATGTGAAACTCCTTATAATTATAAACAGTGTGTACAAACCCCACAATTACGTTTGTTCAGACTTGTATGGGTCTCAGTAGGTGGCAGGCATAACCCGTAAAAAGATCCTTTTTGGGGTGACTATGTGAGTTGCTTAGCGTGGTCTTGGAGATGTTTTAACCTGCCTGAAGCGGAAGATTTTTTGTAGTGATACAATAAATTCTTTTAGGTAAAAGAGATTGGACTTCGGAGTAGTATGATAGACAATGGACGAAACCTGGAAACCCAAATTTGTTGCTTTCACGTAATAGAGAGAGACCTAAAAGTATCATTTTAATGGATGTACAGCCCTAATAGTATTGGGAAGAAAGGAGGACAGTATTTGAGAAATTAAAGAAGCGGATTGCAGCTCACACTTTATTTTAAGTAAAAGCATTTCCTGGTTGTACTGGTAAACCTGTGGTGTCTGGAGAGAACAGAGAAAGACAATAGCACGTTTTCATAAGTGCCCGCTCTAAGCCAGAAACTAAAATATTTATAATGTTTAGATAACTCCTGTCCCAGGCTTGAAGTGTCTCAAAGTGTTAAGATAAAAAAAGTACAAAAAGGTGCCAGACTGTTACTAACATAAATTACATGGCCTCAATTTTGTCATAACGTTATGGACAGGATGGTGGCCATAAGTTCCAGTTAAAGGTCTATTACAGCTATTAAGCCGCCAAACTATCAGAAATCTAACACATCATAGGCTTACTTTTCTAGAGTGTTCTCAACACAAAATCTGGAAAACTGCTCCTGAACGGGTTCAAAGGAAAACAAAGCTAAAGTATATTACTTGCAGTGACTTCGGTCCTGCTACTCAGGGTTGGCTTCCACGTTCAGTAGGCAGATGGCGGACCAGAGCATCGGGGGGCCCAATGGAGTGCGGAATAAAGAGTCAGAAACTTAAAACAGCACTGTTCCTATGAGATTCCCTAGTTTATCATACCAAAACAGCCCTCCTGGTTCTTGGTATGAAAGAGTCCTCAACCTCTATGATTAATTCTGTACAGTCCCCTCATCCTCAAGGATTCCCTTACGGTACCTCGATCTGGACCCCACAAGCAGCTCTGGCCCAGTACTGCCCGGATTGCCAACTGATGGCGCCGGGGACTGCCTGTTATATCATTTTAGAAGTTGTCAAAAGGTGAGAATACGCTTTAAATATTAATATTTGTGTAAAGGGTATCTATTAGTCATCTAGTAAGATACACCATAGAGCAAAACAAGGGCCGCATTAGATCATCCCACATTGGTGGCACCTGACTGCAGGAAAAGTTGATGGTCAGCAGTGTCTGATAGACTCAGCCGGGGAGTAAAGGATAAGAATCTGGGTGACACATTAAAATCTTTAAAAGCTGTCGTGGAGAAGGCCCATCAACACGCAATGCCTGTTTGTTGAATAAGCAACCACTCTGCTTACGTTATGAATGCCCAAAATGAAAAATAAGGACTGCAAAAGTTCCCGGTGGGTATCTCCATCAGTGTGGATTTTAAGGTGGGGTCAATGAGGTAATTTGTTACATGATAGGGTTATTAAAATAATAATAAAGCGCATATGCGACCTCTCTTCGCTCTGTTCAAGTTGCAGCACCGAGCATTACTCAGGCGATTCCGGACTGAACTCAGCATACAGTTAGCCACCTCCAGGAAACATTAAAACCACAGTATCTCCGGTGCACATACTATTTAGTGGGCAGGGGCCCGAAATCATGCCATGCCCGCACCCTTGTAGCGCCCCCCACGACATGGAAGTAAAATCCACGCCTACGCAGCTACGCAGGGAAGGTGGCTCCAATATGTCTGCAGATACAGAACTTTCTCCGAAAATATGTACACAGGTAACCTATAAAAGAGTTCACGACCGTATGGATTGGAAAATGGAATTTTAGAGCTACCTTATTACAAAACATCTTATTAGATTGAGATCGGTAACATGTCAAAAGTCACAGAGTCATTCATAGTAAGATTGGGTGTGCACCCATCACACGGTCAGGTCTTCTATAGTAAGTCCAAGACAGCATTGCATCTACAGTTTCCAGTCAAAAACAAGAGGAAAAGGAGCCGTAAAAAGAAAAATTACTTAAACATTGTTATTGCATGGAAAACAAAAGTATTATCTAGACAAGATACGTAAGAGAGGGAAGCAAGAGCAAGTGTAGGACGCCCACATGGAAGAACTGTATATACGTATTAAAAGTTGAGGCGATAGACGTATATAAAAAGAGTCATAAAAAGACATTAGCAGCAGCGATCAGTGCGACATAGCCTAGTCAGGGTGGGGCTAGAAGGCGGGGTGCGTTAAGAATCTGATGGTTACAAAGGTGAATGCGTTGAGCTTGTTTAGACACACCGGATACAAAGATATTTGGCACAAAAGGCGTTATGAGAATGCGTGGACAGCTCCTAGGATCTGATAGGTGGGGTATGGGAGTTAATTAGTATAAGCCGTACCATAACATGGGGTATAGTACTTAAATCTAGTCCTATAGTCCGCGGCACTGTTATCTTTTGTGCTTGGGAGATAAGGATGTACAGCGATACTCTGATTATGACTGTACTGATCTTTTGAACAGAGATGTGTGGCGTGATGGCATGTAGTAGAACGGCTAGGGAGGGGACCTTTCCTTGTCCCATTTGACGCTAGCTAGAGGCAAGAGGCAGGAACGATGGTGGCTCGTTTGATGTCGTGTCCCTTTTTTCGTGACCCCCGACAATCATATAGTCCTTCTTAACATGGCAGGGGGTGGGGGTTGGGGGCGGGGGTGGGACTGGACTTAAAGAGGAGAGTTCCTATAGAAGTTGGTATAGGCAGACTTATTGACCAGACACAGATACGTAGGATGCGGGTAAATTCGTGTTCTTGATCAAAAATTGGGTAGGTTGATTGGGTCACATGGTAAAGACCCATGGTTTGAGAAAGGACATTTGACTAAAATTATATAGAGGCTTGTTTAATACTGCCCCTAAGTAAAATATATTATAATAATGCATAAGAATGCATAACAATAAGAATATAAGCCAGTCCCTCCCAGTATATAACCAGCCAGTCCCCCCCCCCAGTATACAGCCAGCTCCCTGCTGTATATAGCCAGGCCCTCCCCAGTATATAGGCAGCCTGCCCTCTCAGTATACAGACATATAGCACCCCCAATATACATTCAGCTAGCCCCCCGTATACAGCCAGCCAGCCTGGCCACTAGTATACATTTAGCCAGCCTGTCCCCCAGTATACAGCCAGCCAGCCCCCACTCAGTATACAGCCAGCCCCCTCCTTCCTGTATACAGCCAGCAGCCCCTGCCCAACACATTAAAATAATAAACAATGTACTCACCTTTCTAAAGCTCCCCCGAAGCTCCGCTGATACAGTAAGTCCGGCCTGCAGTGACAGCTCCGTACGCGCCGGCGGCTCACAAACTGTGAAGTTTGTCAATGTCATAGTCCTCGCAACGCTGGCAGGCTTGGAGATGTTTATAGAATTATAAAATTAAAGCTGAGCTCTGGCTGGTTTCCATGGGCAGTTAGAACATTATGCTTAAAGGAGATTCTCTAAAATAAAAAAGAATAAAAAAGATTTGGAAGGATGCAATTGTAAAGCTGCCATTGACACAACGTGAAGTGTCCATAAATTAAGTTATGTTTAACCACTTAAGGACCAAGCCTCTTTAGGGCTTCCGAAACCAAGTGCAATTTTTAAAATCTGCCCTGTGTCCCTATAAGTGGAGATATAACTAGAGATGGGCAGATTTATCAAAATTAGATTCGACCCAGTTCGCAGAATTTTCAGAGAAAATTCGATTCAAAGCAAATCGAATCTCTATAGCCGGTAAGTCTTTGCTGCATTTCGCCGCCTCCGAAAATACCTGATCTTTTAAAATACAATAAGGGTTTTTCACTGCGTTTAACCCTGTAACGGAAAATAGTGCCCAAAGTGAAAAATGGCACTTTTTTGCCATTTTTAAAAATATAAAAAATTCTATAAAAAGTGATCAAAAGGTCATATAGTCTTTAAAATGATAGCAATGAAAACGTCTTCAAAAGACGTAAAAATGACACCACCCACAGCTCCGTACACAAAGTATAAAAAACTTATTAGCGCCAGAATATTTTTTGTACAGGAGGTTTTAATTTTTGTAAATGCCTAAAAACATTATAAAACCTATACAAATTTGGTATCCCTACCGCCATACAGTGAGGAACACTACTGCCATATAGTGAGGAACACTACCGCCACACAGTGAGGTATACTACCGCCATACTGTGAGGAACACAACTGCCATACAGTGAGGAACACTACCTCCATATAGTGAGGAAAACTACCACCACACAGTGAGGAACACTACCGCCACACAGTGAGGAACACTACCGCCATACTGTGAGGAACACTACCTCCATATAGTGAGGGACACTACCCCCATACAGTGAGGGACACTACCGAAATACAGTGAGGAATAAAGCCATACAGTGAGGAATACAGCCATACAGTGAGGAATACAGCCATACAGTGAGGAACACTACCGCCATACAGTCGGGAACACTACCCCCATACAGTGAGGAACACTACCGCCACACAGTGAGGAATACAGCCATACAGTGAGGAACACTACCGCCATACCGTGAGGAACACTACCCCCAGGGGCGTAGCTAGGAGAGGCAGGGCCCCATAGCAGACTTCTTAATGGGGCCCCCCTTCCCACTTAAAAATATACATATTATACTCCTATACACGCACACACACATTCATATACCTATATACATACAGTTCTTCACTTAAACACACACACTTTTATACACTCTTTTATACATATAGAGCATATACACATCACATACACATATATAAAGGGCCATACACTGATGTATAGCATATATACATACATACACATCATACACCAAAGACGGATATAGCATATACAGATCACAGATACACACATACAGCATATATACTTATTATACTGTACAACATGCAGCATAATATGTATATAATGATGAACATCCTACATTCTTTACTGTCAGGTCAGATGCCGGGGCCCCTGCGGGCCCCATAGCGGCTGCTGTGCCTGCTACCACTGTAGCCCCTGGGTGCCCCTGGGTGCAGACACTTCTTAAATACCTGTGCAATCCATTTCCACTAGATAGAACGTGCAAAATCTGACAGTAAACAGGTGCAAAGCCCTTAGTAAATGTGCCTAATTATGTCTAAAAAAAACCCCTCTATACTCAATTCAGGCTCCTTCTTCTCCTCTTCTGGCCACACGTGTACTCAGTCATGTGACGGGGTCGCGGCAGTGGGACATCATTGTTTTGCACGCACCGCAAGAGCAGGAAGAGGAAAAGAACCCAAAGGTGAGTATAGCTTTTTTTTTCCAAGGGAGCTAAATGTGGACATTTCTATAAAGGGAGTGGCCCTGCTATGGACATTTAATTTATGGGGGGGCTCTGCTGTGGACATTTCATTAAAGGGGGGTTTGCAGGGCCATTTCATTAAAGGGGGGCTCTACTGTAGAAATTTCATTAAAGGGGGCTCAACTGCAGACATATCTTTAAAGGGTGGCCCTACAGTGGCCATTTCATTAAATGGGGGGCTCTACTATGGACATTTCTTTAAAAGGGGCCCTGCAGTGGACATTTCTTTAAACGGGGGCTCTGTGGTGGCCATTTCATTAAATGGTGCTCTGTTGTTGACATGTCATTAAAGAGAGGCTCCACTGTGAATATTTCAGTAAAGGGGGGCTCTGCTGGGGACATTTCATTTATGATATGCGATAGCAAACAAATACAGCTCCAAACGATGTCCAAGTAAGTATAAAAAATGTTTTACCTTTATTGAGACAACTTCTTAAAATAGAAAATAGTTGAAGGAGACAACCTGCAAACACAGAAAGTCCTTAGGGTAGTGAGGAGACCAATAGTCACCTACGCGTTTCAGAGAAACATCTCTTTAATCATGGCTGATGCGAACATGCTCACGGGAAGTTAATATTCACACTTCCCACAATCACATGATTTAACTGTCGATGATGTCATGGATCACGTGAGCATTTCGATCTGATTGACAAGCTATGTTTTAACACAAACAAAGTGATAAAAACATTGAAAAATGAATTAAAAAATATACAAAGCAAGTACCATATGAATATTGTTGGAGTTGAACGATCTAACATCTAAGAACAGAGATTAGTACTGGTAAATCACATCCTGCCTCTTGTTGAGACCCTCCGGAACTCGGGTTTGTAGCGTGAATATCCAGAAGGTTTCTCTATTGAGAAGTTTCCCTCTGTGATCCCGACCTCTGGTAGGACGTTTCACTTTCTCTATTGCTACGATTGATAGCCCTGAACAATCACCATAATGGACATTTTGGAAGTGCCGTGATACCATGGAGACATTTACCGCATCAGCCTTACCGGCATCGGATGTGACGGTGTATTCTGGTTTTAAGAGGACATGTGGTGCAGCCTACATACTGAAGGTTCCACCTATTGCACGTAATCAGGTATATGACATATGTTGTATTGCAATTGATATAATTGTAAATTTTATATGGTTAAGGACTACTTCAGATTCATGCAAGTGAAACATGCAGTAAGATCAGAAAGGAACAAGGAATATCTAAAAGTCGGGACATGTTCCCTTATGACATTTATTTTTACATTGGTTAAAGCACCAAAAAATTTGTTTAGAATATATAAAGGGGTAATGAAAGAGGTAGAAAAGACGCTAAAGCACCCTAGTCAAAAGAAATGGGCCAAGGTGTGTGGGACACTTGTGGATGAGCACTGGGACTCTATTTATAGACATGTAAAATATGTCTCTGAGAACTGGAACCACAGATTGATTCAACTAAACATCCTGTATAGATTATATTACTCTCCCGATATGTTATGCAAAGCAAAACTCAGAGAAGACTCGAGGTGCACTAGGTGTCAAGAGGTGGGTGCTGACATTTTCCACATACTGTGGAACTGTGCTAAGGCCAGACAGTTCTGGCTGGAGATTTATGGTTGTATATCTGAGAGATTGAAGATCGACTTGGTTTTTGATGTCTCAGTGTCTATATTGGGTCTTGTCCCTTCTCTGGGGACATCAAGAGGAAAATCCCGGTTAATACACAAATTATTGTTCAACGGGAGGCTGGTCCTGGTCAAAAACTGGAATGGGAAAAAAAGTTTGAATATCAACGACTCGCTTAGGTCAGTTGAAAGAATGAGGTACTATGAAGCAACCCCTCTGGGGTGCAATAATGGTATAGGAGGAAATGTAAATAATAGAACAGAACCCAATTGCTGGCTGGAGTGGTAAACTAGGTAGAGATGTTGATGCAAGAGTTATGATGGTTCCATTTTGAAGCCGAAGGTTTAATTAGGGATAGGCGTATGGGTAATGTGTGTTTTTTTGTTTTTTTTTTCTTCTTCTTCCCACCGGTGCTGGGAAAAGGGGAGATTGGGGAAGGGGAGGGAATTACAATGGAATTTATTAATTATCTAGAATTGACTGTATACATGCCCTGTAATAGGATGCAAGCTGTATTTGATTACGTGCTGTAATATATGACTTTTAAATTTTTGTAATATACATGTATAATGGCAATAAACTTTTTCTTCTAAAAAAAAAAATAACATCTAAGAACAAAGATTAGTACTGGTAAATCACATCCTGCCTCTTGTTGAGACCCTCCGGACATATGTTGTATTGCAATTGATATAATTGTAAATTTTATATGGTTAAGGACTACTTCAGATTCATGCAAGTGAAACATGCAGTAAGATCAGAAAGGAACAAGGAATATCTAAAAGTCGGGACATGTTCCCTTATGACATTTATTTTTACATTGGTTAAAGCACCAAAAAATTTGTTTAGAATATATAAAGGGGTAATGAAAGAGGTAGAAAAGACGCTAAAGCACCCTAGTCAAAAGAAATGGGCCAAGGTGTGTGGGACACTTGTGGATGAGCACTGGGACTCTATTTATAGACATGTAAAATATGTCTCTGAGAACTGGAACCACAGATTGATTCAACTAAACATCCTGTATAGATTATATTACTCTCCCGATATGTTATGCAAAGCAAAACTCAGAGAAGACTCGAGGTGCACTAGGTGTCAAGAGGTGGGTGCTGACATTTTCCACATACTGTGGAACTGTGCTAAGGCCAGACAGTTCTGGCTGGAGATTTATGGTTGTATATCTGAGAGATTGAAGATCGACTTGGTTTTTGATGTCTCAGTGTCTATATTGGGTCTTGTCCCTTCTCTGGGGACATCAAGAGGAAAATCCCGGTTAATACACAAATTATTGTTCAACGGGAGGCTGGTCCTGGTCAAAAACTGGAATGGGAAAAAAAGTTTGAATATCAACGACTCGCTTAGGTCAGTTGAAAGAATGAGGTACTATGAAGCAACCCCTCTGGGGTGCAATAATGGTATAGGAGGAAATGTAAATAATAGAACAGAACCCAATTGCTGGCTGGAGTGGTAAACTAGGTAGAGATGTTGATGCAAGAGTTATGATGGTTCCATTTTGAAGCCGAAGGTTTAATTAGGGATAGGCGTATGGGTAATGTGTGTTTTTTTGTTTTTTTTTTCTTCTTCTTCCCACCGGTGCTGGGAAAAGGGGAGATTGGGGAAGGGGAGGGAATTACAATGGAATTTATTAATTATCTAGAATTGACTGTATACATGCCCTGTAATAGGATGCAAGCTGTATTTGATTACGTGCTGTAATATATGACTTTTAAATTTTTGTAATATACATGTATAATGGCAATAAACTTTTTCTTCTAAAAAAAAAAATAACATCTAAGAACAAAGATTAGTACTGGTAAATCACATCCTGCCTCTTGTTGAGACCCTCCGGAACTCGGGTTTGTAGCGTGAATATCCAGAAGGTTTCTCTATTGAGAAGTTTCCCTCTGTGATCCCGACCTCTGGTAGGACGTTTCACTTTCTCTATTGCTACGACTGATAGCCCTGAACAATCACCATAATGGACATTTTGGAAGTGCCGTGATACCATGGAGACATTTACCGCATCAGCCTTACCGGCATCTGATGTGACGGTGTATTCTGGTTTTAAGAGGACATGTGGTGCAGCCTACATACTGAAGGTTCCACCGTAATCAGGTATATGACATATGTTGTATTGCAATTGATATAATTGTAAATTTTATATGGTTGTTGTGTGCGGGCAAAACAAAAATGTTGGCTTGGTGCTGCAAAATTGCAGAATGTGCACCTCTTATGTCCACATTTATAGAACCCTTGTACATCAAGCCAACTACCAGATGATGGATCTTTTGAAAGGTACAAACTTGTTGATAGTTGCATACCCAATGTTGGTGCCCTTCTAGCTGCACAATTAATTTTTTCAGGAAGTATTGAAACCAAACGGTTATCCATATAAAGTATTGGAAGATGTTTATTGACAATACATGTAATTTCTTGATATTGAAGACTATAAGTGGTAGAAAATGTACCTTTGTATTGTGTTTTTTGTACCTAGTGTTCTCTTTTTCTATCAGTAATTTTTCTCTGGGAATTTTTTCGACTATATGATACACTCTATTAAGCATCCAGTTGGGATATTCTCTCAGTGATAAATCTTTATTTTATAAATCTCATTAATTTTGTTTGCTAGAGTAGTGGCATCAGTACAGTTATGTTTAACTTGAATCATTTCTCCTACTGGAATATTTTTAATAACGTGTTTCGAATGACACGAATGGGCATTGAGTGTTGAATTAAGTGTTGAATATGGTTCAATGGTAACATGTGTGGTACCTATAAGGGTAATATCTAGGTAATCCAGTATTTGGCCTGGTTATGGCGGCAGAGAGGAACCAAAGGAGGTGAGCAACAAGCACTGAAATGATTTCCTATGTGAACAAAAGGTTGACGGTATATTTAGTCGATAACACAGCATGGCGGCGACAGAGTGACCAAGTTCCATAACGTATCTGGTGAAACACCCGAAAAATGACCCTGACACAGCTCGTTTGCTAAGGGGACGACATGTGGAGGCAGCTATGGAGACAACATGTGGAGGCTGCTATGGAGACGTGTGGAGGCAGCTATGGAGACGGCGTGTGGAGGCAGCTATGGAGACAGCGTGTGGAGGCAGCTGTGGAGATGGCGTCTGGAGGGTGCTATGGAGATGACGTGTGGAGGCAATGGGGATGGTTATGGCACCCAAGGTGAACGTAAGGAGGTGAGAAAAGAGGAGTGAAAAGATAGATTTTAGAGGTAAAAGGTTATAGGTTGTGGATTGAAGGTTGCTGCAGTTCAAACGATGTTAGTTGGATCTTGGGATGGAGCTGGTGGTCCGCTGCCAGGTGAGCTTTCGCCTGTCCAAGCCTTTTCCTCTCGGCTCCTCCCCACCCAAAATGGGCCTTGGGGCCAGAAGCGTTTACAGGCAGTCCCCAGGTTACGTACAAGATAGGGTCTGTAGGTTTGTTCTTAAGTTGAATATGTATGTAAGTCGGAACTGTATATTTTATAAATGTAACCCCAGCCAGAATTTATTTGGTCTCTGAGACAATTGGATATTAAAAATGTTGGGTTGTCATAAGAACCAGGATTAACAATAAAGCTGAATTGCAGACACCTTTAATAACTGGTATAGCTGTTTATTGTAGCCTAGGGCTAAAGTACAGTAAATTGCTAATATCTAGAGGTCCGTTTGTAACTAGGGGTTGTCTGTAAGTCGGGTTTTCTTAAGTAGGGGACCACCTGTACTTTGAAAAAAATTATAATTTTCAAAGCAGACATGGGCTACAGCATTTCTAAGAACCTTTTGTATAAGATGAAGTGTAGTACTGTTCTTATAAGTATTTGGCCTGGTTATGGCGGGTGAGGGGAACGTAAACAGATGTGCAAGTAGTGCTGAAATAATATCGGTAAAGGATAAAAGTTAGGCGGCATATTTTGTGGATAACACAGCAGGGTGGCGACAAAGTTAACAACCCAAAATTTTGCCGGACACAGCTCGTTTGCTAAGGGGACAATGTATGGAGGTAGCTATGTGGACGACTTTTGGAGGCAGCTATGGAGACGACGTGTGGAGGCAGCTATAGAGACAACGTGTGGAGGCAGCTATAAAGACGACGTGTGGAGGCTGCTATGGAGACAATTAAATTCGGATAGCGCCTGTATGTGGCAGTCCAAAAAAGTTTTCAAAACAGAGGAGCGGGTAGGTGGCCCTCCAGAAAAATTAAAAAGAGTGCATGTATGTGGCACTCCAAAAAAGTTTTCAAAACAGAGGAGCGGGTAGGTGGCCATCCAGAAAAATTAAATACATAGAGTACTATAGCTAGAGCCAGTTGGCCCTGGCAAAAAATAGCCAGTTGCCTCTGCTTTAGTGTACAAAGAGGAGGAGAAGGAGGAGGAGGAGTGCATACATGAGAATTATTCAGGTTGAGCTGCTTTCACCTGGTGGAGAATGGAAGGAAACAGCAGGGGCAGCATGCATGGATGCCTCTGAGGCTGCTTGATCGCACAATTATGCCAAAATTATGGGCAACAGCATGGCAATGACAGAGTGACCGAATGAGGCGAGATAGCATCTAAAACACCCAATAATTGACCCTGACACTATAGGGGACGGCATGCGGAGGCAGCGGCAGGCTAGAGAGTGGCATGGCGACATACGCCAAATGGACTCAGGCTTCAAAATTTTAAAAATTCTTTTTGGCGAGGATAACGTGTAGCACAGTACCTATCAGTATTTTGCCTGGTTATGGCGGCAGAGAGGAACCAAAGGAGGTGAGCAAGAAGCACTGAAATGATTTATTATGTGAACAAAAGGTTGACGGTATACTTAGTCGATAACACAGCATGGTGGCGACATAGTGACCAAGTTCCATAACGTATCTGGTGAAACACTTGAAAAATGAGCCTGACACAACTTGTTTGCTAAGGGAACGACATGTGGAGGCAGCTATGGAGACGACTTTTGGAGGCAGCTATGAAGACGGCGTCTGGAGGCTGCTATGGAGACGATGTGTGGAGGCTGCTATGGAGACAACGTGTGGAGGCAGCTGTGGAGACGACACATGGAGGCTGCTATGGAGGCAACATGTGGAGGCTGCTATGGAGACAACATGTGGAGGCTGCTATGGAGACGGCTTGTGGAGGCTGCTATGGAGAAAGACGTGTGGTGGCAGCTATCGAAACGACGTGTGGAGGCTGCTATGGAGACGACGTGTGGAGGCATGTGGGGGGGGGACTCGCACTCAGTCATACAGCTTTGCATCCATTATCAAAATGAGTGACCCATATAAAACACCAGAAAATCACAGCCGGTAAACCACCCGAAAATGTAGCCTGACACAGCTCGTTGCTAAGGGGACTATGTGCTGTATTTCCTCTTGCGCTCCAGCGTCTGGGGTATAGACAGTTGAAAACTGCGCATGGAGACATTGGTGGATACTGTGGAGGATCGTGGAGGCGAAATGGACAGGAAACAGCAGGGGCAGCAAGCATGGATGCCTCTGAGGCTGCCTAATCTTGTGATAGAGCTGGCGGTAAGCTGCCAGGCGAGCTTTCGACTGTCCAAGCCCCTGTCTCTCGCTTCCTCCCCACCCAAAATGGGCCTGGGGGCCAGAAGCATTTACTTTAAGCGGCTACAAACAGCACTTCTAAGAACCTTTTGTATAAGATCAAGTGTAGTACTGTTCTTATAAGTAATTGGCCTGGTTATGGCGGGGAGGGGAACGCAAACAGATGCACAAGTAGCGCTGAAATAATATCGGATGAAGATAAAAAGTTTGGTGGCATATTTTGTGGATAACACAGCAGGGTGGCGACAAAGTTAACAAGTTTGATGTGGAAACCGTTAAAACAACCCAAAATTCTGCCTGACACAGCTCGTTTGCTAAGGGGACAATGTATGAAGGCAGCTATGTGGACGACTTTTGGAGGCTGCTATGGCGATGACATGTGGAGGTATCAATGGAGACAATGGGGCAGATTTATCAAGCTGTCTGAAAGTCAGAATATTTCTAGTTGCCCATGGCAACCAATCACAGCTCAGCTTTCATTTTACCAGTGCTCATGAATATTTTAAAGGGGAGCTGTGATTGGTTGCCATGGGCAACTAGAAATATTCTGACTTTCAGACTGTGTGTTAAATCTGCCCCAATGTGTGGAGGCAGTTATAAAGACGACGTGTGGAGACAATTAAATTTGGATAGTGCCTGTATGTGGCAGTCCAAAAAAGTTTTCAAACCAGAGAAGTGGGTAGGTGGCCCTCCAGAAAAATTAAATAGATTGAGTGCCTGTATGTTGTAGTCCTAAGAAGTTTTCAAAACAGAGGAGCGGGTAGGTGGCCCTCCAGAAAAATTAAATACATAGAATATCTGTATGTGGCACTCCCAAAAATAGAGTACTATAGCTAGAGCCAGTTGGCCCTGGCAAAAAATAGCCAGTTTCCTCTGCTTTAGTGTACTAAGAGGAGGAGAAGGAGGAGAATGAGGAGGAGGAGTGCATACATGTATCCATGCTACGACTGCGATCCCAGCAGACATCGCTTGTGCACTCCTTGTGTGGTGGATTCACACGCTAAATATACCCCATTGTGCCTGGATTCTCATCGGAGACCTACGAAAGGGTGAGCCGCACGTACACTTTCTTTTATTTCATTGCTATACATGAGAATTATTCAGGTTGAGCTGCTTTCACCTGGTGGAGAATGGAAATCATGAGAAATCCAGGCTTGATTTATCTTGATAAGCGTCAGCCTGTCAGTGCTGTCAGTCGACAGGCGTGTACCCTTATCGGTGATAATTTCACCAGCTGCACTTAAAACCCGCTCTGGCAACACGCTAGCGGCAGGGCAGCTTTGAAACCCAGTAGTTGTAGGGAGCTGTGTGATCATTTAGGACAATGGTATGGTCAGCTACGTACTCCCTCACCATCTTTCTGTACAGATCAGCCCTACTCTGCCGAGACTGGGGACAGGTGACAGTGTCTTGCTGGGGTGACATAAAACTGGCAAAGGCCTTGTAAAGCGTACCCCTGCCAGTGGTGGACAAGCTGGCTGTTCGCCTACTCTCCCTCGCTACTTGTCCCGCAGAAGTACGCCCTCTGCCGCTAGCGCTGTCAGAAGGGAAATACTGTTTCAGCTTGTGCACCAGGGCCTGCTGGTATTCATGCATTCTCACACTCCTTTCCTCTCCAGGGATGAGAGTGGAAAGATTTTGCTTGTACCGTGGGTCCATGAGAGTGAATACCCAGTAATAGGTGCTGGAATAAATTCTTTGAATGCGAGGGTCACAGGATAGGCAGCCTAGCATGAAATCTGCCATATGCGCCAGAATCCCAACGCGCAAGAATTCACTCCCCTCACTGGACTGACTCTCCATTTCCTCCTCCTCCAACTCCTCTTCTTCTGCCCATACATGCTGAACAGTTAAGGACTGAGCAATGCTCCCCTCTTCTGTCTCACCAACATTCTCCTCCTCTTCCTCCTCATCCTCCTATACGCGCTGAGAAACAGACCGGAGGGTGCTCTGGCTATCAACAAGGGAGCCCTACTCTGCCGAGACTGGGGACAGGTGACAGTGTCTTGCTGGGGAGACCAAAAACTGGCAAAGGCCTTGTAAAGCTTACTCCTGCCAGTGGTGGATAAGCTGCCTGCTCTCCTACTCTCCCTCACTACTTGTCTCGCAGAAGTACGCCCTCTGCCGCTAGCGCTGTCAGATGGGAAAGACTGTTTCAGCTTGTGCATCAGGGCCGGCTGGTATTCATGCATTCTCACACTCCTTTCCTCTACAGGGATGAGAGTGGAAAGATTTTGCTTGTACTGTGGGTCCAGGAGAGTGAATACCCAGTAATCGGTGCTGGAATAAATTCTTTGAACGCGAGGGTCATGGAATAGGCAACCTAGAATGGAATCTGCCATATGCGCCAGAGTCCCAATGCGCAAAAATTCACTCCCCTCACTGGTCTGACTCTCCATTTCCTCCTCCTCCAACTCCACTTCTTCTGAACATGTTCTTCTGAACAGTTAAGGACTAAGCAATGGTCCCCTCTTCTGTCTCGCCAACATTCTCCTCCTCTTCCTCCTCATCTTCCTCCACCTCCTCCAATACGCGCTGAGAAACAGACCGGAGGGTGCTTTGGCTATCAACAAGTATGTTCGCTCATCTCTAGTTCTGATTAATGTAATGGGAGAAATTGAATACCTCCAACTCCGTTCCTTCCCACACCAGGAGGAGGTCATCTATGTAACAACCGGACCACTTGATGTGGGAGAAGAAAGGATTGTTGGAAGTAAAAAGGAACTGTTCCTCCCACATGGACATACAGATATTGGGCAGTGATGGGGAGCATTTGATCCACACCTCTGAATGTAGTATTCATTATCAAAAGAAAAATAATTGCTCTCCAACAAAAATTGCACTGCCAAAAAAAATAAACTCTTTCGTGACATTGGAATAAGTACTGAACATGTTGAATGCAAAAGAATGCAAACTGCTTATTGCAATTTCATGTTTCAATAATGGGTATAACCCAACAAAATCGCGTTTAAGCCATTGGGAATGTGGCTCCCATTTAAAGTTGTCTAGTAGTCCAACCACATGCTTGGTGCCCCTAATGTAACCTGGCAGAGATACCACCAACGGTTGAAGCAGGTGATCCACCCACTCCCCAAGTTTCTCTCCGAGCGAGCCAATACCGGCCACAATAGGTCTGAGGGGTGGGGGGAACACCTGCTTATTGAATCATGAAATTGCAATAAGCAGTTTGCATTCTTTTATCAACAGGTTAAGTACTTATTCCAATGTCACGAAAGAGTTTATTGTTTTGGCAGTGCAATTTTTGTTGGAGAGCAATTTATCACTGAGAGAATATCCCAACTGGATGCTTAATAGAGCGTATAATATAGTCAAAAAAATTCCCAGAGAAAAATTACTGGTAGAAAAAGAGAACACTAGGTACAAAAAACACAATACAAAGGTTGCATTTTCTACCACTTATAGTCTCCAATATCGAGAAATTACACGTATTGTCAATAAACATCTTCCAATACTTTATATGGATAATGATTTGGTTTCCATACTTCCTGAAAAAATTAGTTGTGCGGCTAGAAGGGCACCAAAATTGGGTATGCAACTATCACCAAGTTTGTACCTTTCAAAAGATCCGTCATCTGGTAGTTGGCTTGATGTACAAGGGTTCAACATTTTTGTTCTGCCCGTACACTACAATTATTTAAAATTTACAATTATATCAATTGCAATACAACAAATTACAATAATTGCAATACAACAGTATGCAATTATATCAATTGCATACAAAAAATATGGTGGTAAATTGTTCCAGATTAAATCAAATCAAAAGACTAGGGGGCACTGTCTCCGTTTGGAGAAACCAAGGTTTAATCACCGGAGGCGACAGGGCTTTTTTACTATGAAAACTGTCAATCTGTGGAATAGCTTGCCTCAGGAGCTGGTCACAGCAGGGACAGCGGAGAGCTTTAAGAAGGGTCTAGATGCCTTTTTAAACCTAAATAACATTGATTGTTATGCTACATAGGATTGTTTCCCCTAAATCCCTTCCTCATCCAATCCCTACCCTTCCTTGGTTGAACTTGATGGACAAGTGTCTTTTTTCAACCGTATAAACTATGAAACTATATGTCATATACCTGATTACGTGCAATAGGTGCAACCTTCAGTATGTAGGCTACATGTCCTCTTAAAGCCAGAATACGCCGTCACGTATCAGATGCTGGTAAGGCTGATGCGGTAAATGTCTCCATGGTATCACGGCACTTCCAAAATGTCCATTATGGTGATTGTTCAGGGCTATCAGTCATAGCAATAGAGAAAGTGAAACGTCCTACCAGAGGTGGGGATCACAGAAGGAAATTTCTCAATAGAGAAACCTTCTGGATATTCACGCTACAAACCCGAGTTTCGGTGGGTCTCAACAAGAGGCAGGATGTGATTTACCAGTACTAATCTCTGTTCTTAGATATTAGATCGTTCAACTCCAACAATATTCATATGGTACTTGCTTTGTATATTTTTTATTTCATTATTTAATGTTTCTCTGAAACGCGTAGGTGACTATTGGTCTCCTCACTACCCTAAGGACTTTCTGTGTTTGCAGGTTGTCTGCTTCAAATATTTTCTATTTTAAGAAGTTGTCTCAATAAAGGTAAAATATTTTTTATACTTACGTGGACATCGTTTGGAGCTGGATTTGTTTGCTAGCGCTTATTCTATGTACTTCAGAGCCGAAGGTTCCGTGCTCATGAATTGTCACGTTGGTGTCGCATGTTTCATGTCTCAGTGCACAGTTATTGTGATGAATTTAATGCTAGAGGATTTTTGGAACCTTAGTGATTGAGTTAGCAGAGCATTGGAAGCTTTTCTGTATGGTCTGCCAATTCATGGCTGAGCTGCTGTGGTTCCTAAACTTTACAATAATACTTCTCACAGTTGATGGCATACCCAATAGAGAAGAATTTTCCTTAACCCCTTCAGCCGTGGCCCTTTTTCGATTTTGGGTTTTCATTTTTCACTCCCCACATTCAAAAATCTGTAACTTTTTTATTTTTCCATGTACAGCGCTGTGTGATGGCTTATTTTCTGCGTAACAAATTACACTTCAAAATGGTAGTATTTAATATTCCATGCCGTGTACCGGGAAGCGGGAAAAAAATTCCAAATGCAGTGAAATTGGTAAAAAAAACGCCGTATTCTTGTGGGCTTGGATTTTACGGATTTCACTGTGCACCCCAAATGACATGTCTTCTTTATTCTTTGCGTCGGTACGATTATGGGGATACCAAATTTGTACAGGTTTTATAATGTTTTCATACATTTAAAAAAATTAAAACCTGTACAAAAATTTTTGGGGGGATTTTGCCATCTTCTGGCGCTAATAACTTTTTCATACTTTGGTGTATGGAGCTGTGGGGGGTGCCGTTTTTTGCGGATTTTGATGACGTTTACAATGTTTTCATTTTTAGGACTGTACGACCTTTAGATCACTTTTTATAAAAAAATTTTTTTTTTTAAATGGCAAAAAAGTGCCATTTTCGACTTTGGGCGCGATTTTCCATTACGGGGTTAAACGCAGTGAAAAAACGTTATCATATTTTGATAGATCGGGCATTTTCGGACACGGCAATACCTAATGTGTTTATGATTTTTACTGTTAATTTATATTTATATCAATTCTAGGGAAAAGGGGGGTGATTTGAATTTTTAGGTTTTTTTATTATATTTTTTTTATTTTAACTTTTTTCTTATTTTTATTTTTACTATTTTTCAGACTCCCTAGGGTACTTTAACCCTAGGTTGTCTGTACGATTCTATCATATACTGCCATACTACTGTATGGCAGTAAATGGGGATTTTACTACTCATACATTACAATGTGCTGACAGCACATTGTAATGAATGGGTTAACCCGAAGTAGCTTCGGGTCTTCGTGAGACCCGAAGCTACCATGGCGACGGCACCGATCGCGGGTGTTACCAGTAAGCCTTTTCTGCAATAGGCAGCAAAGACTTACTGGCTATTGAGAGGGCTCGGCCCGCGAGCCCTCTCCATGTACCGGGACCCGACACGTGACGTACTATTACGTCAGATGTCGGTAAGGGGTTAAATGATTTAAGTGCAGGGGTGTAACTACAGAAGTAGCAGCCATTGCAACTGCTATGGGGCCCACAGTGTCAGGGATTCCCAGCATGTGAGTTATTGGGTGTGTGTATATACAGTATTTCTATATATGGTGTTGTATCTGTATATGTCATGTGTTTATTCTCTACATATATGTGCGTATGTTTCTATGTCCGTGTATATGATACTGTATGTATGTGTGTATATGCTGTATGTATGGTGTGTGATTGTAACTATCTTGTATGTATAGATACGTATACAGGCAGTCCCCCGGTTACATACAAGATAGGGTCCATAGGTTTGTTCTTAAGTTGAATTTCTATGCAAGTCGAAACTGTATATTTTATAATTGTAGATCCAGACAATTTTTTTTTGTCCGGAGTTTCAAAATTTTTTGCTGTAATGGGACCAATGATTATCACTAAACTTCAATACAGACACCTTCCAGCTGATTATTGCAGTCTAGGACTATAGTAAAACATCCAGAGAGCTTCGCCAGAGGTCACAGTGGGCAAGGGGTTCATTTTTAACTAGTTGTCGTCTAAGTCAGGTGTCCCCATGTAGGGGACCCCCTGTATTTTGTAAGGGGAAAAAGGGTCCCATCCAGAAGTCTGGTATGGGGCTCTGCCTCTCCATCGTTCAGTAAAATCAGCAAGCTCTTCATAATGAACCATTCAGTCTAAAAAGTAAATAATCTAAGACAACAGTGGAAGGGCCTGAATAAAATATACCTGCAGAATTGCCACTGAATAAAATACCTGAATTCAGGGAAATATGTAAATAGGTTTTCTGGTATGCACATGGAAAACAGAATTATGAGGTGTACCCCAATACTGTTACCTATATACCTTGTTTGTGTAACACATCATTGCTGTTGTACTAGTATGTATACCTTTATGGTACAGATTTAGTACAACATTATCTGATGTCAGAACGCTGTCAGACTCCACAGCTGCCACAAGATGGAGCTTCTGCTCACATTGAGGTGGTAACACCTCCTTCAGAGTGTTAGCTGCTGGCATCCACAATGCATTGTAAGTTACAGTAAATATTAATTAGGACTTGATGATGGCCCGCTTATACTAAGGGCATCCTTTTATTTTTATGCTGCACACTGAAACACAAGCTTTAAGAAAATAAAAGGTTACTGAAATGGTATGGTTATTTGTATTGGTTGTTTAAGCAATATATGTTTTACTTAACTGGCAGTGATTTCTTACAATGGATAGCACATCTAGGCTAAGCTTATTAAACTATATACTTCTATAGGGCATGTATTTTAAATGGATGGAAAACAGATTTGAAAAGAAAACTGAATTGAGAAGGAGCTCACTGATGCCATGGGCTTTTTTATTTCATCTGCCACTGGACACGTGTTTCATGTGAAGGGCAAAATGGATTCAATCAAGTATAAGGCAAAATTTGTAGAAGATCATGACAGCAAATGAATGCACTGTCCAACCAGGGTACTAGTAATGTGTCGTTCGCAAATGAGCCGTCTGTTGTTCGTGAACTACGGGAGTTGACTCCCAACGGTGAGCCAATGGCTCACTTAACCCCGCCCCTAAGCGGCTCACCATGCCCCCTTTTACCAAATACAATCGGGTTAAAAGTTAAGTGGTGTGGGTTGATTGACTGGGCTGCGGCTCCCTATTATATATCAAACTAGCTGTAGCTCTCGGTTGCCCGGGATAGTAAAAAAATGCTCTTGCCTACAACAAAATAGAATAGGTTAACAAAAAATATTTTATATGTATCTACAGATTGTCTCATACGGTCTCTGACCACCTGTGTGGCCGGTGTTCTCTTTCAGTGACTGTTTGTCTGTGTGGCCGGCAGTCTTTCATTGTGGCCGGGACAGCATATTAAATAGTTAATTTGGGGGGTGGGGGAACAGCATATTAAATAATTAACTGTGACCCAAGGCTGCATGGCATCTGCAGTTTCGTTACAAAGTGCCAGTGGCTCATTATAATGAATACTGTGTAAAAATGACATATACTGCAAATACAGTAGAATTGCAGTACTGTATATGGTAGGAATGATCAGGCCATCTAGGGTTACAGCACTATAGAGGGTCTAAAGCAGTTTTGGCGAACCTATGGCACGGGTGCCAGAGGTGGCACTCAGAGCCCTTTTTGTGGGCACTCAGGCCATTGACCCCAAGACAGAGCTCACCAAACAGGACCAAATTCACGAAATCTTCCTGCAGACCCAGGCAATTTAAGAGATGCTGCAATCAGCTCAATTTTAAAACGACACTTCATTGGCTGTTTGGAACTGCGGGAAAAGTGGGAAGGTGTCGATTTTCTTTGCAGGTCATCCTACTGGACCCTTCATTCTTACTGTACAGAGAGACCCTGGTGAGAAGCTACAATGATAGTCTGAATGTGCCCTCCTTCTTTCAACTGTATTAGTGGCCTCAATACGATTGATAGATGTTGAAGAGCAGGTAGCAATAAGTTATTGCTTAAAATGCAATGTTGGCACTACGCAGTAAAAAGTGGATTTTGGTTATAGTTTGGGCACTCGGTCTCCAAAAGGTTCGCCATCACTGGTATAAAGAATAGTGACCCCATAACGGAAAAAAGCGCTCAAATGTCCAAAACTCGACTTTTACACCATTTTAAGTGATGAAGATGTTGTAAAGTCCTCAAAATGGTATCAAAGAAAACGTCAGCTCATCCCGCAAAATATGACACCTAATACAGCTCCATACACCAAAGTACCGTTATGAAAAAGTTACTAGTGTCAGAAGATGACACATTTTTTTTAATAATGAAGTTTTTATTTTTTAAAATGTATTAAAGCTCAATAAAACAATGTGCTGAATGCACATTGTAATGAAAGGGTTAAATCTTCAGAAGACCCGAGGCTGTCATGGCGGCAGATCGCAGCTCCCCAATGACGTCACGGGTTAATACTGCAATATGCAGCAAAGACTTCCCAACTATGGAGAGGGCTCAGCCTGTGAGCCCACACCATGCACCCGCTCCCGTTATGTGACGTACTATTAAGTCACGTCAAGTAAATAATTACTTGAATATTAGTTATATTATATTATAATATATTAGAAAGTATATTAGAAAGAGCAATAAATAGGTAAATTAATTCATTAAAGGGGCAATATATAAATTAAGTCATGGGGGAACCATATATTGTGTTATTAAATGGGGGGCGACATATACACTCACCAGCCACTTTATTAGGTACACCATGCTAGTAACGGGTTTCACCCCCTTTTGCCTTCAGAACTGCCTCAATTCTTCGTGGCATAGATTCAACAAGGTGCTGGAAGCATTCCTCAGAGATTTTGGTCCATATTGACATGATGGCATCACACAGTTGCCGCAGATTTGTCGGCTGCACATCCACGATGCGAATCTCCCGTTCCACCACATCCCAAAGATGCTCTATTGGATTGAGATCTGGTGACTGTGGAGGCCATTTGAGTACAGTGAACTCATTGTCATGTTCAAGAAACCAGTCTGAGATGATTCCAGCTTTATGACATGGCGCATTATCCTGCTGAAAGTAGCCATCAGATGTTGGGTACATTGTGGTCATAAAGGGATGGACATGGTCAGCAACAATACTCAGGTAGGCTGTGGCGTTGCAACGATGCTCAATTGGTACCAAGGGGCCCAAAGAGTGCCAAGAAAATATTCCCCACACCATGACACCACCACCACCAGCCTGAACCGTTGATACAAGGCAGGATGGATCCATGCTTTCATGTTGTTGACGCCAAATTCTGACCCTACCATCCGAATGTCGCAGCAGAAATCGAGACTCATCAGACCAGGCAACGTTTTTCCAATCTTCTACTGTCCAATTTCGATGAGCTTGTGCAAATTGTAGCCTCAGTTTCCTGTTCTTAGCTGAAAGGAGTGGCACCCGGTGTGGTCTTCTGCTGCTGTAGCCCATCTGCCTCAAAGTTCAGTTGAACCAGTCTGCCCATTCTCCTCTGACCTCTGGCATCAACAAGGCATTTCTGCCCACAGAACTGCTGCTCACTGGATGTTTTTTCTTTTTCGGACCATTCTCTGTAAACCCTAGAGATTGTTGTGCGTGAAAATCCCAGTAGATCAGCAGTTTCTGAAATACTCAGACCAGCCCTTCTGGCACCAACAACCATGCCACGTTCAAAGGCACTCAAATCACCTTTCTTCCCCATACTGATGCTCGGTTTGAACTTCAGGAGATTGTCTTGACCATGTCTGCATGCCTAAATGCACTGAGTTGCGCTATGTGATTGGCTGATTAGAAATTAAGTGTTAATGAGCAGTTGGACAGGTGTACCTAATAAAGTGGCCGGTCAGTATATAATTATAGTATATAATATTTATTCAGGGGCTTTAGTATAGTAATATATTGAGGGGTAGCAATGTATTATTTGATATCTGCAGGGGCCAGAGTGGTTTTATTATGGGGTATATTTGGGGGGGCATATTTCTGTTATCCAGGAAAAATTACACTGTGAGTGACTGAAGTATTTTTAGTTGCACAGTGTGGGACATGTGCTGCCAGGAGCTAAAGACATCTGGTGGAAAATTCTTCAGTCATAAGTTACGTTGATTCTGGCCCTGAAGGAAAAGACATGTCACCTAGATGCCACTTCTGCCTTTGTCAGATGAGTTTTGTATTCATTGACTAACATTCTAGTGTGAGACAACTCTCAGCTTATGCATTGTTATATTCATAGTGCCCATAGTGAGCCATCATTGTGGTGTAGGATTATTGTCATCAATTATTGTTATGGTTTTCCGCATTTTCTTATTGATAACGTTGGTGCTGTAACATCACTGTGTGTGTATTAACCCCCTCTTCTGTGACATCACTGTGTGTGTATTAACCCCGTTCTGTGACATCACTGTGTGTGTATTAACCCCCTGTTCTGTGACATCACTGTGTATATTAGCCCCCTGTTCTGTGACATCACTGTGTGTATATTAGCCCCCTGTTTTGTGACATCACTGTGTGTATATTAGCCCCCTGTTTTGTGACATCACCAGGGCCGCATCTGCCATGAGGCGAGATGAAAATCTCGCTTCAGGCGGCAGAATGCGGGTCCATGTAAAGGGCGGCGAAATTTGCAGCTCTAACGCTCCATTAACGCCCGAATCGCCCACCAGCTAAATAAATCGCGCCTGTCTCTTTAAGACACAGCCGCGATTTATATGCACCATTCTAAGCAGTGACACAGGCATTATGACGTCACGGCGCCTGTGTCACTGTGCGGAGCCGCGCCAAGGGAGCAGCTGCCTGCAGGTGAGTATGTATTTTATTATTTTTAATGTACTTTAATTAAATGTGGGGAGGTTTCATGTTATACTGGGAGGAGGGGGGGTACTATAGCCAACACTCCATCCCCCTTCCCCTTTGCTGACCCCGGCCCCGCCTCTTGTTAAGCATCCCCCTTCAAGGGTCCTTTTACCCGCTCGAACACAGCCTTCTGGTCCTGAGATTGGCACAAAGTGGGGGCAGAATGTTTGGTAAAACCTTCGATTATTTACACTCCGGCCTGCTGGCCCGAACATACATGGGGGTACCTGGTCGTTCAAGATTATTCCCTTGGGAAGGGCCCTGGGGGGGCGTAGCACAAGCCTGGACCAGCTCCCCCGAGCATCTTTTTTGAGGAGTGTTCCCCCTTAATGGAAACTCGCCTGGATATCCTCTTAGCGTAGTCCGGTAATAAACAAAGGATTTATTTTGTGCCCCCCCTGGAGAAATTTTTATACTATTGTTCCACCCCCCCTTTTGCCACCCCTTTCAACGGCACTTCTACGTTGGAATTTGTAATCGGGACACAGGACTCCTGAGTGGGACCCCGGGGCCAGTAAAGTTTGCCAAGACAAACTCAGTGGGCCGATGAAGCTACAATACCGTTTTATACCTCCCTCCCACAACCCCCGGCCCCCAGAAAAAATCGCTGCCGGAATACCCTCTCTCGTTTCCTTTTCTTCGCACCTCAAGTGAGACCCCCTCCCACTCACATGTTGGGGGTTGTGCCACTCGAGCACCCATCCTAAACGGTTAGTATTGTGGTACACAACCAGTTTGGCCTCACTCCTCACCCCGTATCTGGTCGCACCCTGACAACCCGGTTCCGCCCATCCCTCAAACGAAACAAACCATTCGGGGGAATTGTTAATCAGCCCCTAGGTATTTGGAGTACCCCCAATTTAATCAAAACCTTACAACATTCTCATCCCCGTGCCCTTTTAAACCAAGGAGGGTCCCTGGTAGGCTGTTGCAAGCCAAACTTTTCACGGGAAATCTCAAAGGTCCATCAAGTTTCCCGGCCCAACCTCCTCGGGCCCCTCATCGCCAGTACCAAAGCTCGGACCTCTAGTTGATAATGAATTCAACAATCACATGGGGTCACCCCCCTTAACTGTGTGTGGTGTACCATTTGGCCCCTCAAAGGGTGTCAGGGCCAAGCCCGGAACATAACCCTGCATGTCCAAATTAAATCCTGCAACCGCACCTGACAGTGTGGTTCTTCGTCTCCAGAAGGTCCCCAAACAACCTGTAAGGGTCTCTGCCGATAATAAGCCCTCAAATGAAAAAGGGTGTCGCCCCAACCACCCCCACTTCCTGGGTAAACAGTACCCACAAGGGTAATGTAGGTTGGAAGACAGCAAGTGGATTATTCACCGCGAGGTCCCCCCCCCCATGTAAATACAACAAACACCTCCCCACTCTTCCCTCCCCCCCTGTATAAGTCCCCCAGGATCCCAAAAACCAAAGTTCCCCGTCACTAGGGTGGAAACCCATAAAAATACGTCCCTGTGGATTCTAAGCCAGGCTTTCCACTGTGTGGGACACCAAACCGTAGTGTGACCATGGCGACTTTGGGTTCTGCATCTTGTTAACCTGGAACCTCAGCCCGCCAGTAAACTGGGCCATGGCCAACAGTGACCACTCGCTGGGTCCCCGGTTGCAGGTCCCATTGGCTTCCCTGTACTGGACGTTGGCAGCAATTGGCCCACTTCATGGGCGAAACCGCCAGCAAACTGGAAAAATACGGCCATGAACCCTGTCCACCGCCCTCAACCTGGTGTTTCTGGGTATCCCCTCTCCCCCCCATTAACCCCCCTTCCCAACCTTGACACAAACAAATGGGTTCCTCCCCATTGTCCCCGTACAGTTTCCTTAACCAGCTGGTTTGGGTGAACCCTGGGTCAAACTGGCAACTGCTTCGGTGGGGCGGAGTAGGTATTAAGTAGAAGTTTCCCCCTCCGTATCCCGAATAACCTCCTCCCTACTAAGGGAACCACCTTCCTCAAAGCTTTTTTGGTGTGTACCGGCTGTTCCAACCCCCCGCTGGAAGCCGAGAGGGCAAGAAAACGGGTTGAATTTGTTCGAGAACCACTCTCTCTAAACACCAGCTTGTGCGGGGGTGGGCTCAAGTCCCCCTCTGGTTGTAGCCACTTCCCCTGGACAGATGGATCAAGGTCGGGCATTTGGGAGCGTGGGGGAATAATTTTTCTGAGTAAGCCGCACCGGGACCCGTCTGGAGCGACTTGGACCGTGGGGGGGATAAAAACCCCAATACGATCCAGAAATCTCCGCTTTAGCTGGGGATAAGCTTACGTGCCTCCGTTTCACTCAGGTCCGTAAGTAAGGCCTTTCTGTCGACTCGCCGGTCAGGAACGGTGGGGCCAGGACAATCCTTGCCCCACTGCTTCAATCCCGGTAAAAACCTACTCCTTCGCTTCAGCTCACTTCCTCCTCCACACTTGTTGAGTATAACGGGGCCTCCCCAAACGTCGTCCGGTCCCGTCCGCCAAATTTTTTGTGTAAGGCCTTTTTGTAACGCAGGGCCCGTTGGCGGTAACGCTGGACAACACCAAGGGTAACCTTCAAGACCAAGTATGGGCCAAACCCCTCAGTAAAGTCCCTTCGCTTTGCGGTGCTGGGCCAGAAATGGCCAAGACACTTTCTTCCCATCATCCACTGAACAGGGCTCCGGGACTCCTTCCCCCCTCCCTGCTGGTTTTGCCGGAGCATGGCTTTGGTCCTGCTGGCGGGAACCCTCTCCTCTTGGCGCTGGAAGCCAATGGCTTGGCTGCAGGCTTGCCTATTAGCCAAGGGAACCTCCTTCCCTGCTTGCTGCTTCCTATTAAGCTCTGGCCTCCCTCTTTTGGCCAGTAATGTTCTAAAGTTCCCCCCCTCCAATCCCTTGGGCTTTACCTGCAACTTGTGCCTTGGCTGCCTTTCCCACCTGCTGCTTTTCAAAGAACCCGCCAATGCAATGGGTTATGCAGGAATGTAGCCAAGCCTTTCAGGTGGGTATGTCTTTTGATAACCTGCCCCCCCATCCGAAGCACCTTATGTGGGAAGATTTGGGGGCCCGGTAGAGACCCCGGGGATCGGGTTGGGCTGTGAGATGCCCACAGTTCCCAAAAAAAAGAACAGTGGGACAACCATGGTACAGCCAAAACAATGGTGTCTGACCTGCGTTTATTGCAGCAGCAAAAAAATAACCACAGCCCTTACTAAATTCGGTATTTAATAACACAAAAAAAACCTTACCCGTCAGGGGTGTTTGCTCTTGCAACTAATACAAATATCCCACTAACTACAAATACAAAGATCAAAAGTGGCTGCTTCCAGGCACAGAGGTAGGGGACTAGGCTGTTTTGGTTCCTCCCACTCCTCCTTCCAGACAGAATAGACCGCAGACACAACAACGTCTGCTGAGGTGATTTTTAATGCAGGCTCAATTAGTTGGTCTCCCATCACTCGGTGTGGTCCAAGTGCCTTGGACCAAAAACCCCACCCAGCACTACTAAGGGCCCTTGCAATAGCAAGCAAAACCTAGGGGAAAAACATATACCGCCCATCCAACAGTTAACCCTTCAGTGTCTCTCACAAACTAATTATATAATTAATTAATGAAGGGATGGTTTATGATGTGGGGGAGAGTGTGTGGTCAGTTGTGTTGAGTGAGGGGTAAAATAATACAAAAATATTAGGCAGGGAAGCGAGCAGTTGGTTGTATCCCAGGAGACCTTTCCAACTGTAAGTGACTGTAGTAATTTTTTTAGGGACGTCGGTGGAGAGATGGCTGCACGAGCTTAAGATACGGGCTGTGGGAACTCAGCCGGATAACGGTCAATGGGATTGGGAAACCCTGAATAACGTTCTACTGAGGATAAGAAATTGTCCATCTATAAGGTAACGAGATGTTCACTGATGGTCTCTCAGATCCGTGTCCAGATCCACCTGGGTCCAGGGAGAGTGTCCTGAGGGTTGTTTAATTGTTTAAGAACGTTTTTTCAGCATTTACCTTAACAGGGAGCTCGGGGGAAGAAGGGGGGGTAGCATATATAAATTCGGCCTGTCAGCAGCAAAATATGCTAGAATCGGCTGCCACTGGACCGACGATACTGTGTGGGTAATTGGAAACCCTGTGCCTTGTGACCGAATCTCTGATTGAGTGATCAAACCTAACCTCTTTGGCTGGCAATCACAGTGTGTGGTATTAACCCCCAGTTCTGTGGAACATCACTGTTGTGTGTAATTAAACCTGTTCTGGCAGGCCACTGTGTTGTGAGTAAATAACCCCCGTGTGGGCTGGAAACAATCACTTATGAAGGATTGTTATATTACCTCCTGTTTCTGTGACCTCCACTGTGTGTAATAATTAGCCCCCTTTTCTGGTGACATCACTCTGGTATATTAAAATGGGGTATCCTCAAATCGCCCATATGTAAAAACTTTCTTCAGTTAGAGTGGTATTAAAAAAAGTTAGTTCCTGGGTGAAGATAATTTCTCATAATGTAGCCATAGTTGTCCCTTAGAAACAAGATTGCCTTCTTAGGATACGGACACCTGATGTTGGATTGATGCAAAAGAAAAAAAGTTTAATTGTATATAAAACTACGGGAGGTTAACTAACGGGTCTCCCCCCCCCCCCCCAACAGCCACCACGTTTTGGTTAAATGATTGCTGAATCCAAGGTGGTCAGGGCAGCAGAAGCTTATAGCGCAAGCTCGGCCAAACGCGCCCAGAGTGTGTAGAAAGTGTCCCGTATCCGAGGAAGAACCCATCTCGGTTTCTACGAGGACAGTAATGGACTACAACTTTATGATAAATATCTTTCAACAGAAAAGAACATTTTTTGTACTAACAATCCAATTGAAGGAATAGAATGTTACAACAGCAAATGATTTTTAAATAAATTGTAATGCCCCCCAGATGGGAATAACTGCCTTAACCACCTGTTTCTTGGGTGAAATCACAGTTTGTATATTAGCCGCCTGTTTTTGTGACATCACTGTGTGGGTGTACTAACCATCAGTGCTGTAACATCACTGTGTGTTGGTTAAAAAACCTTCGGATTCATTACTGGTTAGTGTATAATATAAACCCCCTGTTTCTGGGAACATCCACTGGTGTGTTATTAACCCTGTTCCTAATAACATCCTAAGGGGCCTGAAAGGAGTGGCACCGGGGGTGTTTTCTTTTCTGGCTCCCTTGCTGTAGCCCCATCTGCCCTCAAAGTTTGACGTACTGTGCAATTCAGAGATGCTCTTCTGCCTACCTTGGTTTGTAACGGGTGGCGATTTGAGTCGACTGTTGCCTTCTAGCAGCTCGAACCAGTCTGCCCATTCTCCTCTTGACCTCTGGCCATCAACAAGCATTTTCGCCCACAAAGAACTGCCTCTCACTGGATGTTTTTTTCTTTTTTCGGACCATTCTCTGTAAACCCGAGATGGGTGTTGTGCGTGAAATCCCATGTAGAATCAGGCAGTTTCTGAAATACTCAGACAGCCCTTCTGGCACCAACAACAATGCCCACGTTCAAAGGCACTGCAAATCACCTTTTTCTTCCCCATACTGATGCTCGGTTTGAACTTCAGGAGATTGTCTTGACCAGGTCTGCATGCCTGAATTGCACTGAGTTCCGCCATGTGATTGGCTGATATTAAAATTAAGTGTTTAAACTGAACAGTTGGACAGGTGTACCTAATAAAGTGGAGGCCGGAGTGTATTGTATGCAACCAGTTCGGTCAAAGTTATGGTGTGAGGGGTTATATGGATATCATATGTTGGGGGGGGGGGTACAAGGTATGGTCCAAGTTTGTTGTGGTGGAGGAGTAAAAATATAATGACATAATTGTTTGTGGCCAAGTTGTGGTCAGTTTGTGGTTGTGAGTTTTTTTTTGTAATATTATTACATACTAGTGGGGGGAAACGTGGTGGGGTCAATTTTGGTGGGGTATGTTGGGGTACAAATTCTGTTGGGGGGCACACGTGGGTCCCATAATTTTGTGGTGTGGTTTTGTATATAAGGGGATTATATGTTGGGTGCAACAGTGTGGGTCATTGTAGTGTTGGGGAGGGTAATATATGATAATGTTGGGGGGTTGGGTGTCACCATGTTTCCCTCTTTTCAACCTCCACCCACCGCCCCCCCACCCCCCCCCCCACAGTGGCCGCTAGAAAATGTCTTAATACTGGGGGGGGGTATAGAATTTATGTGGGCCATAATTATTTTATACTGACTAGGGGGGGGTTGGCTATACTATTATTTGGCCATGATATTTTATACGAGGGGGGAAATGGCTATATATATTATTGGTGGGGCCATAATTATTTTATACGGGGGCGTGGTGCTATATTATTATTTTGGGCCATAATTAATTTATACTATGGGGGTGGGGATGCGATATATATTAGTTTGGGGGCCATAATTATTTATCTTGGGGGGTGCTATTATATTATTATTGGGGATCATAAGTATTCTTATACTGGGGGGGGGAGGGATGCTATACATAGTAATTATTTTGGGGGGGTGGTTTCGTTGGGCCATAATTATTTTATAACTTTAGGGGGGGGGGATGCTATATATATATTTGTGCCATATTATTTGTATATAGGGGTGGTTGCTATAATATATTATTTGGGGCCATAATTAATTTTATACTGGGGGGGTGGGCTAATGTAAGTGGGCCATATTTTTAAGGGGCATATATAGTAATTGTTGGGCCCATAATTATATTATACTAGGGGGGGTGCTCAATTATGTATCTATGGGCGCATAATTAGTTTTTATACTAGTGGGGTGCGATACTCTTATCATTGACAGGGCCAATAATTATTTTTACTGGGGGGGGATGCTATAGATATCATAGGGGGCCCATAATTAGTAGACTCGGGGGGATGCTATATTATCATATGGGCCTATTAGTTTAAATACTGGGGGGCTGCTATTATATTTTTATTTGGGTATGATTGGTTATACTGGGGGGGGGGTTGCTCAGTGCGATCATGGGTTGCCGGGGGGTTGCCATGGCAGCTGGTGGTCTGACAAAGACCTCCGTGTCTGCCAAGTATGGTGGCCTATGCGATCCAGTTCAAGACTGGATCTAATAGGTGAACTGTCAGTACATCACTGACAAATACTTTTTTGACTTTTTCCTTCAAAGCCATGCCACTTTTGTTATACTAATGAGGAAAGTGTCTAGAATGGTCTAAAACCATAGTCACTTGTACATGGACCGTATAACGTAAAAGAAAACATTGAAAATTTTCACAAACTGCATTTGTAATTTTAGCTGGACACAATTTTTCTTTTTCAGTGGCAATCATTCTCATGGGGTGAGTAGTGTTTGGTTTTGGCTTCTGTGTGTTGTGATTCCATGTTGCCACTGCTGCTTCCATAGTTACCATTTGCCATGAAAGTGCCAGCTACCTAACAACCATTTACAAACTGCATGCTTGTGAATGCAGGCTGACCTAATTCAGACAGTTTAGAACAATGGGAGACAACCTTACTGCCGATTTACTACCAAGGTACATGGACATGTCTTGTCGACATAATTGTGTTCTATGTAAACACTTATATGTTATAAAACCATGAAGCTACAGTGTTTACTTCACTTCAGGCAATATAGGAAAAGTGAAGCATGGAAGTTTGTGGATTTCACTCTTAACTGTAAAGACAATGACAAATGTTTCTCAGAACAGATCAGTTAATGCATTCCCTTGGACTCCAGCAAGTTCATCTTGGCACCTGTGGTTTTTAGAACAAGAAAGTGACACAGTGTTAAAACTGGTAGCAGCGTGACACCAGACTGTAATGAGCTGGCTCCCTCAGATGCTGCTGTCAACTAGATTTACTTGTTTTTTTCACTTCTTGCTCAAGAAAGTCCCAGCTGCTCTGTAGAATGTGATGTGATACATAAAGTGATGTTCCTGTAGTAAATGATAGCTTAAAGCCCTGAAGAAGCCATAAGAACAGCTTCTGCCTTCCATTGTGTCACAACATGGCAGTGAATGAAAGCATAGCAGAAAATGACAAACTTCTTACAATGATGTTTAGAGGTAAATGTAGAGGATGCGACATACAACTTCCAAATATAGTAAAAACCATGCTCTTGGACCATAGCGCCATCAAATTCCATAGCGCTTTAAAGATTATGGGGAACATATACATATAAAATAAGACCAATTCCCGACTGAAATGTAACTTATTTTGTACAAAATTGCATAAATCCATAGTTACATCAGATATTAGATCATAATAATAAACTTTAAAATTAAAAAATATGATCCTGATTTCTCATTTTTATTCTCCCTTTCTTCCTTAGGGTACATTCACACGCGGTATGCCCGCCATGCGGGCATACTGCCGTGTGCTGGAGAGGAGGAGGAGGTGGCCCCTCCTCCCTCTATAGAGAATAGCAGCGCACGGCCAAGTATGCTCTATCTTTTTACGGTGTGCGGCGCGGATCCCGGCCGAGCCGCTATTGCCCTCCATGGGGACGTACATGCGGCCACAGACGGCAGTGTGAATAAGCCCTTAAGCAGTTTGTGTAAATATGTTTCTGCCCTGTACTCCACTGACATAAAGAACACTAATTATGATCCAATTAAATTAATTGTTTAATGACAATTCCTGCATGGTCTAATCAACTCATAGAGCCCAAACAAGGAGAATATACTCTAGGTATTAAAAGAACTGATTATGATACTCCTTATTAGAAGTTGACAAACAGGCTGCTCACTGCAGGAAAATGAAGCAGAAAAAGAAGACCTAGAGATGCTGCTTTATTGCATGCTATGAATACAGGCATTTGTACGATCAAAATGCGTAAGGTGACTTAACTACTGCATGGATATATAATTTTAAACCGAATAAAGAATTTATTTTATTTAGTGCCCGGATTCCCTATTTTTCTGCAATATTATACTGCTGGGCTGACCCTCTACTTCTCCTCTCTGGCACGACTGTAGCCTTGTCAAAGCCTAGAGAGACAGGGGTGGTGTGCAGACCAAGATTGTGGAAGATACTATGTGCATAGTAGATTATTTATTAAAAAGAGGAAAGAAGTAGACTGTGCGTGGGAACATGATGTGCAGACTGTAGACAGGAGAGAACTGACATGCAACTCGGCTGCTGGCTTCCTATTATTACTATGCACAGACAGGAACGAGCACAGTGCAACAACCCACCCCTTCACCTGCTGCTGATCCTGTAAGCTGTATGTACCTGCTGCTGACTAATGTACTATTTTTATGGTATGGTAAACGACCCCCAAAAAATCTCAGCAATTAGCTATAGATGCCCTAAAATAATGTACCAGAAAAGTGCATCTCATGTGGGAAAAAATAAGCCCCTATAACCATATTAAAAAAAGAAAAAAAATTATAGCCTGTACAATTTGACAATGCAAATCTGCTCTGAATGGTGCTGCTTCCATTTTATGTGGAGCCTTTTTTCATTTAATCCATTGCAAATATTTAATTTTACAATTTGTAGACCGCACCTCCATTTTGTTTTAACACCTGTAAAACACCTTTTCATACATTGAGGGGTGTAGTTTCCATAATGGGGTATTTTACTAGTCTTGCAATTATTTAGGCCTCTCACAGTCATTTGAAAATTCAGCAGGTCTTTCGAATTACAGTTTTTTTGATTTTCCAAAAAATGTGAAAAATAGCACCCAAATTCTAAGCCTCATAACATTCTAGTAAACTATGTGGAATCTTAAAAAAAAACATGCCAATATAAAGCATTTGGGAAATGTAATTTAGGAATTAATTTGGGTGCTATGACTTCTGCTTTAAACGTAGAGAATTTAGAACTTTGAAAATACCTAGCATCTGCCACAGCAATTCCCCACACCTTACACAATGCTTTGTAAGTACCGTATATACTCGAGTATAAGCCGACCCGAGTATAAGCCGAGACCCCTAATTTTACCACTGAAAACTGGGAAACCTATTTGACTCGATCAGCCGAGGGTGTAATACAGCCATCCCCCATATATAGACAGCCAAACCAGCCCCCATGAGTATAACAGCCAGCCCCCGTAGTATACAGCTTGCCACCAGTGTATACAGCTTGCCCCAGTGTTACAGCTTGTCCCCTGTGCAGTATACGCCTGGCCCACATAGTATACGCTTCCCCCAGTACGTAATACAGCTTTCCACCACGTAAGTACACGCTTGCCCCGTAGTTACGCTCCAACCAGTATAAGCAGCCTGCCGCCCATAGTACATACGCTTGCCCCCAGTAGTATACTAGCCCGCGGCGACAGCGTCGTCATCACAGTGTTGCAACGGCCAGCGCGATCTCCCGGCAGTGAGGATGAAGATGCCGCCCGGGAGCCGCGACACGATCTGAGCCGCGGGAGCCGCGCAGAACTCGGGCACACGGAGGTGAGTATTAATGTATTTTATTTATCATCTGACTCGATTTGATCAAGCCGAGCGCAGTTTTTACAAGCACTTTTTTGTGCTGAATCTCGGCTTATACACGAGTATATACGTTAAATTTCTGTTAATAAAAGACAAAGAACTTAAATAATCCGCTTTTCACTACATTTACACAAACTGGAAATGGTGATTCACTCTCAAGACTGTATAAATACACCGTGGATAACTAATGGAGGGATATGTTTGTTTGCTCAATCTATCTAGACCAGGGTAGGAACCTATGGCTCGGGAGACAGATCGGCTCCTTTGTTGTCTGCATCTGGCACTCAGACACGATCTTTAATAACTAGTGAGCTTCTGTGTGTCAGATGAGTGGTGGCTCAGAAAGTGGCGGCCACACGGAGGCCGTGACTAGATCTCAGGGGCACCTGTGACACTGGGACTACCTATCTACTGGGGGTGTGGGGGGGTTCAATGTGTCATATGGACGGCTCTTACGGAATACCATTTTAAAATATGTGGCTTCATGGCTCTCTCAGCCAAAAGGTTCCTAGCCGCCTGATCTAAGACCCTGTCACAATCCCCTATTTAATAGTTAAATGTCATTAAACAATATACTTTTGTCTTGTTAGCACATTGTTTGTGCACTGTATTTATTATACAAAACATAGTTGCCCTCTGCCCAGCGGATTTACTTGACAGGTTCTCATAAGCCTGTTTAATACCATTCCAATCTGCCTTTAGAATTACATTAGTGCTTCTACTAAGTTTTATTACATTTAAAATATTACCCTGGCTCACTACATCGCAAATTGATCCATTCACAAAGTCATTAATCATTATCTCCCTCACTGCTACGCTCTACTTCCTGTCTCCATCCCCACCTTCCTCCTGATCCATCAGATTGTACTATGTAGGGGATCAGGAGTTAGAGTATGCAGATATGAATGATAATGACAACTGACTCTGTTACTGAGTTCCGTTTGCGGCAGGCAACCAGGTATACTTCATTTTAACCTTAAATGTGAATGGCCCATTTGTTTTTATAAAAGTATTGGGAGACTATAAATAACAAAGGCTAAGGGAACTTGTCATAGTTAAAATGTGAATTCCCTGTCTCACGCTTACTTTACCATTCCTTTATTGCTTCATCATAACAAAGCAGATGGCCTAGCCAGATTGTACATACATTATCTCTATGCCTTTAATTCTGTGGTACTGTAACTCCCATGGAGTGAACTTTAATAACATTCAGGTGCTGGGTAGCTCCCACCACCATTAATAGAGGGATAGTTTAAGGGTGTTATGTATGAAAAGGGTTGTACTTAGAACTTACATTTCATCTTTATTATTTTTTAATTTGCCAAATGAAGTTCCTGGGGGAGTCACCAGAGCCCCGCTATGCCTGGCCTCTTACTCCCCTAAAAGCACGTTGTATTCCCGACTCAACACTACCCCACCCACCTCTCTGTATCATACATCACATTACAGATATCAGCGAGATTTCATGGAGGTGATGCATGGGCGAGGTGGCATCAAGTGCTTAACAGGGCATTAAAGAGCCAAACCCCGGAGCTGCCCCCAGAGCCTGTGCTTCATTAAATAAATATAAAGTTAATTTCTAAGTGACTATCTGTCCAAACCTTCTAATGAAACTACGTTTATTAGAGCCTACCCGCTCTTGGTATGTTTATAAGTTTTAACCCATGGTAGAAAATACTATACTACGTAACTAACAACGTAGCATATGGCATCCCCTGTTTGTTCTATGCGCTCAATCCGTGTGCACAAAACATGTAGCTTCGCAAACTTTAAAAATACCAGTTTATATGCTAGGTTTACATAACAGTCCTCGTATACACCCTGACCTATACGTCTGAGCGTACCTTGGACATCACATCAGCTAGCAAACGGAGGCATAGTTTGCAGACACCCGCTCCCATACATGGGCAGGCTGGTAGTTTGCAAGAATCCATCTCACAGTCATAGCGTTAGGTGGGATCGCGAACCCCTCTATCAATGTTCTGGAACCTGGTCATATGTAATACAGCTGTAGATCACTGCCTGAACAGGCAATAATTAAATGTGTGTAAGCTATTGACATAAGATGGCTGGAATGTTAAACTGAAGTGTGATTGGAGAGGTGCTACCCACCTGACCAGGGGAGTAATAAAACCCCTGTGCAGTGGAAGCCAGGGCCCTCAGACCACATCTTCCTTCAGGACATGTGCATGCTCTAAACCGCATGGTCTGTCTACGAGACGAGTGAAACAGAGAGAGGACAGTGTTCCAGTACACCTTCATTTCGACACTTACCTAATCCAGTACCAATCAGATACTCCAATCCAGAGCTGCAGCTTCCACACTTTTGGACAACAGCTCCAATCTCTATTCTCCTGCATCTGCTCCCAGGCGGCTCACTACTCCAGAGACCCTCTACTTTGACCACTCCAGTACCATAATCTGCTGTGACTTTTAGGCCCATTGCCTGCTACCTGTTCAATAAAGAACCGGGAGTTTCATCTGCACGTTTGCCTCTGTCTGGTCCCCTGGATACGGCTGCCTACCACCACGGAATTCCCATCCTTACCCAGGGACCTATCTTACAGACACTCAGGGTTTTCCCCGGGAGACAATGCATCACCTCTTCCTCCCATATTTCTGCACAGAACCACCTGCTGGATGACCTGCCAGGTTGTTGGACAAGCCCACCAGTCCCCATACCAGCACTGTGACTCAGAGCGCACTAGGGCGGCAACCCCTCCACACTCGGTATTCTGGGCCTGGCTGCCTGCAGGCCCCCAGAAAAGGCTAGGCCACGGTGGGGATGTTGCATTGTCCTTACAACATATGGCAAAAATGACATGTTAACCCAGCCTATCTGTTACAGTAGATAGTTTCAGCGTTCTGGTTGTTGTATACCATTTGGGCCCAGTGATTTGCAATTTTAGTGGTTTTGAGGTGTTGCGCCTTTCCGCTTTCCTTCCTGGGCTAAACTATAGAATTTGCATTAAACAAATCATGTCATCTGCCAGTGGGTATGAACAGTTGAGAAGGTGGTATTTAACAAATTGGAACTTCCTCCTATCCCCTAACCCCAAGGTTTTTATTTCTCATAGGCCTCATATTTCCTATTGTCCATTTATATATTTAAAAAAAACATTTGTTTATTATTTTCCTTAGTTTACTTATTATATTTAATAATTCTTTCAGTCTCTATCTTTTGCTGCCTTTAAACAGATTTTTTCTCTCATAATCCTGCAAGCTTCATTGCCACCTTCTTTTTTAAGTCATTTAAAACTCCTTATTACTTTCATTATTGCATGCCTATTGTAATTGTAACCGCATTTGTGTCCCATTTTGTGTGCTTTTGTTTTTTTCAGGATTTGTCCCAAGTTTAATGCTGTTACCTCTATTTTGCTCCTAAACTTTAGAGTGCTTATGATTAGGCCACTATTAACCAGGTCATCCTCAAACTTGTTCTGTCAGGTCTATTAGTCATATAACAAGGAGTGCTGCCCCACATCTTGTTGGGTGCAACTGTTTTTTGTTAATGAAAAAACCTACTGACCTCGTAGGACTGCCTGTTTTCTGCCTCCCAGTCCATATCAGTCAATAGTTGATATTCACATATTTAACCACGTTTTGCTACAAACGTTTTTCTGTAGCTTCCATTATAATTTGGAGCAAAAACACTAATTGGGAAACCAAAATCCCTAGCAGTATAAATGGCCTTGAGGCAAGAATTCACATATAAACAAAGCCTTTCCCCTTTTTAATTTATAAATGATCATTTTTAAAGACATCGCATGACATTACAAATTGAAAGACCAGTCAAAGCTATTGTAAGCCATCTCTTCACACTGATAACATATTTGCCCTCCAACCTTCCAGTTCCTCCATCTTGCTTTGTGAGGCTTCTGCATTAGTGTACTTAAACTTGTATAGGTTTTCCCCCATCCCTTTGGTTTCTTATTCACTGATCTTCCATTACCTCGCCCCCATTCTATCCCCATTTCCCATAATTTCTTCCAGTACCGCTATTTAAACACTCCTTACTCCTGTACAAGAGTAGCTGCCCACCTCCCACTAGGAGGGTGGCCCCTGAGAGATACCTTGTACACCCACATGAGGCCTAATACAGAACCAAGCATCTGTGGACACCTGCCATCATAGCCAGTGATTTCTGGGTTCTGAATCCTGTACGTGCACCCCTGCATGCTGTCAGCCCTGTGGGAATATGGGAATTCAATCCTAGAGCACTATGCTCACATTATCTACTACGATAGCTACTAGCAGTTATGTACTTACATCCATACATCCATACAGTGGCTACTGCCATAGCTGGCAGCTTTGTGGGTTAAGATATCTGTATATTGGAATATATCGGTAGCAATGTTCCGTACAAAAATCATTAAAAAACAAGTCTGGGGTTGAGAAAAACTGGCTGTAACATCGATATAAAATAATGCAAATATTTTTTTTTGCCCTTTTTAACCGATTTTGTCCCTATTTGACCTTTGCTGAGGGGTTTAAAAAAATCGTGATATTTCTTCTTCTGTAATGTAGATATTAGAGCTGTGTTTTTAAGGTTTTTTACATCAATATCTTGTTATCGAAATAGAGGGCTAGGCCTTTGCTTTTTTCACAGATTGTTTCTGTAAAACCGTGCTGTGGTTGTAGTTAGCTTATTAGAGAAGAGATAAGAGAACCTTGTAGGGGATAGCCCAACATGCACGCAGAACAGCATATCCTTCATTAAATCGAACCCTGGGGCTTTCATGTTTTGGGAACTGATATAAACTGCACAGGCGGAGGCCTTGACTTCATCATTAAAGGAAGCATGTATATGCTTTAGTCATCTTCTTCTCCATAAATGAATTCATTAATTTCTGCGCTCTTTCATTATTGAAAAACTGTCAGACTGCTCCCCCTCTGAGTTGCAAAAGACAGATAATGAAATTCATCAAGTAAATTGGCAAGATGGGATGTGTTAAGACTATAGGCAAATTATAAATTTAGGAAGCACATACTGGCTTGTGTTACCATGAGTACTTGAATAGTTTTTAAAATTTATGGCCATAACCTAAACTATAACCAACACACAATTTTAGTTCAATTTCTAGTGACTGATTTATCATTCTAATTCTTCAAATTCTTATGACATAACATAGAGAATTTAGCATAAATTAAAAAGGTCAAGAAGAAAGTAATTTGGCTTATCCCTTGGTGGCGTTATATGCATATGCTGTTGTGGGGTATAGAACTTTTACAGTTCACTTATAAATGTAGCTCAAAACAACACTTATCATTGAGACCTGCAATGGTTGTTCCCCATAATGAGCTATTCAGTTATATTGTATGTTGTAAGAGAGGATTCAAGAATCCTAGCTCCACTGTATCGACCAACAACTGAACACAAGATGGCAGAAACTACACTTCTCCTATATGAGTCCCATGATCTGGAGACTACCATGTCTTCCAGTAACCAGTTATCCCCACACTATTACGGTAGGGTTCAATTATGTAAATTATATATATAAACGAAAATACACACATCAACAAACACCAGGAATTATAAATGAAATGGGAACTAAAAATGCTATGCATCAGAAGATTGAATGCCTTGCGATAATGCAACAAATTGATCTGGGGGATATTATAAAACAGAGAATAAAAAAGAATTGACAATAGTGAAGTAGAATCCAAGCTTTTCCAGAATTGTTCCCTAGATCTTTTCTTACATGCTAGATATTTCTAATGCAAATAAACAACAAGAGCAACTAGGACACAAGAGCATGATTACCACACCACACTTCCTAAACTGGAAAATAAGAGAATAGGAACTACTACTGAACTAAAAAAAAAATTAACACAGACTAGATTTGGAACAAGAGACTGGAAGCATTGAGGGAATTATACAGATTATGCAGGTACACTGACCGCTGCACTAAGAAGTCAGGCAGGGGAAGGTCTATACCTCCTTTACCCTCATGGCCCCCGTTTCACCTGATTGTATGGATTGCTAAGGCACCTGGAAAGCTGATTATGGTCTCCCTGGTCTGCCAGTATAGAGGCTATTAGGCCCTGCTAGCAGCAAGGTATAAAAGTTTGACTGTATTTTAATCCTCTTCCCATTCATTTTTTATTGTATATTAAAAATTTTATTTAAAAAAATCCAACAAATGGGTACTGTCCGCCGCCCCGTCCATTACACTTGTTTCCCAACCCTTCACCAAAAATAAAAAAACAAAACACTTAAAATGTAAATGTCCCCCAAAATGGTACCATTACCTTTACTTACTGGCACCACCTAGAGAATCTTTTCACTTACAAAAAACCCGCATATGTCCAACTTAAAATAAACATTTCACTGAGACAAGAAGGCAGAAAGGGTACTATCAAGAACTATCACACAAGATAGTAGTGCATAATATCTCCTGACATGCACATCATACGTGTGCGAAGCTGGGTGGTGCTCAGCGGTATGCATAAGCAGTCCCGTAAATATAGCAAAGAAACAGAAAACGTGGCACTCACCATTAAAAACATCTTCTTTATTTCGTCAGTCGGGTAAAAAGTACCAGAAACAGGTCAGGATGAGATGGATGCAGGGGGTAAAAACAAGACGGCGATCAGCACGTTTTGTCGTCGGCGCTTTCTCTAGCCTCTGTGGAGTGCGCGTCCCACACTGATACTTAATCTATTAGTGTGGGACGTCACTTCCCTGTAACCTATAACCGGGACGCTCTTAGACAGAAAGAGCGGAATATACTATATTCTTAGAGTAGCCTTGTGCATAACGTGAATACGTTGCCTTAACAGAGAGTCTAGGTATTGTGTAAACTATATACAGAAGCATGAAAGAGTGGACTAGTCATTTTTTCGTTATGACTATACAGGTATGAACAATATTTTAGAAGTATGCATTTGTTAAACATAATGAGTAGTACATACATATAACCCTGACTCTGAACGTTTGCAGAAAATTAGATCGTCATGAGCCGATGTTTATGCTGAATTCGCGGGAAGCAGCCTTTGTTTATTTTCCCATGTTTCTGCTTGAATGGGCGCGAGAACAACAGTTTACATGGGGCATGAGAACCTGGAAGGAGTAAAGGTAACACCCTCGAATGACATCTTCGAACCTTAAGCCAATCAGTCGACGGCAGCTTATGTGATGTCACAGCCCTATAAACCCCGCCATTTTCTATCTCAACGCACTTCACACTCTCAAATCATGTTGTAATAGCGTCCAGCTGCTGCCGCTCATGCTGCTTTGCCTAATTAGTGACAGCCGAATGATCAACTCGGTCATAGGGATTAACTTTTGCTCTCCACCTCCGCCTTGGACCCCTCGCTACCCGGCGAAACAAATGGGTGACTTTTTTCCTGCTGCTGAAGACGGAACAACTGGCATACTATAGAGAAATACTGAGCACACGTTGGCCACATGCCTATGTGCGTCCATTTTTCCTCCTCTGTCAGGTCTAGCCAGGGCATTCCTTGCGTCAGTTTGCTCACTACTACTACCTCTCACGGCTGGCTGGGGGGGGGGGTAGAAGAAGTTAGTTTCCATAGCAACATTCGCTTAAGTCTGGGATTCCTAATGAGTCAATTTCCTTCACCCCGCCTAGTGATGAGTGGTACCTCGCACCAGCACTACAGCAGACATGAGCAGGTGGGGCCTACTGTACATGGCCCTGTCCACCTGATGTAGAGACTCCCCATGGACACTGGCAATCCAACTTGATGTCGTGAACTGCAACTTGCGGAGTTTGCATAGAGAAGCTGCCTGTCCCGGCCAGTAGCTGTTAGCTCAGACGCGCGTGTGTTCCGTGCGGGGGTGCCATCGTTATCCCGGAGAACCCAGCTTGCCACCCATATGTGTGAGAGACTGACCTTTGTCAAGATAATCTGGCTTGGACGGCCAAGGAGATTTCAACTGCCAAATTTTGCCCTAATGCATCAGATACGCAATCAGCCATGAACGGCCTCCTCAAACGTTAGAATGTCAGAGGTCTAACTACCTGCCTCAGCTACTATTCTGATCCTGCCACCCGTCCTGATGCCACAAATCTGGCTGCTATGTTGCAGCCATCTGCCTCCACGTCAATCTTTACCCAGGGACTGGAATTGCCTCGCACCACTTCCACACTATATCATGGTGCCACTCTGCAGGCTCCTGCCTGCTTGTGATGCCACTTCACCTATAATCATGTGGCCACTCTGTGGCTCCCTGCTGCTGTCTGATGGCCAGCCTCTTCACCTATATCTTGTGTCAACTCTGGCGGGCTCCTGCGCTGCTGCTTCTGATGCCACCTTCACACTCTAGATCATGTGTTCCACTCCTGCGGGCCTCCTGTGCCACCTTTCCACTATTGATTGTGCCACATCGCGGGCTCCTGCCTTGCTTCTGAATGCCACCCCTTCACACTATATCATTGTGCCACTCTGCGGGCTCTGGCTGCGCTACGTGCCACCACATACTGTCTCATTGTTCGCACTCTGCAGGCTCCTGCCTGGCTTGCTGTACCAGCTTCAATCTATATGATTGTGCACTCTGCGGCTCCTGTCTAGCCGCTTCACCTATAATCATGTGCCACTTACTGCGCGGGCTCCTGCTGCTAGCTTCTGATGTCACCTTCACACTATATGATTGTGCCACTCTGTGGGCTCCTGCTGCTTGCTGCCGCCTTCAACTAATATTGATTGTCCACTCTGCAGGTTCTGCTGCTAGCTTCGCTTCTGATTGCCGCCTCATCACACTATAACTCATTGTGTCCACTCTGCCGGGCTCCTGCAGCTTCTGATGCCCATTCACAACACATATGATGTGCCACTCTGCGAGCTCCTGCTGCCAGCCTTCACACTCCATATCATTGTGCCACTCTGTGGGCTCCTCTTCTGATGCACCTTCCACTACTAATCATTGTGCCACTCTGCAGTTTCCTGCTGCTTCTGATGCAACCTTCACACATATCATTTTTTTGTGCCCTACGCTGGCTCCTGCTGCTCTGATGCACCCCTTCCAAACTATATCATGTGCCACTGCCTGCAAGGCACACTGCTGCTTCGGATGCCACCTACACTATATCATTGTGCCACTCTCGGCGCCTGTGCTTCTGATGCCACAATTCACCATATCTAATGTCCATCTGTGGCTCCTGCTGCTTCTGATTGGCCCCCTTCACCTATATCATTGGTCCCATTGAGGCTCCCTGCTGTTTTCTGGATGCACCTTTCACACTATATCATTGTGGTCCACTCTGTGGGGCTCCTGCTGCTTCTGATGCCACTTCACACTATATCATGTGTGCTAAGCTCCTGCTGCTACGGATGCCAAACCTTCATCAATATCATGTCCTCCACTCTGTCGGCCTCATGCTGCTTCTGATGTCCACTTCACAACTTATCATTGTTCCACCTTTAGCTTCCCATGTTGCTAGCCCCCTGTTGACTCCTGCTGTCTGCTTCTTCTGTCGCCACCGTTCTTTCTCCATGGCCCTAGGCCACTTACCCACTCTTATCATTGTGCCACTTTGTGCCTCCTGTTGCTGCTGCTGCCACCTCCCACTTATATAATGCGTGGCACTCGTGTGGCTACCCTGTTGTCTGCCAACCTGTGGGCTCCTGCTGTCTGCGGCCACCTCAACCTCACACCTCTTATCATTGTGTCCACTTTGTGCCTCCATTATTTTCCGCCACCCAAAGTCCATTATTTGTCATTTTGCCACTGCAGCTACTGCCATGCGGTCTGCCAACTGACCCTGTCTCCTGGACACCCGTTGAGTTCCATAATGCTGTTTTCACCCAGTACTCCTCACTCTACTGATGTTGCCACTATGTTTGGTTTCACCCACACTTATTCATCTCTTCAGAAGAATGAAAGCTTCCGACTTATAGCCAAAAGCAGGGAGTTGATACAGACACGAGGACAAGAAGTATCCCTTTAGCTGCTCATCTCTACTTCTGGGCCAACTCCTGTTGTTTTTGGCTTAGCAATACGGATGATATTGACCGATTGACGAGGACACTACGCAGTGAAAGAAGGGCAAAATGATCGTCACTGTCATGCAAATTACGATGCGACATCCTCTGCCATCTTTGGGGCTTTTCCCGGTCCACTTAATACACAGAACAAGAGTTCTGTCATAATCATGGAATCAATCTGATTCGTGTAAAAAGAGTGCACTCTTTGTGTATAAATTGGGATCTTGCCCTCAGCTGGTCCTTTCGAGCTGGCATAGACCTTTTACCTTCCTGTCAGGCTGTTCCCCGCTTTGCTTATTTGGGGAAGGTTGGCCTATTAAGTGCAGCATGAACGTGATAGAGTGAAGCGATTCTTCTACCGCGGCTGCATTGAAATGTCTCACTAAAACCCAATATGTTTGAAGCCAACCACGCTCCCTAAAGCATATCTTCAGCATGGCACATGTTCTACAACACCCTACGTCTCTCTGCAGCCAGAATGCCTGTTTTTAAACGTGATTCTTTTTGGATTCGATTTGAAATCAGTTTTTTTTCGAAAATTCTGCGAATCGGGACGAAACGAATTTTTAACAATTCACCACTCTCTATCGTAGTTATGACCTACAACTCTCGGGGCGCACATTATGGTTAGATTTTGTCCCAGTTATCCCTTTATCTTTTAGCTTCTCCTATACTGATCCATTTAGGAAGTAAAATTATAAAGGATTCTCTGGTTGCGGCCGCCTTCCGGTCTCCAAAACAATAACTTGGTTGAACCAATGGTGCCATTGTAGACTTGCTACCGAGAACTAAAGGCTAAAACTGCTATTCCTGGAGAGCATCGACCAGATCTTGCGCCAGTCTGTTTCATGTAATCACAATTAAGTGTATCGTGTCTATGTCCATGTGGTTCTTCTATATAGGGAGAGACATACGACCCCTAGATATCAATTTACGCGAACACCTGCTATTTCAGTTAGAGTACAAGGTGGCAAACCAAGCTCATGAGCAATGTAAATATAATACAAACGAGGTTAATACACAAATCTTCTTATATTCGCGGCGTAATAGAGCTATGTTACCTATACCCAAAAAGTATCCAATGCACAGTTCATGCAGCACACCTTCCTATGGAGCTATATACAATGATGCAGAAAGATTGTCTAAATATCTTTATCTCTTAATATAAGTATAAAAAACAGTAACATAGACCAGTATATAGTACGTACCATATACAGGATTATATTAATTACACAATTCACATACATGTATATGATGATATTGCTTATGAGTCTTCATCCATGTAAGGTAACTGTTGCACATTCCAACCACATCATTCAAAGCGTTTTAAAAGTCACATAGCTAAATAAATACACACAACATTCTCCCTTGTTGCACTGACGATGTTTTTCAGTAATTTGGCACTCTGGATAACTAATCTTCCACTTTTAGTATACAACCGTTCCTGTCATGCAGTGTCGTAACAGTTTTTTTTTTTCTTTTGAAAAAATGTTGTAGTGTGTCATCTGCACATTCAACAGATACATATGCAACTTGTGTTGTAAAGTAAGTCTGATAGTTGTCCCATAGAGGTTACACTGTGTAGAACAGTATGATATTCACACATATTGATTTTGTTGTTGAGATGTGGTGTCAATATGTTGTTGTCGTTATGTATTTGGTGTATCAACACCACAAGCTCAATGCATACTTCTATATCGTATGTCCACAACATATTGCTTATTAGTTGGCACAATGAAAAACTGTGAGATTAAATGTGTACGTACACTCTCCTCGGCCCCCTGCTAAGCACTGCTTTGTAACCTGACATCGCCTGTGGCGTTGCTCTCTGCTCTGACTGCGATCTAGCGTGGTGGCCATTGAATGGTTACGGACTCCTTCTTACGACATTGTCGGTTTCGTTGAAGCTCCAAAGAGATGTCTGAATGCGGGTGCCTTTGGATACTTTTGAATTTTCTATTTTTCTTTGTTTAGTGATACTCTTAACTACCCCAGCACAGCTTTAAGAAAATCACTCGTGTGAAGTGTTTACTCGAGTAGCCCCACATTATTTCTATTTTTGCATCTTTCTTCTATGCTACCGTACCACCTATGCGGGACCGTCTAGGGCTCTTTGATAAGAGAGGCATGCTGGATTCATGAGGAGTAACTCAATGGGCCCCTCTTGACAAAATGACTGGGAGTATCCTCTAGCGCTAGTGCAAATCAACCATAAGTGCTGCCCCAGTTGTTGTCATAAACTAGATATGCAATCGTTCAGGTCAGTTGTTATAGTATGTACACTCCTTTATTGTTTAACAATGGGCATACTTCTTAAATACTGGTCTTTACATACCTTATATTCAAAACGCAAACAATGACTAGGCCCACGCTTTTCTCATGCTTCTATCTGTATTTCAAGCAGCACTCCCACTCTTCCTTTTTAATGCACTTGTTTTCACGTTTTATCGCAACAATGCTTTCTCTACGAATATAGGGTATACTTTCTCGCGTCTTGGTCTACAGCGTCCCGGTTACGTAGGTACAGGAAGGGACGTCCCACCTCCTAATTAATTATCAGGTGGGACGCCACTCCACAGAGGCTAAAGAAAGCGCCGGAACGGCGCCGAAACGGCTGTCGGCCTTCCGCGACTAAGGGATGTTGAATTATGAGGTTGTTTGGTTGATGACTAGTCTGTCGTTAGGCAGAAAATTTTGGATTTTGAATAGGAATTTGTTTTGTAATTTCCGCTAAAGTTCATTTTTTTATCATAAACAAGAATATCCAACTCAAATTTATCAATTCAACATGGAATAACATGTAGTCGGAGAAACACTGTCTCAAAACATCATCTGGATATGTTACACATTTCCAACACTCATAAAGTAAAAACCAAGTATTGTGACACATGCAGATTTTTTTAAAAAAAAAGCACATCATGAAGGTGCCAAATAAGTTTGACAGGATGACTTGCCCTTTTTTTTTTTTCCTAGTGACTTTATTTTAGAATAACATTCCATTTCTCCATTTTCTAATCTTATGATAGATATCTCTCAATGGCAAGGAGGACTCCATGCCTCTAGTGCAACGTTTTTCTTCTGCCTACAAAACTTTCCTGTCAAGATGATGACCATCTTGTGCAAAGGAGTGTGTTGCCTTGGGCTGGGCAACATGAATAAACGAAAACACTTGCAACCTTACTTTGTGTTTAATTTAATGAAGTTAAAAGGAATTTTTTTTCACATAAGGCTACAGGGGCATCGCTTGCCTCGGGATCGGCTCTTACATGCTTTGTTCTCAAAGCACGTATTGTGTGCCCACATCCTGCCCCACCTTCTCACTGGAGCCCCCGAGATTCTAGTTGCACAATCCCACAAGCACTTGTCTTCTTTCCAATTTACTAAATTAATTTTATAATAAGTACTGCATCTTATTCAAAACTTCTAATACATATCCTCTTATTCACACTGCTGAGAGCTACCCAGCAGCATGAATGGTTAATACATTTTAAGATTTCCTTTGAGCCATTAAAAATGACAACTCTTGCAAAAAGTCATGCCCTTGCTTGCTATACTTATGTCAGGCCTCATTCTCAATGTATAAAGATATCCATCACAAACAGACACAAGAAGACCCACAAGACTAAGAATGACAATTATGTAGCTTTTTGCAATGATCACGACCTGGGTGTAGAAAACAATATTGCTTTTATATGAGTTATAGTGATATCATATATCTATATGCTATAATGCTGACATCCACATACTTTATGGGGAACGTATGTACGGCCGAAGGCTCGCTTGACGTCCCCCATAGATGGGCAATTGCAGCAGCACTGAGCGTACATGCTGCCCATACCACTCCATAGCCTGGGACGCCATGCGGTGCTACGGAAGGGAAGTGTCCACCCTCCGCCTCTTACATGTCGCTGAACGTACCGCCCATCTACTACGGCTGGTGGCTACGATTTATGTGCATGCAGCCTAATACTGTGGTTTCCCACTTAACTAGAAGCCGCATGCCAAACTACGTTTTCTATGAAGACAGCTCATAAATTACCCGTCTTGTAAATGCATGCTCTGTTTCAAGAATTGATGTTATACACCTGTAGCTGTTTTCAGTATGGATTTTCATTTTCATGCTAACGCAAATGTGACAAGTCGCTACTGCTGGTTTAATGTTCCCCAGTTGCCACAGTGCCAACCTCGGATCTGAAGTAAAATCTGCAATTTTTACACAATAATCATTAGTCATTCTGGCTGGTGCAAGAATGTGTATAAACATTTCAACTGCTTTACAATTAATAGAGCTTGGCATCAATGGCGTATTTCAGGAGTTTGAGTTGAATGAACAGCTGAAGAGTCAAGATGATGCAGAATGTATTAGAATATGTTAATTCAATGCTGCTAAGAGGTACCAGCGCTTCTACCAAGCAAAGAGGATTGTGATAGGAAAACCAAGAAAGTCATAACATGTTTTTATATGATTCTATAGTCATTTCTTTCTAAACAATGGGAGAGCTTGAATTACAAAAGACTCACACAATTCACTGTGTGTCTGGCAATACCAAACACAGTAAGCAGGCATCATATATCTGCGTATGTGGGGATCTCTCGACTTGTTGTGCCATATAGGGCTAACCCTTCCATAGTAGACATTTCCTTTTCTATATCTGTATTTTATTGTCATTTTTAATATTCCTTTAAGAGATTCTTGTTTATTCAAACTTTTTGGTCTACATTATTCATTCCCTAGGTCCTTGTGGTTTGGCTTAAGATTTCAGTTGGGAGCAGTGCTATTATACTCAGCAGGCTTGTTTTGCAACTCTTGTTTTTGAATTGTTCTGACAGTAGAGAGATTTCTAGAAAATTGAAAGTGAATAGCAACTTACTGGCTTTAAAACAAGAACATCACATGTTTAAATTGGTGAAATCCTCTTCACATCTTGCCATTGCTAGAGGGCGAGGAATGGTAGTCCACTTTAAAAGAAGGGCGCACAAAATGGTCATACAACGAGCTGTTGTTGCTCATTTTTGCTGCACACAATGCCATATACAGCCTCTCTTACAATGTTTTTTAGGTTATTTGCTGTTCTGCAAATTATACTAGTGGACAGACTACAATGAAATTCAGAATGTGGCCTCTGACTGCAAAACAGCAAAATAATCTTGGTGAACGTTAAGCAGTTTGTGGTGAGAACGTACTTAAAGGATTGTCTGAGAGCTTAGGTGCCTGGGGGATGGAAAAAAAAAAACCCAAAACCAAAACTTTCTTCTGCACTCCCGTTGTCCCGCACTGCATAGTCACACCTGATCACCACAACCTTTCATTGTTACAAGCCAGTAGACCTAAAAGTGTTGGAAGAAAAACTTCTACACTTTTATACCCATTGTAAGGGTTTGTGCCCTAGAAAGAAGTCCTCAATCTTAATCCCCTAGTTATGTTTAATCATGATTGTTATGTTAACCGCTCTTTGCAATTATTTCTAATTTTTTGTCCTAGCACTGCATTAGCTGATCAGTGGTACAGATTCAGCTCTGTTGTGTGGGCACCACTGAGGGCAGTCATGAGATTCTACTAATAATCTGACACACAGAAAAAGAGAGATGTGAGCTATGAGTCATATATGGATATAGACAAATGGGGGACATGTATCTTGTTTATTTTTCTTGGTATATTGAGATTTTTGACAGGTTCTTTTTGTGCCTTATGTATGATCATGTTTTTTTTTTCTTTGATACATCTTTAGAGTTTTTGGTCTTGCATTTAGACTTTTTGTTGGCAAATGTCTCAATTCGACCTGGAACACAAGGCAAGTGAGGGGGTTTATACACGGAGTTGACACGACTGTACTTTTGAATGTGAGGCCGTGCCGCATTTTTAAGCACTGTAGTCACAACCCCAAGGGGAGATGACGACAAATGATGGTGCGGTTGCCCGTTTTGTAATGCCGACTGTTGACAGCATGTAATTAGTCAATCTGCTCTTCTCAAATTGTTCTTATCTTTAACACCACATATGACCGCGCAATTAGAAGTAAATCATACATTTCAGAAAATGTGAATGCAAACATTATACATTGTAAAAAAATCAGGCCACAACTTTCATGCCCCGCAGTTTATGAGAAATTTTTTTAAGACATTTTAGAATGGTGTAAATATCCTCTATTTACACTGTAAACTCTCCAGTAAAAAAAATAATCCTTTCTCTGTACCTGCCCTGACGCAGGAGGAGATTTGTGGCAAAACTCCTTTGCAAAAGTAAGCAAAAAACAATATACATCGGTGAAAGTGGCACATCTCTGAAAATTAATACACAGGCACCCCTGGCACATAGGTTGCAACTAAGACATACTTGAGCCGCGCCTAGAAATTACCAACTAATGCAATAATTTCTTAAATGTTGTTTATAAGGATTGGTTTTGCTCAGGTTTTGCGGGATGAACTTTAGGTACATTTTACATAATGTTATGTTTAGTAATATCAATATATGAGATTCTATTTTCCCAGTGACGTTATATATAATGCCAATTACCGTATATACTCGAGTATAAGCCGACCCGAGTATAAGCCGAGACCCCTAATTTTACCACCGAAAACTGAGAAAACCTATTGACTCGAGTATAAGCCGAGGGTGTAGTATACAGCCAGCCCCCAGGTAGTATACAGCCAACCAGCCCCCATGTAGTATACAGCCAGCCCCCAGTAGTATACAGCTTGCCCCCAGTAGTATACAGCTTGCCCCCAGTAGTATACAGCAGCCCCCATGTAGTATACAGCCAGCCCCCAGTAGTATACAGCTTGCCCCCATGTGCTGAAAATCTCGGCTTATACACGAGTATATACGGTAGTAGATTTTCTTTAATAGAAAAGACAAATAACTTAAATAAATCCGCTGTAATTACATTTTACACAGAAATGAAATGGTGGATTCACTCTACAAAGACATGTATAAAATACACAGTGGATAAAACCTAATGAGGGATATTTTGTTTGCTCATACTATCTAGACCAGGGGTAGGGAACCTATGGCTCGGGAGACAGATACGGCTCCTTTGTTGGCTGCATCTGGCACTCAGACAGATCTTTAATAAATAGTGATGGCTTCTGTGTGTCAGAATGAGTGAGTGAGCTCAGAAAGGGGCGCCACCACGGAGAGGGGCACTGGTGTGCCTGCGAGCCGAGACCTAGATCTCAGGGGCACCTGTGACACTGGGACTACCTATCTACTGGGGGGGGGGGGGCATGTGCATATGGTACGGCTCTTATGGAATAACATTTTAAAATATGTGGCGTTCATGGCTCTCTCAGCCAAAAAGGTTCCTGACCCCTGATCTAGACCCTGTCAAATCCAATATTTAATTAGTAAATGCATTAAAAAATAGTACTTTTGTCTTGTTAGCACATTGTTGCACTGTATTTATTATACAAGAACATAGGTTGCCCTCTCCAAGGCGGATTTAATTGGACAGGTTCTCATAGCCTGTTTAATACCAATTCCCAATCTGCCTTTATAATTAACATTAGTGCTTCTACTCATTTTTAAAATTTAAGAAATATACCTGGCTCACTACTAGCAAACAAAGTCATTATCATTATCTCCTCACTGCTCTACTTCCTGCTCCCTCCCCACTTTCCCTCATGCAGATATGTACTGTATGGGGATCAGGAGTTAGAGTATGCAGTATGAAGATAATGACACTGACTCTGTTACATGATTCAGTTTGCAGGCAGGCAACCAGGTATACTTCTATCACCTTTAAAAGTGAATGGGCCCATTAATGTTATTTATAAAAGTAGATTGGGAATAAGTATAACAAAGGCTAAGGGAAATTGTCAATAGTTAAAAATGTGAATTCCTGGTGACACGCTTACTTTAACATTCCTTTATTTGCTTCATCATACATAAAGCAAGATGCTAGACACAGAATGTACCTACAATTTCTCATGCCTTTTATTCTGTTGTACTGTATCCCAGGGATTCCACAGAAATTAAACGGCTATAGAAATGTATGTACATTGCTGGTCTAGGCATCTGCTCTTATGTATGATGAAGCAAATAAAGGAATTGGTAAGTAAGCGTGTCAACAGGGATTCACATTTTAACTATTGACAATTCCCTTAGCCTTTGTTATATTTATAGTCCCAATACTTTATATAACAACATTAATGGGCCATCACTTTAAAGGTTAATAGAAGTATACTGGTTGCCTGCCTGCAAACGGAATCATGTAACAGAGTCAGTGTCATTATCTTCATATCTGCATACTCTAATCCTGATCCCCGCTACATGAGTACAATCTGCAGTGGTAAGGAAAGTGGGGAGGGAGCAGGAAGTAGAGCAGTAGGAGGAGATAATGATTAATGACTTTGTGAATGATCAATTTGCGTAGAGTGAGCCAGGTAATTTTTAAATGTTAAAAAATTAGTAGAAGCACTAATGTAATTAAAGGCAGTCGGAATTGGTATTAAACAGGCTATGAGAACCTGTCAATAAATCCGCCCTTGGAGAGGGCAACTATGTTCTGTATAATAAATACAGTGCACAACAATGTGCTAACAAGACAAAAGTACTATTTTAATGCATTTACTAATTAAATATTGGATTTGGACAGGGTCTAGATCAGGGGGCTAGGAACCTTTTGGCTGAGAGAGCCATGAAAGCCACATATTTTAAAATGTATTCCGTAAGAGCCGTACCATATGACATTGACACCCCCCCACCCCCAGTAGATAGGTAGTCCCAGTGTCACAGGTGCCCCTGAGATCTAGGTCCGGCCTCCGTGTGGCCCACCTTCTGAGCCACTGCACTCATTCTGATCACACAGAAGCACTCACTATTATTAAAGATTCGTCTGAGTGCCAGATGCAGTCCACAAAGGAGCCGTATCGTGTCTCCCGAGCCATAGGTTCCCTACCCCTGGTCTAGATAGTATGAGCAAACTAAATATCCCTCATTAGTTTATCCACGTGTATTTTATACATGGTCTGTCTTGAGAGTGAATCACCATTTTCATTTGTGTAATGTGAAACAGCGGATTATTTAAGTTTTTGTCTTTTTATTAAAGAAAAATATACTAACGTATATACTCGTGTATAAGCCGAGATTCAGCACAAAAAAATGTGCTTGAAAAACCTGCGGCGGCTATACCGAGTCAGAGTCAATGATAAATAAATACATCTATACTCACCTCCGTTGTCCCGAGTTCCTCGCGGCTCGCGGCTCCGACGTGTCGCGGCTCCCGGCGGACTTCTTCACATCTCACTGCCGGGGAGATCGCGCTGGCGTGACACACTGTGATGCGACGCTGTCGCCGCGGCGTGTATATACTGGGGGCAAGCGTTACTATGGGGGCGGCAGGCTGTACTTAGATACTGGTGAAGACTGTATACTACGGGCAAGCGTATAACTACGGTGGAGAAGCTGTATACTACTGGGGGCAAGCTGTATACTATGTGGGCGGCTGTATACTGCAGGGGAACAAGCTGTAACACGGGGCAAGCTGTATACACTGGTGGCAAGCTGTATACTACGGGGGTGCTGTATACTACATGGGGGCTGGTTTGGTGTTAATCCTAGGGGGGATGGCTGACTATACACCCTCGGCTGTATCGAGTCAAATAGGTTTCCCAGTTTCAGTGGGAAAATTAGGGGTCTCGGCTATACTCGGGTCGGCTACTACTCGAGTAACGATAGGTACTTACAAAGCATGTGTAAGGTGGTGGGACTGCTGTGGCAGATGTAGGTTTCAAAGTTCTAACTCCTCTACGCTTAAAAGCAGAAGTCGATGCACCCACAAGTAATTCCTAAATTACATTCCCACCTGTTTATAGGCTGTTTTTTAAGATTCCGTCACGTTACTATCGATGTATGATGCTTAGAACTGGTGCTATTTTCCATTTTTGGCCCCTCCCCCCCCCCTACAATTTCTCATGCCTTTTATTCTGTTGTACTGTATCCCAGGGATTGAACTTTATTAACCATTCAAGGTGCTGGGTAGCTCCCACCACCATTAATAGAGGTATATGTTTAAGGGGCTATTATAAAAGGGTTTACTTATAAAATTAACATTTCATTTTATTTTAATTAAGCATGAGAGTTCCTGGGGGAGTCACCAGAGCCCCTCTATGCTCTGGCTCTTACATGCCCCTAGAAGCACTTGTTAATTCCCCCTCAACACTTCCCCCCACCCTCTCTGTATCATACTCACATACAAGATATCAGCGAGGTTTCATGGAGGTGGACAAGCACTGGGCGAGGTGGCACAAGTGCTTCAAGGGGCATGAAAGAGCCAGAACCCTGGAGCTGCCCCCAGAAGCACTTGTGCTTCATTTAAATAAATATAAAAGTTCATTTCATAAGTGAACTATCTTGTCAAACCTTCTAATAAACATACGTCTTGTAGTCATGTAGTCTTCCAAAAATTAAAAATAGCAGTTTATAGCTAGGTTTACATAACATTTCTGGTATACACCCGACATATACGCTGAGCCTAGCCATTGGACATATACTAGCAAACGGAGGCATAGTTGTTGTTGCAACACCCCTGCCAATACATGGGCAGGCTGGTAGTTGCGAAGAACGCCCTCTACAGGTCAGAAGCTGTTAGGGGGAGTCGCGAACCCTCTATGAAGGTTCTGGAACCTGGTCATTATGTAATAGCAGCTGTAGATCCTGCCTGAACAGGCAATAGTTAAATGTGTGTAAGCTATTGACCAATAAGATGGCTGTATTGTAAACTGGAGTGTGATTGGAGAGGTGCTACCACCTGACCAGGGGGAGTAATAAAACCCCTGTGCAGGGGAAGCACAGGACCCTAGGACCACATGCTCCTTCTCAGGAGCCTGTACATGCTCTAGACAGCATGGTCTGTCTACAGAGACAGAGTGAACAGAGAGAGACAGTGTTCAGTACACCTTCAATGCTGACACTTAACCTAATCCCAGGACCAGAGAGACTCCAATCGAGAGCTGCAGCTTCCACAGTTTGGACACCGCTCCATCTCTATTCTCCCATCCTGCATCTACTACCAGGCTGGTGCACTACTCCTGAGGACCCCTCTCCATGACCACTCCAGTACCAGAATCTGCTGTGAACCGTTTTGGCCCATTGCCTGCTACCTGTTCAATAAAGAACCGTGAGTTCATCTGCAGGTTGCCTCTGTCTGGTCCCTGGATACGCCTGTCTACCACCATGGATTTTCCCATCCATTATCCAGGGACCTATCTTACAGACACTTAGGGGTTGCCCCAGGGAGAACCAGTACATCAGCCTCTCCCTCCATATTTCCTGCACACACCACCTGCTGGAGACCTGCCAGGTTGTAGGACAGCCCACCAGTCCCCATACCAAGTACTGTGACATCAGCGCGCACTAGGCCGCAACCGCCAGCCACTCCGGTATTCTGGGCCCAGGCTGCCTGCAGGCCCCAAGAAAAGACTAGGCCCAGGTGGGGGATGTTGCATTGTCCTTACAACATATGGCAAAAATGACATGTTAACCCAGCCTATCTGTTACCGTATATAGTTCATGCAGTTCCTGGTTGTGTATACCATTTGGGCCCAGTGATTTACATATTTTAGTGGTTTTGAGGTGTTGCTGCACTTCTTCCTGGGTTAAATTATAGACCAGCTTAACCAAATCATGTCATCTGCCAGTGGGTATGACAGTCAAGAAGGTGGTATTTAACAAATTGGAACTTTCCTCATATCCCTAACCCATCCACAAAATATACTGGCAAACTTTTACCATTTAGGGATATTATTTCAGCGCTTCTTGCGCATCTGTTTACATTCCCCTCACCCGGCATATCCTAAACTTATAAGAACGCTACTACACTTGATCTTATACAAAAGGTTCTTAGAAGTGCTGTTTGGGGAGTAGCCTAGAGACAGGGGCTTGGATTGGCGAAAGCTCGCCTGGCAGCGGAACGCCAGCTCCATGCGCATCATGCGCTTCTTGCGCATTTGTTTCCGCACCTTTAATCTACTACTAGTTCACTGCCTCCATACATGGTCCCCTTATCAAACGAGCTGTGTCAGGCAGAATTTTGGGTTGTTTTCATGGCTTCCATGTTAACTTTGTCGCCACCCTGCTGTGTAATCCACAAAATATACTGGCAAACTTTTATCATGTACCGATATTATTTGAGCGCTTCTTGCTCACCTCCTTTGGTTCCTCTCTGCCACCCATTGGTTTGAAGCCTGAGTCCATTTAGGGTATGTCGCCATGCCACTCTCTAGCCTGCCGCTGCTGCCGCTGCCTCTGCATGCCGTCCCCTATAGTGTCAGGGTCAATTATTGGATGTTTTAGATGCTATCTAGCTTCATTCTGTCACTCTGTCATGGCCATGCTGTTGCCCATAATTTTGGCATAATGGTGCGATTAAGCAGCCTCAGAGGCATCCATGCATGCTGCCCCTGCTGTTTCCTGTCCATTTCCGTGGTGTTTCCATCCTTTTCTGAGGTTCCCAGGTGTTTGGCCAAGCTTCCCTGTGCAGAGCCTTGGTCCCCTTGAAAAATGCTCGAGTCTCCCATTGACTTCAATGGGGCTCGTTATTCGAGACGAGCACTCGAGCATCGGGAAAAGTTCGTCTCGAATAACGAGTACCCGAGCATTTTAGTGCTCGCTCATCTCTACACCCGACATATACGCTGAGCGTAGCCATTGGACATATACTAGCAAACGGAGGCATAGTTGTTGTTGCAACACCCCTGCCAATACATGGGCAGGCTGGTAGTTGCGAAGAACGCCCTCTACAGGTCAGAAGCTGTTAGGGGGAGTCGCGAACCCTCTATGAAGGTTCTGGAACCTGGTCATTATGTAATAGCAGCTGTAGATCCTGCCTGAACAGGCAATAGTTAAATGTGTGTAAGCTATTGACCAATAAGATGGCTGGATTGTAAACTGGAGTGTGATTGGAGAGGTGCTACCACCTGACCAGGGGGAGTAATAAAACCCCTGTGCAGTGGAAGCACAGGGCCCTCAGACCACATGCTCCTTCTCAGGAGCCTGTGCATGCTCTAGACCGCATGGTCTGTCTACAGAGACAGAGTGAACAGAGAGAGACAGTGTTCAGTACACTTTCAGTTCTGACACTTAACCTAATCCCAGGACCAGAGTCAGAAGACTCCAATCCAGAGCTGCAGCTTCCACAGTTTGGACACAGCTCCATCTCTATTCTCCTGCATCTACTACCAGGCTGGCGCACTACTCCTGAGGACCCCTCTACTTGACCACTCCAGTACCAGAATCTGCTGTGAACCGTTTAGGCCCATTGCCTGCTACCTGTTCAATAAAGAACCGTGAGTTCATCTGCACGTTGCCTCTGTCTGGTCCCTGGATACGGCTGTCTACCACCACGGAATTTCCCATCCATTACCCAGGGACCTATCTTACAGACACTCAGGGGTTTCCCCAGGGAGAACCAATGCATCAGCCTCTTCCTCCATATTTCTTGCACAGACCACCTGCTGGAGACCTGCCAGGTTGTTGGACAGCCCACCGGTCCCCATACCAAGCACTGTGACATCAGAGCGCACTAGGCGGCAACCTCCAGCCACTCCGGTATTCTGGGCCCCGGCTGCCTGCAGGCCCCAAGAAAAGGCTAGGCCACGGTGGGGGATGTTGCATTGTCCTTACAACATATGGCAAAAATGACATGTTAACTCAGCCTATCTGTTACAGTAGATAGTTCATGCAGTTCTGGTTGTGTATACCATTTGGGCCCAGTGATTTGCATATTTTAGTGGTTTTGAGGTGTTGCTGCACTTCTTCCTGGGCTAAACTATAGAATTTGCATTAAACCAAATCATGTCATCTGCCAGTGGATATGACAGTTGAGAAGGTGGTATTTAACAAATTGGAACTTTCCTCATATCCCTAACCCCAGGTTATTTCTCAGAGGCCTCATAATTTCTAAGTTGTCATTTATATATTTAAAAACATTTGTTTATTATTTCCTTAGTTTACTTATTATATTATAATAATTCTTTCAGTCTCTATTTTTGCTGCCTTTTACAGAGTTTTTCTCTCAATAATCCTGCAATGCTTCATTGCCACCTTCTTTTTTAAGTCATTTAAACTCCTTACCTTTCTCAATTATTGCATGCCTTATTGTATTAGTAAACCGCATTTGTGTCCCATTTTGTGTGCTTTTGTTTTTCAGGATATTATCCCAAGTTTATGCTGTTACACTCTATTGTGCTCCTAAACTTTAGAGTGCTTATGTTTAGGCCACTATTAACCAGGTCATCCTCAACTTGTTCTGTCAGGTCTATTAGTCAAGATAAGATCAAGGAGTGCTGCCCCACATCTTGTTGGGGTGCAACTGTTTTTGTTAATGAAAAAACCTACTGACCTCGTAGGAACTGCCGGTTTCTGCCTCCCAGTCTATATCAGTATAGTTGAAGTCACATATTTAACCACGTTTGCTACAAACGTTGTTCTGTAGCTTCCATTATAATTGGAGCAAAAACATAATTGGAAACCAAAATCCCTAGCAGTATATGGCCTTGAGGCAAGAATTCACATATAAACAAAGCCTTTCCCCTTTTTATTTATATGATCATTTTTAAAAAGACCATCGATGACATCTACATTGAAAGACCAGTCAAAGCTATTGTACAGCCATCTCTCACTGATAACATATTTGCCCTCCAACCTTCCAGTTCCTCCATCTTGCTTGTGAGGCTTCTGGCATTAGTGTACTTACACTGTATATGGTTTACCCCATCCCTTTGGTTCTTATTCACTGATCTTACCTCCGCCCCCATTCTATCCCCATTTCCCATAATTCTTCCAGTACCCTATTTAAACTACCTTACTCTGTACAAGAGTAGCTGCCCACCTCCCACTAGGAGTGCCCCTGAGAGATACCTTGTACACACCCAGATGAGGCCTAATACAGAACCAAGGCATCTGTGACACCTGCCATCATAGCCAGTGATTCTGGGTTCGGATCCTGTACTAGTGCCCCCTGCATGCTGTCAGCCCTGTGGGGAATATGGAATGATCTAGGAGCACTATGCTCACATTATACTACTACTAGTCTACTAGCAGTTATGTACTTACATCCATACATCCATACAGTGCTACTGCCAATAGCTGCAGCTTGTGGGTAATATATACTGTATATTGGAATATATCGGTAGCAATGTCTGTACAAAAATCATTAAAAAACAAGTCTGGGGTTGAGAAAAACTGGCTGAACATTGATATAAAATAAGTGCTAAAATTATTTTTTTTCCCTTTTTACCGATTTTGTCCTATTTGACCTTTGCTGAGGGGTTTAAAAATCGTGATATTTCTTCTGTAATGTAGATTAATTAGAGCTGTGTTTTTAAGGTTTTATTACATCAATATCTTGTTATCGAAATAGAGGGCATAGAGCCTTTGCTTTTTTCACATATTTGTTTCTGTAAAAACAGTGCTGTGGTTGTAGTTAGCTTTATTAGAGAAGAGATAAGAGAACCTTGTAGGGATAGCCACAACATGCAGCAGAACAGCATAATCCTTCATTAAATCGGAACCTGGGGCTTTTCATGTTTGGGAACTGATATAAACTGCACAGGCGGAGGCCTGGACTTCCATCATTAAAGGAAAGCATGTATATGCTTTAGTCATCTTCTTCTCCATAAATGAATTCATTTCTGCTCTTCATTATTGAAAACTGTCAGACACTGCTCTCTGAGTTGCAAAAGACAGATAATGAATTCCAGTCAAGTAAAATGCAGAAATGGGATGTGTTAAGACTAATAGACAAATTATACAATTTAGGAAAAGCACATAATGGCTTGTTTACATGAGTACTTGAAATAGTTTTTAAAATTTATGGCCATAACCTAAACTAATACCAACACACAATTTTAGTTCAATTTCTAGTGACGGATTATCATTCTAATTTCTTCAATTCTTAATGATCATAACAATAGAGATTTAGCGTAAATGCAAAAAGGTCAAGAAGAAAAGTAATTTGCTTATCCCCTTTGGTGGTGTTATATGCATATGCTGTATGTGGGATTTATAAGAACTTTTACAGTTCACTTATAAATGTAGCTCAAAAATAACACTTATCATTGAGCTGCAATGGTTGTTCCCATAATGAGCTATTCAGCTTTATTGTATAGTTGTAAGAGAGGATTCAAGAATCCTAGCTCCACTGTATCGACAACAACTGAACACAAGATGGCAGAACTACACTTCTCCTATAGGAGTCCCATGATCTGGATACTAACCATGTCTTCCAGTAACCAGTTATCCCCAACTATTATGGTAGGGTGCAATTATGTAAAATTAATATATATAAACTAGAAATACACACATCAACAACACCAGGAAGTATAAAATGAAATGGGATCTAAAATCAGAAGATGGAATGCCTATGCAGATAATGCAACAAATGGATTATGCGGATATTAAGTAAACAGAGAATAAAAAGAATTGACAATAGTTGAAGTAGGATCCAGCTTTTCCAGAATTGTTCCCTAGATCTTTTCTTAAATGCTAAGATATTTCTAATGCAAAATAAACAACAAGAGCATCTAGGACACAGAGACATGATTACCACACCAAGCATTCCTAAACACCAACAACTAGACAAGGAAACTGGAAAAATAAAGAGAATAAGGGACTAGTACTGAACTAAAAAAAATAACACAGACTAGATTGGAACAAGAGACTGGAAGCATTGAGGGAATTATACAGATTATGCAGGTACACTGACCGCGGCAGCTAAGATGTCAGGCAGGGGAAGGTCTATACCTCCTTTACTCTCATGGCCACCGTTCACCTGATTGTAGGATTGCTAAGGCACCTGGAAAGCTGATTATGGCCTCCTGGTCTGCCAAGTATAGAAGCCTATTAGGCCCTGCTAGCAGCAAGGTATAAAAGTTTGACTGTATTTTAATCCTCTTCCCATTCATTTTTTATTGTATAATTAAAAATTTAATTTAAAAAAATCCACAAAATGGGTACTGCCCCGTCCATTACAATGTGTTCCCAACCTTCGACCAAAAAATAAAAAAACAAACAATTAAAATGTCAAATGTAACCAAAAGTACACTTTACTGGCACCAACCTAGAGAATACTTTTCGCAAAAAAAAAGCCCTCATATGTCCACTTAAAAATAAACATTTCACCGACAAGAAGCGAAGAAAGAGGGGCACTATCCAAAAAACTTCACACAGATATTAGGTGCAGTCATGGCCGGCGCCAGCACCCGGCTTACCCGGGCAAGTGCCGGGGCCCCAGAGGTCCCAGAGGGGCCCACGGCACACACTGACAACATAAGAAAACTCAATTACATCTGCATACTTTGCCGATGTAATTGAGGGAAGCGCCGCACTCACAGTGCCGGCGCGGGTGATAGGGGGGCGGCACCGCAAGCGGGCATACACAGATCACAATTGCATCGGTGCGGCCGACGTATTTCTGCTGCATCTAATACTGTCCAGGACGCTGCCGATGACTTCATGCCGCCAGCGTCCCTGCTGCACGATAGACGCTGCTCTCACACAGGAAGATGTAGCAGATGAAGAAGATGCGAGCAGCCCTTGAGGTAGTCGCGTTTATTATTTTTTTAATGGTATGTAATTAATTAAGGAGGCTCTGGGGAAGGGCGGGTGTTTTATAATAGAGCCTGGGGGTTATATATTAATTAATAGAGCCTGGGGAGATATTAATTAATGGAGCCTGGGGGGGGGGGTATATTAATTAATGAGCCTGGGGGTTATATTAATTATGGAGGCTGGGGGGGGGGGTATATTAAAATAGAGGCCTGGGGGGGTATATTAATAATGGAGCCTGGGGGGGGGGTATATTAATTAATGGAGCCTGGGGGGGGGGGGGTTTATTTTAATAATGGAGACTGGGGGGGGGGGGTATATTAATTAATAGAGCCTGGGGGGTATGTTAATAACGGAGCCTGGGGGGGGGTATAATATAATTAATAGAGCTGGCGGGGGTATATCTAATTCAAGAGCCTGGGGGTTTATTAATTAATGGAGCCTGGGGGAAGATATTATTAAATAGAGCCTGGGGGTGGGGGGGAATTAATTAATGGAGCCTGGGGGATATATTAAATTAATGAGTTTGGGGGGGGGATATTAGAATAGGCTGGGGGGGTATATTAATGAATAGAGCCTGGGGGGGCTATTTTAATAATGGAGCCAGGAGGGCCGGGGGGGGTATTGTATATTATTATGATGGGGAGCCTGTGGGGGTGTATATTAGTAATGGAGCCGGGTGGGGTATATTAATTAATTAGAGCCTGGGGGGATATTAATGATGGAGCCTGGGGGGTGTATATTACATATTGGTTTCTTAAGGTCTGCGTTTTTTAATGCCACCTCATGAGCAAGGGGCCAGGAGGCACTCCGCCCAGGGGCCCAGTGAAACTGGAGCCGGCCCTGGGTTGCAAGTAAAGATCTTCCTGAGATGACATATACAGTGGTGAAGGTGGTAGGACGGTGCTCAGCGTATAGCATAAGACAGTCCAGTAAATAGTAGCAAAGAACAGAAAACGTGGCAACTCACCATTAAAACATCTTCTTTATTTCGTCATCGGGTAAAAAGTACACAGACCGGTCAGGATGGAGATAGGAGCAGGGGGTAAAGAAAGCCCGACAAGACCGTTTTCGGTGCCGTCCGGCGCTTTCTCCACCTCTGTGAGAGTGCCGGTCCCAACTTTGATACATTAATCTAGTAGGTGGACGTCAACGTTCCCCTGTAAAACTAAGTAAAAAACCGGGAAGCTCTTAGACAAGAACGGAAGTATCACTATAATTCTTAGAGAGCATCATTGTGACGATAAAAGTGAAAAACAGTTGCAATTAAAGTGAAGACGTGGATTGGTGGTAAATACACATATAAAAGCACTAGAAAAGAGGTCGGCTAGTCATATTTCGTATAATATAAGGTATGTAACAGAAACAATATTTAAAGAGTACTGCCATTGGTTAAACAATAAGGAGTAGTACATACATATAAAACTGACCTGAACGATTGCATGATGCTAGTTATTAGAGATGGGCGAATCGATTCTAATAATTCTAACTTCGGTTAGAATTTCAGGAAAAATTAGATTCGTCACGAAGCCGAAGTTTATGCTGATTCGCGGGAACGAAGTTTATTTCCCCTCATGTTTCTGCTGAATGGGCGCGAGAACAACTTGTTACATGGGGCAGAGAACTCTGGGAAGGAGAAAGGAACACCCTCGATGACATCTTCAGACCTGTAAGCCAACCAGCGACCGGCAGGCTTATGTGATGTCACACAGCCCTATAAAACCCAGCCATTTTCTATCTCAGCACTTCACACTTCATGTTGTAGCATCCAGCTGCTGCCGCATCATGCTGCTTTGCCTAATTAGTGACAGCCGAATAGTCAACATCCGGCATAGGGATGACTTTTGGCTCTCCACCCTCTTGGCCCCCGCTACCGGTCCAAAATGGGTGACTTTTTTCCTGCTGCTGAGAGGAACAACTGGCATACTATAGAGAAATACTGAGCATCACATTTGGCCGCTGCCTATGTGCGCCATTGTGCCATCCTCTGTCAGGTCTGACCAGGAGTCCTGGCAGTCATTGCGTCACGTACTACTACCACACGCTGTTGTGGGAGCTGGGGGGGGTAGAATAGAGTACTATTTCCATCAACAGTCGATAAGGTCTGGATTCCTTAAATGAGCACTTCCTTCACCCGCCCTGTGGGTGGCCTAACTGTACAGCCCTTTACCAAACCACCTGAGTGAGGATCCCATGGACTACTGGGCAGCAAACTTTGATTGCTTGGCTGCACTTCGGAGTTTGGCAGTAGAGACAGCTGTCCGCCCGTCCAGTAGTGTGGCATCAGAGCGGGTGTTTCGTCGGCGGGGCCATCGTTATCCCCCGTAGAACCCCTTGTCACCCATAATGTTGGAAGACTGGACCTTGTCAAATGAATCCAGGACTTGGAATCGTCAGTTTCACTGCCAATGCTAATGCTCAATAGATCAGCCATGACGCCTCCTCGCAAACGTTGAGAAATGAGTCTAGTTGTCTCACTGACTTCCCTCTGCTACTATTTCTGATGCTGGCCACGCCTCCTGATGCCACACAGTCTGCTGCCGAGTTGCACCACTTCTCCTACCATCTTACGCAGGGACTGGAATTGTCCGCCACCTCACACTATATCATGGGCCACTCTGCAGGCTCCTGCTGCTTTGTGATGCCACTTCAACACTATTCAATTGTGCCACTCTGCGGGCTCCTGCTGCTTCTGATGCCCACCTTCACACGAGTCATTGTGCAACTCTGCGGGTCCTGCTGCTGCTTTCTGATGCCACCTTCACACTATATGATTGTGGCCAACTCTGCGGGCTCCCTCGGCTCTGATGCCTCCGTTCACACTATATGATTGTGCACTCTGCGGATCCGCTGCTTCTTTCTGTGCGACCTTCACACTATTCATTGGTGGCACTCTGCAGGCCTCCTGCTGCTTCTATGCCACTCGTTCACACTATGATCCTTGTGCCCCTGCGCAGGCTCCTGCTTCTTCTGATGCCACCTTCAACACTATATCTTGTGTCCCACTCTGCAGGCGCCTGGTGCTTCTGATGCCACCTTCACACTATATATTTGCACTCTGCGGGTCTCCTGCTGCTTCTGATGCCACCGCACACTATATCATTGTGCCACTCCTCTGTGGGCCTCCTGCTGCTTCTGCTGTCCACCATTCACACTATTCATTGTTGCTCTCTCTGCTGCTACACTGATGCCGACCTTCATACTATATCAATTTCCCACTCTGCGGGCCTCCTGTGCCACTTCACTATATCATTGTGCCACGCTGTGGCTTTCCTGTTGCTGCCACCTGTGGACTCCTGCTGCTGCTTCTTTCTGTCACCACCTCCACACTCTTATCATTGTGCCACTTGTGGACTCCTGTTTCGGCTGCCACCTCCACACTATAGAATTGTGCCACTCCCTGTCTATCCCTTTCTGGCACCTGTGGTGCTCCTGCGGTCTGCTGCCGCCACCACCGAAATCCACACTCTGCTTATCATTGTGCCACTTTGTGGCCTACCATGTTTGCCTCCTCCGCCACCTCCATAAGTTGTCATTGTGCCACTCTTGCAAGCCTACGCATGCTGCTAGCAACTGACCCTGTCTCCCGGGACCACCCTGTGAGTTTCCTATGCTGTTTTCACCCTCCATCACTCTATGATGTTTGCCACTATGTTTGTTTTTCCCCTTCATTTCATCTGTCTGATGATGAACATCTTCAGGGATTGTAGCACAAAGCATGAGTGGATACAGAACACAGAGGACTGCAAGTATCCCCATTTGCTGCTCATCCTCTATTCTGATCAACTCCTGTTTGTTTTTGGCTTTAGCAATCTGATGGATTATTGACCGATTAGAAAGAGACCTGACGTCTTGAAAAGAAGTGCACAATGATCAGTGACATCAATGCAAACATTACTGCCGACCTCCCTGCACTCTTTTGGGCCTTTCCACACACATGTCCGCGGTTTAACATGAACATGTTCTGTCCAATATATGGAATCACTCTGATGTCGTGTAAAAAGAGGGCACTCCTTTTTGATGTTAGTGGAATTTGGCCCTCAGCTCGGTCCTTTCGAGCTGGCATAGACGTTACCTTGTCAGGCTGCGTTCCCGCTTTGCTTATTTGGGGAAGTTGGCCTATGTAAGTGCACATGGAAGTGAAGAGTGAAGTGATTCTAAGAGCCGCGGCTGTCATGTGAATGTCATACTAAAACACAGTATTGTTTGAAGACCAAACCACGCTCCCTATGCATATTTAAGCATGGCACAATGTTCTACAACACCCTACAGGCTCTCTGCAGCCAGGAAATGCCTGTTTTTTAACGTGATTCGTTTTGATTCAATTTGAATCAAATTTTTTTCGAAAAATTCGGCGAATCGGGACGAAACGAATTTTAACATATTCACCCATCTCTACTAGTTATGACCTACAACTCTCGGGGCGCACTTATGGTTATTTTGCCAGTATATCCTTTATATATATATTTATAAAATATATATATTTTTTGGAGGCGGTAGGCGGCCGCCTACCAGTATATCCTTTATTCTTTTACTTCTCCTAAATGATCTCATTTAGGAGAAGTAAAAGTATAAAGGATATACTGGTAGGCAGCCGCCTACCACCCCCAAAAAATAACTGGTTAAACAAAATGATTCCCACTGGCAATTTCAGATGCGGCCAGTGTAGATATTGCGACCAGAACATAAAGGCTGAACATCTATGCCTGGGAGGCATCGACATATCATTGCGCCAGTTCTTTTCATGTAAATCACAATTTATAGTGTACGTGATCTTATGCCCATGTGGGTTCTTCTATATAGGGAAGACAATACGACCCCTATATATCAGATTTAGCGAACACTGCTATTCAGTTAAGAGTAAAAAGGGGGTACCAAGGCTCATCGAGCATGTAAATATAATACACGGAGGTAATACACAAATACTTCGTTTCGGCGGTATAGAGCATGTACCAGTACCAAAAAGTATCCAAAGCACCAGCATTCAGCACATCCTATTGGAGCTATATACAATATGAGGAAAGATAGGTCTAAAATACTTTATCCTTTAATATAAATCATAAAAAACATAAACAAGACCAGTATATGTAGCTACATACAGATGATAAATTAATTACACAATTCACAATAAATGGTATAAGATATTGCTTATGAGATCTTATTCCGTTGTAGGTAACTGTTCACATTCCAACCATCAAAAATTCAAAGCGTTTTTAAAAGTCACATAGCATAAAATTTTTTTTGTATACACAATCAATCTTTATTAATTCTCTTGACGTCACTTCCGATTACCGTCATCAGTGACGTAAAGCCTTTTGTATATCTAAGTGCCTAATGTACTTTTAGATTTGTGTGTAACTATCTCACATGACGAAGGCTCCAGCCCGGAGCCGAAACACGTAGTGTTTCCAAATTACGGTAAACGATTTTACATCTACCAGAGTGTACACACTCATTGTAAGCAGCAGCGCCCACAGGAGCGGGACAGTACTTTGAGTACCTCGTGGATCTTCGCAAAACTCCTAAGTATGAAAAAGTTATTGAAGCCAGAATATGGTAAAGGTAATAATTTTTTTGGGAGTACATAGGTTTTTAATTTTTGGTAAAATGTATTAACACATAATAAAACCTATATAAATTTGGTATCTCTGTGATTGTACCAAACTAAAGAATATAGTAGAGATGCTACTAGGAGTGTACAGTGAAAGTCATAAAAACAGAGCCCACAAGAAAATGGCGTAAATGTGGTTTCTTGTCAATTTTACCTCATTTTTAATTGAATTTTCACTTCCCAGTACAAGGGATGGAATATAAAATACCATCAATAGGAAGTACAATTTGTTACGCAGAAGACAAGCCCTCATACAGCTCTTTACATGGAAAAATAAAAAAGTTATTGTTTGTTATTGAAAGTGGGAAGCGATAAACAGAAAGTAAAATGGAAAAAGAAAAAGAAAGAGATTGGGTCAGCTCACTCACTCACGTTCACACCGGCAGGCAGACTCGTTGTTGTGGTGGAGGGTGCTCGGAAGGGAAAAGCTGTGTCGATCAACAGCGACGAACCAGAGATCCAAAAGACGTACAAATCCAGCACTCCAAAGTTATATCATCTGGTAAAAAATCTTCATAACATTTATTTAATCCATCAATAAAAAGACAAAAATAGGCGACATACGGTCCAGAGACCCATAACGACCTACGTGTTTCGAATGGTTACATTACATTCTTAATCATGGTCCTAGGACCTGGATTTGTACGTCTTTAAAATGGAAAAAGCCCATCAGAGGACAAGGGTTGAAATGGCCCTAATTACACATTATAAAAAGTTTACAAATTCTCTGGAATAAGGATTTGTGGTACCTGAGGCAGCATTCAGAAGTGGCATTTTGGTTACATTTCGAAACGCAATACAACGGCTCCACTCGTGATAACATATTTTGGTAACATTGTGTCTCCAACACGTTAACTAAACGCAAAATAAATGCAATGTTGCCTCAACAGGTGACCGCAGGTGGAGCCTTTGGATTGTGTTTCAAAACGCAACCAAAATGCCACATGTGAACGTGGCCCCAGGGGCTCTACAAACTCATCATGTCACCTGAAAACTATTCTGCCCTACAAAAGCTCAGTGGCTCCTTTCCTTTCACGCCCCGCAATGTGCCCTAACAATGGGTTACATCCACATGTGGGGGATCCTCTAACTTCCTAAATGAGTGTATTAATGATAAATATTAGTGAATTCCAAATGAAACCTTCATTTTGTTTGAATTTCAGTAAAATACATAAATGGTTCACAAGCTTCCTACCTTCTGTTTTAAATAGTTTGAGGAGTGAAGTTAATAGAACGGGCTGATATGTGGGGGCTTTCTATTAACAGAACTTCCAAAGCCCCTATAGAAATGAAATGGTCCTTAAAATAATTGATTCTAAAAAATTTTTTAAAATTTGAGAGAATGTTGTTCGATTTGTGATCTTTCTAGCGCCGGAAAAAACAAAAGGACACTTTCAAAATGATGCCAATACAAAGCTGAGATATGGTAGATGTTAGTTTGTAACTAATTTGGCAAGTAAGACTATCGGTTTGAAAACCAGAACATTTTGAAGTTTGAAAATAGCTATTTTTTCAAAATGTTTACCAAATCACCTTTTTTCATAAATAAATGTTAAATATATCAACCAAAGTTTCCCACTATTTTGAAGTACAAAATATAACGGAAAAACAAACTCAAAAACACTTGGGTAAGTATAAGTGTTCTAAAGTTATTATCGGATAAAGTGACACATGCTGGATTTGAAAAATAGGCCTTGTTCATCAAGGCACAAATGAGCTTGATCACTAAGGGGTTAAACAAGGCTAATCTAGTTTACAATTCTGTGAAATGGGGTTGCATCTGTCCAAACCCTAAATGTCAGGTAGTTTCTCCATGATTTTCTGATTTGTACTAAGATCTACTTTTGGTTACCACTTATAACCATTATACTGGCGAATCATTCACCAATATGCACTATAACATTGTTGGCTTTCACAACTCCACAGTGTTCTCATAAATATCTCACCACACATGCTACTCACACACACACATAGCAAATGTTGCTGACACATTTATATATTTAGCAAATATTACATTCTTTGAAATGTGGTTTTAAAGCCCCATGCCAACACTATTGGATTTCCACTTGTTATCTTTGTCTGAGTTACTGAAACAGCATGAACTTCTCAAATCTAGAAGAATCTACTTTGTCCACATCCAAAGATGTTGTGCACTATTAGAGTTCAAGACTTCTTGTTCGATTCATAGTGTTCCACAATGAGCTGATTGGATAGCTCTTTAAGATCACTATCTTAAAGGTAAAAAGTCCCTTTACTGAATGGGTATAGCAGAGCTTTTACTATCTTTTAAAGTTGTGCTTAGTTTCCTTATCTGTCTTGAATGTCTATTCCTGAATTGGCTTTAAGTCAACTTCCTTAAAGTCCAATATAAATGTAGCTGCCTTATTTAAAGTTGCACTGTAGGCATATTTTTCCTTTTCCCATCCTCGAAAATGTACTTGCATATACAACACCCCTGCCAATGCAAAGGCTAGGTGGTTGTTGTGAATAGCGCCCTCTCCGTGTTCGCTCTCCATTTTGAGGAGTCAATCATTCTTGCCCTAAAGCACGTTATAAGTGCACTTGCCCGCTTAATAATGTGAATGCCTTTTTTTTATAAATGGCAGGAGAGATAGTTGACCCAAATATAGTCAAATCTACACAATATATATAGAGAAAAGATAACGGGGCACTCCTTATTGGTCAAAAATTGAGAATTTATTTAGTCCAGAATAAACAGTATAGCAATCCAACAAAAATATTATTTTGCAACGTTTCGGTCTTGTAAAATCAGACCTTCGTCAGGCACTAGAATAGAAACAATGAATACAGAATTATATAAATTTATGTGCTGGTGTTTTTCTTTGTTTTGTAACATAAAACTTTTTTTTGTCAATTTTTTTTTATATCACTTTGTCCCACATCTATGGACATGGGACATTGGGGCACATTTACGTGCATTGTCCATGTATAATGCTGTGTGCGGGGATTCACTAAGTTTGTGCGCCTGAAATTATGACACAGTTTGCAAGTGAAATACGGCACTCAGTCCGACCAATCAACGGCACACCCCTTTATTTGAGTCGCGTGGAGGCTAGCGCAAAAGCGCCGTAAAAGTGTTGTGTGCGACACAATAGTGGTGCAGATACTTCTTAAATACCTGTGCAAGCCGTTTTAGCCTAAAAGAATGTGCTCAGTTCAAAAAAAGTGTGGTGCAAATGTGCCCCAAAATCTCTTGTATAATGCACTGCATACTCATGTAGTGAAGTCAATTATACTGTCACTGATCCTGTCACACATTCTTCAGTGGTCCTCTGGGTGCTGTGTCACATCAGCAGCAACCTGCAATTGTAGCTGCAGGTTACCTATGGGTGACAACGGGAGCTCACTTTTTCTGCAGCTGCTTAGACACTGCGTTCCATGTTTTACTGCAGTGTCTAAGGGGTTAAACACCCAGGTACAAAACACAGCCCATGCACCAGCACCATTAAGACACATTGGGGCTTATTTACAACGGGTCCGCGGATCGCAGTTCCGTCAGACTGTTCATGGTATTTGGGATTTGCGCCACTGGGACAAGTATTCAGAAGGGGATTGTGTCGCACATTATCGGATTTTGGCACAGCAGCGCTGGCTAGTCAGCAAACACTTCCCATCTGCAGATGATTTCTAAAAGCTGTGCTGTTGGCTAGTTTAGAGTATCACGAAACAAGAAAAAATAGAAAATTCCAAAAAGTATCCAAAGCACCAGCATTCAGCACATCTTATTGGAGCTAAGATATGTCTAAAATACTTTATATTTAATACAAATCATAAAAAACATAAACAAGACCAATATATGTAGCTACATACAGATGATAAATTAATTACACAATCCACAATAAAAAGGAATATGTGGTATAAGATATTGCTTATGAGATCTTATTCTGTTGTAGGTAACTGTTCACATTCCAACCATCAAAAATTCAAAGCGTTTTTAAAATACACATAGCATAAAATAAACAACATTCTCCACTTGTTGCACTAATAATGTTTTCAAGTAATTTGCACTCTGGATAATATATTCACACTTGTAGTATAACGTTCTTGTAAGCAGTGTCGTAACAGTTTACTTTTTGAAAAAATGTTGTAGTGTGCAATCTGCACATTCAACAGATAAATTGCAGCCTTGTGTTGTAAAGAATGTCCTGTATAGTTTCCCAGTAGAGTTAAGTGCTGTGATAGGAACAGAATGATATTCACACAATACTTTGTTGTTGAGATATGGTGCAATATGTTGTTGGTGTATCAAACACCACAAGATCAATGATACATTCTCATATCGTATGTCAGCAACATATTTCTTTTAGTTGCAACAATTGAAAATGGAGATGAAATGTGGTAACGTTACTCACGGCCCCTGCTAAGCACTTTGTGTAAACGTGAAATCTCCTTTGGCGTTGTCTCTGCTTGACTGCGCATGCGTGGTGGCCAATTGAATGGTTACGGAGCTCTGTTTCTTACGACATGCGGTTTCTGTTGAAGCTCCAATAGGATGTGCTGAATGCTGGTGCTTTGGATACTTTTTGGAATTTTCTATTTTTTCTTGTTTAGTGATACTCTAAACTACCCAACAGCACAGGTTTTAGAAATCATCTGCAGGTGTGAAGTGTTTGCTGAGTAGCCCCAATTATTTCTATTTTTGCATCTTTCTTCTATGTACCAGTACCACCTAATGGCGGGGACCGTCATAGGGATCTTTTGAGAAGAGAGGCATGCTGGATTATGAGGACTAACTCAATGGGCCCTCTGGGACAAAAATGACATGGGAGTATTCCTCTAGCCTAGTCAAAATAACCATAAGTGCGCCCGAGAGTTGTTGGTCATAACTAGCATCATGCAATCGTTCAGGTCAGTTTTATATGAATGTACTACTCCTTATTGTTTAACAATGCATACTTCTTAAATATGTCTTGTTACATTACCTTATATTTATAACGAAAATATGACTAGTCCACTCTTTTCTATGCTTCTTATACGTATTTACACAATCCATTCTCCTTTTAATGCAACTGTTTTCACTTTATCGCACAATGCTCTCTAAGAATATAGTATACTTCCGCTCTTGTCTAAGAGCGTCCCGGTTACTAGGTTATAGGGAAGTGACGTCCCACCTACTAGATTAAGTATCAGGTGTGGACGCCACTCCACAGAGGCTAGAGAAAGCGCCGGACGGCGCGAAACGGCTATCGCTTTTCGCGACATAAGGGAAATGTTAATTATGAGGTTAGTTTGGTTGTATGACTAGTTGTCTGTAAGGCAGAAAATTTAGAATTTTGAAAATAGAGAATTTGTTTTTAATTTCCGCTAAAGTAAATTTTTTCATAAACAAAAGAATATCACTCAAATTTATCAATTAACATGAAGTACAATGTGCTGAGGGAAAACAGTCTCAAAATCATCTGGATATGTTAAAACATTCCAAACTCATAAAGTTAAAACAAAGTATTGTGACACATGTCAGATTTTTTAAAAAAAAGCAGCATCAGGAAGGTGCCAAATAAGTTTGACGGATGAACCTGCCCTTTTTCATAGTGATCTTTTATTTTAGAGAAAATTCCATTTTCCATTTTTATCTTTATGTATATTATCTTCTCAATGCAAAGGGCAGGACCATGCCTGCTAGTGCACGTTTTCTTCTTGCTACACTTTTTCCCTGCAAGAGATGACAATCATTGTGCAAAGGAGTGGTGTTGCTTGGTGCTGGGCAACATAAAAAGAAGAAAACATTGTACCTCCTGGGATGAGTATAACATATGTGCACTGGAAAGACAAGTTGCATAAATATTAAACATAACAATCTCACATACAGGCAGTCCCAGGGTTACGCACAAGATAGGTTGAATTTGTATGTAAGTCAAAACTGTATATTTTGTAGTTGTAGTTCGACATTTTTTTTGCCCCAGTAACAAATGGAGTTTCAAAATTTTCTGCATTAATTGGACTAAGGATTATCAATAAAGCCTCATTACAGACACCGTACAGCTGATCATTGCAGTCTGAGACTATAGTAAAGCATCCAGAGAGTGTCACCAGAGGTCACAATGGACAGAGGGGCCCGTCTTTAACTAGGGGTCGTCTGTAAGTCGAGTGTCTGTATAACAGATCACTGAGGAACATGATGTACGTCTTCAAAGCACATACAATTCCCACTACTATGCTGACTTTACTTGTTGGTGAGTTGGGAGACAGAATCCCTTTTAAGGAAATCCAACGCAGGTTTTTAAGTTTATTAACCATTCATGAATATGGGTATATGTGTTACGTCCATGTCTGATTCTATCTTGGTTCTCTCTAATCGACTGAGGAAATGCTGAGTTTCTCTGTGGTTCACTTTTATACGTGAACAAGAGGATGGCTGTGGATTGAATTCACCACGCCCGTCTCTCTGCTCTCTGTCCGCTGCTATGACCTGGGGCGGATTTTCTCCACTTGTAAAATATCCTGTGCTCGACTCATTCCCTTCTGGTTAAAGTCTTCTTTGCCTGCTTTGTATTCTGTGTGAGGTTTGATCCACTATTTGTACCTCTGGTTTTCAGATCTTTGCTTACATTTTGTGATTATTCCTTTGTTCCTCTGATTCTGTTCTATACAATCTTTGCTGTGACCCGGATTGTCGACCATTGGCTTGTTTTGTGTATGTTTGTCTTGTTTTGTGTCTCACAAGGGACTGTCTTCATAGTTGTCCTGTATAGCTTAGGATACACATAGGGAAGCAGGCAGGGTGTTTGAAGGGGGGGGTGTTCGGAGCTTAGGGCTCACTGTCCTGTTTTGTCTGCCCTTACTCAATTCAACTCCCCCTTGTTACAATATATTTATTATATTATTTATTTATTATATTTTACATATTTATTACTGTAAAATTAACTTTTTTGTTTCATTTAAATAAAGTTAAAAGTAAATTTTTTTAACATAAGAGCTTCAGGGGGCAACGCTAGGCATCAGGGATCTGGCTCTTACATGCTTTCCAAAGCACTTTTGCCCACCTCCCTGCCCCCCACCTTCTCCCTGGAGCCCCCAGAGGTTCTGTTGACATCCCACAAAGCACTTGTACTTCATTTAATTTAAAAGTAAATTTTATAAGTACTGCATCTTATTAAAACTTCTAATAAACATATCCTCTTATTCACACTGCGGAGAATGGGCCTACCTGTCTTCACTGTTGGGAGCATCATCCGGAAGTGGAAGGCTTATAGAACTACTGTTAGCCTTCCACGGCCTGGACAGCCTTTGAAAGTTTCCTCCCGTGCTGAGGCCAGGCTTGTCCGAAGAGTCAAGGCTAACCCAAGGACAACAAGAAAGGAGCTCCGGGAAGAGCTCATGGCAGTGGGGACATTGGTTTCAGTCAATACCATAAGTAACGTACTCCACCGCAATGGTCTCCGTTCCAGATGAGCACGTAAGGTACCTTTACTTTCAAAGCGTCATGTCAAGGCTCGTTTGCAGTTTGCTCATGATCACTTGGAGAACTCTGAGACAGACTGGTTCAAGGTTCTCTGGTCTGATGAGACCAAGATCGAGATCTTTGGTGCCAACCACACACGTGACGTTTAGAGACTGAATGGCACTGCATACGACCCAAAGAATACCATCCCTACAGTCAAGCATGGTGGTGGCAGCATCATGCTGTGGGGCTGCTTCTCAGCCAAGGGGCCTGGCCATCTGGTCCGCATCCATGGTAAGATGGATAGCACGGCCTACTTGGAGATTTTGGCCAAGAACCTCCGCTCCTCCATCAAGGATCTTAAGATGGGTCGTCATTTCATCTTCCAACAAGACAACGACCCAAAGCACACAGCCAAGAAAACCAAGGCCTGGTTCAAGAGGGATAAAAACAAGGTGTTGCAGTGGCCTAGTCAGTATCCTGACCTTAACCCAATTGAAAACTTGTGGAAGGAGCTCAAGATTAAAGTCCACATGAGACACCCAAAGAACCTAGATAACTTGGAGAAGATCTGCATGGAGGAGTGGGCCAAGATAACTCCAGAGACCTGTGCCAGCCTGATCAGGTCTTATAAAAGACTATTATTAGTTGTAATTGCAAACAAGGGTTATTCCACAAAATATTTAACCTAGGGGTTGAATAATAATTGACCCACACTTTTATGTTTAAAATTTATTAAAATATAACTAAGCAACATAACTTTTTGGTTTGTAAGATTTATGCATCTGTTAATAAATCCTGCTCTTGTTTGAAGTTTGAAGGCTCTAACTTATTTGCTTCTTATCAAACCTGCTAAATCTGCAGGGGGTTGAATACTACTTGTAGGCACTGTATACTTATGTCAGGCCTCATTCTCAAGATGTTAAAGATATCCTATCACAAACAAGACACAAGAAGAAACCACAAGGAATAAGAATGACAATTATGTAGGTTTTTGCAAATGATCACAGACCTGGGTGTAGAAAACAATATTGCTTTTATATGATTATAGTGATATCATATATCTATATGCTATATAGGCTACATCCACAATACGTTATGGGGAACGTATGTACGGCCGCAAGCTTGACGTCCCCCATAGATGGCAATTGCAGCACGGAGCGATACGGTGCTGCACCATACCACTCCATACATGGGGACGCCATGCGGTGCTACGGAGAGGGGAAGTGTCACCCCTCCTCCTCTCCATGGCGCTGAACGTAAGCCCGCCCAGCTACGGCCTGGTGGACATACGTTTGTGTGCATGCAGCCTAATACTGTGGTTTCCCACTTAGACTAGAAGCCTGCATGCAAACTACGTTTTCTATGAAGACGGGTCATAAATTACCCGTCTTGTAAATGCATGCTCTGTTGTGCAAGGAAGTGAATGTTATACACTCTGTAGCTGTTTTCAGTATGGATTTCAGTTTTTCATGCTAACAGCATAATGGTGACAAGTAGCTAGCCTGCTGGTTTAATGTTACAGTTGCCAACAGTGCCAAGCCATCTGATGCTGAGTAAAATCTGCTTTAACAAAATAATCATTTAAGTCATCTGGCTGGTGCAGAACGTGTGATAAACATGTCATGCTTTACAATTTATAGAGCTTGCATCAAATGGCGTATTTCAGGAGTTGATTTGAATGGAACAGCTGAAGAGTCAGATGATGGCAGAATGTATTAGAATATGTTAATTAATGCTGTAAGGACAGCGCTCTACAAGCAAAGGAGGATTGTGATAGGAAACCAAAAGAAAGTCATACATTGTTTTAATATAGATTCTATAGTCATTACTTTCTAACACAATGGGAGAGCTTGGGTTAAAAGACTCACATAATTCACTGTGGGTCTGCAATACCAAACACAGTAAGCAATCAATCATATATATGTGTATGTGGGATCTCGACTTGTTGTGCCATATATGGCTAACACCTTCCATAGTAGACATTTTCCTTTTCTATATCTGTATTTTATTGTCATTTTTAATATTCTTTAATAAAGATTCTATTTTTAATTCAAACTTTTTGGTCTACATTATTCATTCCCCTAGGTCTTGTGGTTTGGCTTAAGATTTCATTTGGGAGCAGTGCATATTATACTCCGCAGGCAATTGTTTTGCAACTTTGTTTTGTTTCTGACAGTAGAGAGATTTAGAAAATTGAAAGTGAATAAGCACTTACTGCTTTAAAAAAGAACAGCACATGTTTAAATTGGTGAAAAGTCCTCTTTCACATCTTGCATTGCTATCTGTGAGGCTATGAATGTTCTTCCACTTTAAAAGCAATTGGGCACACAATCAAGAGTGGCTGTTGGTTGCTCATTTTGCTGCCCACAATGCCATATTAACAGCCCTCTCTTAACAATGTTTTTAGGTTGTTGCTGTGTTCTGCAAATTATACTAGTGGACAGACTAAGCAAGTGAAATTCAGAATGTGCCTCCAACTGCAAAACCAAGCAAAAATAAATCTTGTGAAAAGTTATAGAAGTTTGTGCAGAGAGTACTTAAAGGGATTGTCTGAGAGCTTAAGGTGGCCTGGGGGGATGTAAAAAAAAACCAAAAAACTTTCTTTTGCACTCCCGTTGTCCCGCACTGCATTAGTCACCTGATCACACAACCCAGTTCATTGTTACAATGCCAGTAAGACTAAAAGTGTTGGAAGACTTCTACACCTTTATACCATTTTAAAGGGGTTTGCACGAGAAAGAAAGTCCTCAAATCTTAATCCCCTAGTTATGTTAACATGATATGTTATGTTAACCTCTTACTTTGCAAGTTTTTGCTCCTATCACTGCATTAGCTGATCAGTGTAAGATTCAGCTCTGTGTGTGGGCACCAGCTGAGCAGTCATGAGATTCTACTAATATCTGACACACAGAAAAAGAGAGATGTGACAGATATGAGTCATGAGATGAATATAAGAAACAATGGGGGACATGTATATTAGTTTATTTTTTCTTTGGTGTATAATTGAGATTTTTGACAGGTCTTTTTTGTGCCTTATGTATGATCATGTTTTTTTTTCTTGTGATACATCTTTAGTTTTTGGTCTTGCTTTTAGACTTTTTGTTGCAAATGTCTCAATTCTACATGGACACAAGCCAAGTGAGGGGGTTATATACAGGAGTTGACACGACTGTAAATTTTGAATTTGAGGCCGTGGCCTGCATTTTTAAGCACTGTAGTCACACCCCAGGGAGATGACGACAAATGAGGGTGCGGTTGCACGTTTTGTAAATGCCATGTTGACAGCGATGTAATTAGGCAAATCTGCTCTTCTCAATTGTTCTGTATGCGTTAACACCACATGTGACCGCGGCATTAGAAGTAAATCATACATTTCAATAAAATGTGAATGCAAACATTAATACATTAAAAAAAAAAAACAGGCCAAACTTTCAATGCCCAGCAGGTTTATGTGCAAAATTTTTAAACATTTTAAGAATGTGAAATAATTCCTATTTACATGTTAAAACAGGGTCCATTAAAAAAATCCTTTCTCTGTACCTGCCCTGGACCAGGAGGAGATTTGTGGCAAAACATTGCAAAAGTAAGCAAAAAAAGTGATACGTAGGTGAAAAGTGGCACATCTGAAAAATGAAATACACAAGGCACCCTGCACATGGTGCAGACGAAGACATACTTGAGAAACTACAGCAAAAACTGCTGTGAAAAGTAGCAAAAACAATAAAAGTTTCAAAAATGAAAGAATAAAAACTCATATGTGTAGAGCTAGCCTTCTCTACATGCTGCTAGACAAGAAGTCTCTCCTCCTGCTCCTGCAGTAAAGGAGATTTAAGAATTTTGTCTCTCGTCTCCGTGGGACCATACCCTCTTGAAACTCTGTACCCTGCAAGAGAAGCATATTCATTTATCCTCCTATCATATATATGAGCGGTAGCTTCTCCTACATTTGTCTACTAGACTACGCGTCTCTCTCTGCAGTAAAGGATATTTAAGTATATTTAAGAATTTTGTCTTTGTGGGAATACCTCTTTAACTCTTTCCCTGCCAAGGACATATCGCATTCATCCTCACAGGGTGGCACCTGTATGGCCAGGGACATATGTTATACCTCCTCACTTCAGATCGCTATAATTTCGTTTCTAGGTGCCAGGGAACCGGAGATATTAAAGTGAGAATCTATATATAAAAATCACTCCCGATGGCACTTTGACAGTTAATACCTCCGGTTTCCTGGTACTTCATAGGAAAAAAAGAAGTGAGATTCTAGGTGCCACGGATCCGAAATTATAGTCCTATGAAGTGTGCCCCCCTCTCCATCTTCTTAGCCATCAGGCTGCAGTAAGAATTTGGAGGAGGGTGAAGAGATGAGCTGCTCATAGATAAAGTGAATATTGATGAGCGAAATGTTGAGCAAAATGATGAACATTCAATCCTCTTTGCTTAATGTGGGTACATATTAACACTGCAACCCAGAACTTGTTCAAAAAGTTATATGTAACACAGAAACACACACACATTCCTGAATAAAGTTCTCATTTCACACTATCCTCCATTATTTACACCTATATTATGGCTTTCCTACTCAAACCACGGAAGGTTCTGTGTGGTTAATACAATGGCACACATCTAAAAGTGATCTTTGTTATCTCATTAGCTTGGTTTATGGATATATAGTTTTGATTTGAATTACCATTTTGTAAAGGAGTGGACACTAATATATCTGTGTAAAGCTCAGTGCAATTTTCATTTTTTGAGCCCCCTGTGCAATTAACATTCTCTGAAAATGAGACTACATTGATAGCCCATTGGATACAGAGGCGGAGGATTACAGTCTGAACCACCCCTAGAAAGTATTGTTATCTCTAAGTAACTGAGTTATCACATACTGCAGCATTGCATATGAATGTTAGCAAATACATTGCATCTTTTCATTTTTGTATTGCTTCTAATTGATCCGAACATATGAACCGTGGATTTACTATGAATGACAATAGTAAAACACGCGCATGCGCACAGTTCATCTCCAGACGCCTGATGCTCTGCGCTATTGCTGTGATTTTCCATTGTGACCTGGTTCCGTTTCTGACTTCGCTCCTTTGCCGCCTGCCCTGACCTTTTGCTACGTCTCCGACTTTGATCCTGTGCTGCCCATCCTGACCTCTTGCCGGTCCCCTACTACGAGATTGCCTACATTTTCTGTCCCTTGACCTTGGAACTGCCTGTGGAACGACCTGGTGGTACCACGCCGCAGCAAGTCCAACCAGGTGCCACTTTTTTAGCAGATGTATTTATTTTTAAATTTGTATTTCTAGTAGAAGTTAGTACTCAGCCTACTTTTATTTAATGATTTTGACAGAATAATAACTTTTTACTTTGTGTGTTAAATATTTTAAATACTGTACATTTGTGGATTGTAACCAAATATTGCATGGTTTATGTCTTAGTATTATTGGGAGTGTAAATTCTTATTGATCTTGTCTATTATTCTCACTTTATTATTACTTCCTTATTTTCGCTTAAACCTCTGCTTTGATGTGAATTTTATGTAAAAATATATGTTTCATTGCATTTTTAAAAATAATTTGTGTTTTTCACAAAGTTTCAGGATGGTGGTAAGGGCTGTCAACTGTTTATCAAGATGAATGCAATCGTCTGGTTGTCCGCTTTCAGAAACATATCTGTTTCAGGGGTGCCTTTACTTTTTAATCTGTTTTATTGCAAGTTGTGACTGTCTTAAAATTTCTAGCTGAAAAGCATACTTTTGGTTATTTCATTTTTATGCTGCAATTTCGGTTTTATATGTATACGTCAAAAATTGTAGAAATTGTTCTGGCCAATAACGCAACAAAATTTTCAGAAATGCCTGGCAGGGAAAGGCTCAATTCTTTTCTAACTATTAGAACACTGGGGCACATTTGCTATAAGTACTGAAAACTGCACTAAAAGTGCATTTGCCTGTGTATAATGCAGGGTGTGCCAAATTCATGAAGAATGCAGCTGGTGCTTCCCTACATTGGGCCGACAGAGTTCACCAACTTTTTTTGTGGTGCACCTTTAACATAGAGCTTGTCTGACTTTGCATGATAAATATGGCGCACGGTAGGAATAAGGCTACATAACGCCCCCTAATTTGTGTCGCATATTGCCTAGTGCAGCGTGCGCCACAATAGTGTCACGTACACCAGAAATGTGTCTCAGACACTTCTTAAATACCTGTACAATCAACGTGCAAAGTCTGACAGAAACTGGCGCACAGCCCTTAGTAAATGTGGGCAACTAGAACTAAAGAGCTAAATGCCCGTCATGTTATACCACACATATCTGGTTTGTAATCTAATGAAGAATAGACTGGCACATTCAAAATTCATTGGTAGCAGGGGTCATTTGAGGTTATGATAACCCTTTCAGGAAATCTTAGACGCCGTCTATGGGATGAAAGAAGAAAAATTAAGGCACAAAGTAAATGCTTGTCCTGTGGAAAATAACGCTATTAACTTTGTGTCCTTTAAGCAGTTATCAAGTTTTCTGTGCCCCTTGCGCCTTTATTTTATAGCAGGGGATTGTCTCCTGAGACATGTTGCTAGAGTTAAGAGGTGTTCAGTATAGCAAATAGAATCCCACATGCACAATGTGAACAAACATATATCCATTCCATCAGAGAAAATCACTTTCTGTGCCACACAGCAGAGTGCATTGCAGGTTATTGTTCAAGAAAAGAGAGGGCACTGGTCTATAGAAACATCTGTATACAGAGACAAAGTAAAAGAAATGAGACAATTACATTAAAAGCCAGTGAAGGCGATCGTACCATAGACGCCTATGTTTCACAGTTATGATGACAGTAATAATAACTTATTCCTAGCACAAGTTGGAAGTGTAAAATAATTTAGTCCAGACCTGGATCAATATTGACACTGGACGTAAGTAGAAGTTAAAAATCTTTCATAAAGCGGTGGCATCTTTCCTCAGTTCAGCCACTCAAGTGAAAACTGCTAATCTTTCCTGAGAAATGTACGAAGAAAGGAGGATTTCATTGAGCTCATCCAGGATGATAGTAACAATTAATCTCAGAAGAAATATGAGCCGAGAAAGTCACCACATGCCCAGTGCCAAACATGACGTTTGCTTGTTATGGCAAAGTAAACAAAAACAAATATGTGCCATCTCAGGGTAATGGTGCCAAAGCAGGTAATAGAACTACTTTAGTTACTGTATACTACTTAATTAAGATATAGATTGGTAGAACTGCTCTACAAAACCATATTGAGCCTATGGTGTTCCCCAATAATTAATCATGTTGCAATGTTAGACACTGACAGATATCAAAGGGCCATTCGGGTGCCTTGCTCATTTACATGTATGGTACTGTAAGAACAGGCCTACAAATTATTACGATAGGTTGATGACCATAGATAATCACCAATGATTGACTTGCTGCAGGTTTAAACCCCACAATGCAAGGAACTTTGTGTGGTGGATTTTGTAAACAGCATGTGGATCAGCTTAGTTTAATGATTCGCTATGCGGCAGCAGCTAATAGCAAAGGATAGCGTCCATCAATTTTGCAACAGCTATTTTGTGGAATTGTGACCTGAATGCATAGCCCAGACTATTTATCAGAAAATTAACCTGGGACCTAAATTTATAGCATCATCATCATAGATACTGTTATTGCTAAGATACATCAGTGACTCTATCCAACATACAGTCCATATAATTGAGATCGAAGGCAGAAAAAAACTAAAATTGAAGAGGTGGTTCAGACAAAAAAAAAATGGGGCCACTTCCAAGATAATATGTAGGAGGGATTGCATGAGCTACTTAAACATATGAAGTTAAATGCATCAAAAATATTACTAATTATTTGGTGTAAATGTAGAGTTTGGGTCATATGAAAGGAAGGGGCCACAATATGAGGGAGGACTGAGGGCCACAATATAACAGAGAACAGGAGGCCACAATGTTTGAGACGGGGGCCAATATATGGGAGGAGGGAGCCACAATATCAGAGGACTGAGGGCCACAATATGAAAGGAAAATCATGCAGGCGTGCTGGGGAGGTAAGTTTTAAAAAAAGAAAGCTGTACTCACCTCCTCCGTCGCTCCCGGGGTCATGCGCCGCCGTCTCACTGGTGCTTGCCTGTTTGTTTACAGGAGCACGGAAGCTCCGCTGAGTTCGGCTTCTGGCCAACCGAGATAGCCGGTCACGCCCTACCGTCCCTACTCCCAGCGCTGTATCATGCGCGGAGATATAGGGATGGTGGCATGGGACACAGGGAGGTAAGGAGAAGGTGAGTACAGCTTTCTTTTTTTAAAACTTACCTCCCCAGCCCGCCTACACGATTTTCAAAAGAGTCGGACAACCCCTTTAAATTCCAAATTTCATAACCAACCTTTTTTGATAGTGTATTAAAGACTTCCACTGTCCCACTGCCCTATACAAGGAATGAACCAGTCAACTACTAACATGTTTCCCCCTCTCTCAGCCATAGTCAAGGTTTACTAATGAGAATAATGTGTGGCAGTGTCATATAGGGTGCATTCACTCGTTGCGTTTTGACCTGCGTTTTCATTGCGTTTAAAATGCATATACAAGGCTGAGGAGAGGTGATTTGCCTAATTACATAACTGTTAACATTTCCGTTTACAAAATGTATTGTAAACGCGATGTTAACACATACATTAACATCACGTTAACACGTGCGTTAACAGTGCGTTAACAAACGTAAACGGTAATGTAATTAGGCAAATTACCTCTTATCAGCTGTTGTATTTGCGTTTTAAACGCAATGAAAACGCAACCGAAACACAACGTGTGAACGCGCCCTTAAAGATTTCCAATTAGGTATCTGGAAATCTTTGCATGTAGCTATACAATGTTACAGGCCTCCAGTATAAATTTCAGTAATGAACCCTAGTCAGCGCAGACTAACACTTGGCAAACAATAAATCTATTTTTATTATTGCTATGTATGTGTGTGTAAGAAGAACCAGCGTCGCATGTTAGAAGCTTATTTGGTCTGTCAATCAAACAGAAAAGACTGAATTGTATTGGAGACCAGCTGACTGCAAGAAGAGCAGACTTCTAATTTTACTTATTTTCACTCATTCTTAATTATACGATCCCAGCTGTGATTGCTATTTTTTTCCAAGTCTGGGGAAAACACACAGGAATGTCTGAATGCCCTATTTGTGTTTATTTATATATGTTGTTGTGAAAAGAATGTTTCTAAGCTGAAGTCCACTGGATATATGAAGCAAGTCGCTGTTACCCATGACACGGACATTACTATTACAGGGATCTCATTATACAGGCTTTTCATATTTAAGGTATGTGCAGGCCGCAAAGCATAGTAGAGGAAAAGGGATGCATGACATCCGCAATAATTCCAGTATTTGATTTGTATTTGTTCAAGCCTTGCTCAGCACATATACAGGGAGTTTTCAATACATTGAATGTATAGCTATAGTCAGAAGAACCTAGCATACTATAACAGAGTGTTGTCCCTGCAACAATCACCTTTTTTATAGCATAGGAAAGCATAGCACAAAATCTTTATTTATATTGTGTCACCATATTATATTTCATAGGTTATAATACTGACAAGGTAACATATTAAGTGGGATACTCATAATGGAGTTGTCTAAGCAACCCCTTCGGTTTTCACCCTTTAACCGCTCTACATGGATCTTCGACAGAATTTCCAGGTCTTTATTTCTTGGAGTAGTCCAGGTATAGGTGGCAGTGGACCTAGACTGGTCAAGGGTCACCAATATGAAACACCACCAGTGGATGAGGCAGAGGGTAATCAAAAAGAAAGTCAAAGCAGAGTTATAGCTTAGCCGAAAGATGGTGCCCAGCCCCACTGGGAGCCAAAGAGCTGAGTTCGGAAATCAGATGAGAGTAAACAGCACACTAACAAAGTAGGACCTTTCGCTTTGATGTCAAAAAATCTCACAGGCAGTACTTACCACTTGAACACAGAAGCACTAAATGCCGGATATTTCAATCTGTCGGCTAGTGCATGGCCAGATTTAAGAATTGTGACTTGTTAAAGCCACTTAGTCCCCCAAGGCATAAGTCAAGCATGTGCCACTTTTCTGTTTTTTTTTATGGCTTTTCATGTATTTTTCATGTATTCTTCTACAGCAGTGTAGAACACTGGAGAAAGATTTATTAAAGGGTCAAAACCTGTGGAGACAATTTTTTTTTGCATTGACTGATGCCTAATATGGTATTTCTAGTAACCTAGGTCATAGATATTGGAGAAGGATTCATAATAAGGCTAGTTTCACACAAACGTATGCTCACCTGGGTAGTAGTCTGTTTGAGCATACAGCTGTGTGCTAGAAAAAGGAGAAGTGCAGCATCGCAGTACATATAGGGAAAGATAGAGTGAACTCTACTTTTTCCTGGTACGGTGGGTAATATGTCCATTTAAATGGTTGAACGTATTGCCCATTGAAATGCATGTGGCCTTATGCTACCAGTAGCATATACCAAAAAAAAAATTTCCATGTGAAAGCAACGTTAGACTAATAAAATACTGTTTTTAATAACATATTTGGGCATTCTTAGCTCTCCCACTACCACAGCAGCTAGAATTATCTGAGAATGTGAAATTAATGTGCAATGTATTTAAAATACATTGGGGGACATTTATCAGGGGTTCTCTGCCAGAAAGCTGGCAAACTGCGAGCAACTGTGATTATTTCCCCTTTCAAACCATCTCCAGCCTAAGGGTGCATGGTGGACGGTGGAGAGGGCCGCTGCTGGAATTGCTGCCTTGTATATGTGCACTCACTGCAGCTAGCAAACTTTCACAAGTGAGGGGCCACAATATAAGAAAGGCCACAATATGAGGAATAGGGGCCAAAATATAAGAGGAAGGGGCCACAATATGAGGGAGGATTGAAGGCCACAATATAACAGAGAACAGGAGGGAAATGTTTGAGACGTGGGGCCAATATATGGGAGGAGGGGGCTGCAATATGAGAGGACTGAGGGCCATAATATGAAAGGAGGTGAGCCACAATATGAGGAGAAGGGGCACAATATGAGAAAGGACAGGAGACCACAATATGAGGGATGGGGGCCAAAATATGAGAGGAGGGGGCCACAATATGAAAGGAGGAGAGCCACTATATGAGGGGAGCACAATATGAGAGAGATAGAAGACAGAAGGCCACAATATAAGAAGAAGAGACAGGGGCACAGAAAGCTATGGCATTATAAGTTTGGGGAAATAAAAAAATTGAGGGAACAAAAGTAAAGGAAGGGTAAAATTAAAGAGAGGGCATTTGTTGCTGAGTTGATCTAGTGATGTATAATATGGGTTGGCCACGGGGAGGGGGTTTGCCCGTCTAGCAGATACATGAAGAGGCCAGACCTATGGGAAAGAGACTATACGTTATCATACCCGGCTTATTCTATTTCCTCCAGTGACATATGACTGAGGAGGCCAGTTGGTGACATTTTTCCTCACGTTTCAGAATACTAATACGCCTCAACACCGGCGGGAACATCTCACAGCCAAGCAGCACAGAGCAGGCTGTGCGTGGAATGGGAAGGCAGAGCAGAGTCACATGACCAGGCCGCATCACGTGACTGCTACGTCACCACACCTACCAGGAGCAGCTCCATTCTAGACAGAGCCGTTCTAGACACTACAGTGCCGGGAGACTGAGGAGAAGAGCGCGCTCCGTCCCTTCCCCTATCTGTGCCCCTCCACCTGGCAGCAGCACCACCATGCCAGCCTGTGACAGGCGCAGCCGATGGGACTCGTCCTCCCCCTAGAAGAAAGCCTCAGCGTTGTGGTCAGACAGTGTGTGCACTGCAGTCCCCGCCAGCCCCTCCGCCGCCTCGTCTCTTTCACTTTTACTGTTTCCTGTTTTTCCAGTGTTGTGCATTCTTCAGCCGCCCCCATCCCTTCCCTCACCCTGCTGCCCGCCTCTGCCCTACTGGAGTTCCTCATTGCACTGCCCAGCCCTTGGGAATACCCCGCAGGAGACCATAACAGAGCCGGGCTGAGGAGCCATGGGATGCTGCGGGAGCACGCAGGTGAGTGCGGGAAACCTCCCTGCCCCTTACCCGGTGCACAGGGCAGGGATGGGGAAAAGTTCTCCCTAATCTAGAAAGACATTTCAGCACCCAAAACATTGGAGCCCTCTACAGTCTTGGTGATTGTAAGATGCTTTGATTTCTTATTTCATGTATTGTATGATTCTGAACACATTTCCACTCATGGCATCCAATTGCCCGGTGGTGGGCTGTATGATATATACCCATTACAGACCGTACCCCCCCATCCAGCAGCATGGTATGAACCATATGTCTATAATATATATCATAGCCACATCTAAACATGACGATGTACTATGGATGATGTCTGGTATAGAATATAGATTGTTTCATTGCTTCCAGCAGCCTGTTATGGACCATATACTCGTACAAGACTCATATCACTATATACACTACATGTAAACATGAAGTCTGGTATAGAATATAGATTGCTTCCAGCAGCCCGTTATGGTCCATATACTCATACGAGACTGATATCACTACATACACTACATGTAAACATGAAGTCTTGTATAGAATACAGATTGCTTCCAGCAGCCTTTTGTGGACCATATACTCGTACAAGACTTGTATCATATACTCATCACGATATACACTACATGTAAACATGTCTTGTATAAATACAGATTGTTTCATTGCTTCCAGCAGCCTGTTATGGTCCATATACTTGTACAAGACTCATATCACTATATACACTACATGTAAACATGGTGTCTTGTATATATACAGATTGCTTCATTGCTTCCAGCAGCCCGTTATGGATCATATACTCATACAAGACTGATATCACTATATACACTACATGTAAACATGAAGTCTGGTATAGAATACAGATTGCTTCCAGCAGCCTGTTGTGGACCATATACTCGTACAAGACTTGTATCATATACTCATCGCTATATACACTATACGTGTAAACATGAAGTCTTGTATAAATACAGATTGCTTCCAGCAGCCTTTTATGGTCCATATACTCAAGACCTACTCATATATATCACTATATATACTACATCTAAACATGACACTGTACTATCAATGAAGTCCTGTATATAAACAGATTGTTTCATTGCTTCTAGCAGCCTGTTATGGACCATATACTCGTACAAGACTTATATCACTATTAACACCACATGTAAACATGAAGTCTGGGATTGCTTCATTGCCTCCAGCAGCCCGTTATGGACCATATACTCGTACATGACTTATATAACTATATACACTACATGTAAAAATGTAGCTGTTCTTTGAATGAGGTCTGATATAGAACACAGATTGCTGCATTGCCTCCTGCTGCTTCACTGTGGGGCACTCGGGAATGGCGCCTTCATGCCAATTGTTGATTTTACTATGTTACAGATTGCACAGGTTTATTTTGCTATCTATATTTGATGTATCTACAGCATTCTGATCTTAGCCATGCCATAGGGCATAAGGGCTCTGGTAAATGTAGTATATTTTCAGGAATCCCATGGCACCTGCTCCTATGATAAATGCACTTTAATTTGGTTACTAATTTATGTTGAATGTCTCACGTTTGAAACATTTGGCACATTTACATCGCTTGTTTCCTTTACTATTTCCATGCATAATCTATTTGGGTTTAAGCTGGCATCAGATTACAAGAATGTTCCCACCATATAACATGGACTATTACTCTGTAGATCACTGCTATCATCAAGTGAAGGTGCCAAGTCATTCTGGCACTTAAAAAGCCACTTGGTGGCTTTTTCTAAATAGGAATGAATTGATGTGTTGTGAAAGTTTTAGCTAATACATTTGAAATGGCCTATAATGTTATACCACTGCCTTGGCTTTTCTACAAAGATCTGTTGAACACAAATTGGATCCTGAAATGCCAGCTGCACCGTGTCAGGCTGGGATGTTCTGTATATAGTGAGCCTGGACTGTATGTGCATCACAAATATAGGATCATATAGTGGCTAATATTTTTATCTTGTGTGTGAATATTCTGTTGTGTATGACAGGATCAGCTGATGCGTTTCAAGTTCTTCTGCCTCTAAGGTCACCCCTCTGAAATCCAGGTCATGTAGGATTTACTGTAAGCCTGCTGAGCATTGCCTTCCAGAGCTGTCAGGCAGTGCACCATGATACATCCCAGCTCCTGTGGGATTTGCACATAGCGCTGTCCTGGTTATCTAGAGCTTGCAGGAAGAGTATTGCAGTGCTGTGCAGAGAAGCAGAGCATCCATCAGCAAAAGTGATGGAACAGCACTCCGCAAAGGGAAAACACTACTTTAGCACTGAGCTGCTGTCACCATTGTGTCAAACATTTTTAATGGTGTCCTTCACTCTTGAAGACTTCTTCCATGTCTCTTAAATTGGTACACAGTATGATTATAAATGAGACTCTTGTATTACCATTAGATCTGATCTAACAGGGCCATTATTGGAATTATGTTATCGCAGTGTAGCCTTAGAGATGGCTTAGTATAGCAGTGAGTATAAAGCACCTTTTAAAGGGGTTGTACAAAATTAGATTATCTTCTACCAACAGGATGGGGAATAACAGTATGATTGGTGGGGGTCCCACTGTTGGGACGCCCATGATGGTCCTGCTCTTAGTAATTGATAGTGACAGGTGAACCAATAAGATGCTCTATTCAATACTATGGAAGTTTTGGAAATCACACTTTGTAAATGGAATAGCAATATAACCCCTTTTAATCCTTTTAAACACGCATAGCTGCCATCTGTCATGGCTCCGATATGATGCCATGCTTAAACCTGACCACAGTAGTGGAACATGGGTGCTGGCATACTGGCACAGTTTGTGACATGTGTGCTCAATGTATTTTCCATGTTTTATCTGAGCTTCTTGTAATTTATCCGCCGTAGAGCTATGAAGGGTGTATAAAGAGGACTCACGGGACGCCGACGGCACTTTCTTGAGATCGTCGATCCCCCAAATGTCATCAGGGGGATGCCAGTGGCTCATTGTAATGAATCCTATGCAAAAACACCATATACTGCAATACAGTAATATTGCAGTATATGGTAGGAACGATCACACCATCTAGGGTTAAAGTACCCTGCAGGGTCTAAGAAATAGTGAAAAAAAAAAGTTTAAAGAATTTAAAAAAAATTTATAAAATATTAAAAATTCAAATCGCCCCCTTTCCCTAGAACTGATATAAAACATAGTAAACAGTAAAAATCTCAAATACATTAGGTATTGCAGCGTCCCAAAATGCCCAAACTATCAAAATATTAAAAAACCCTGATATTGCCAGCAGTGACCTCCATAACGGAAAATGGCGCCCAAATGTCCGAAACGTGACTTTTACACCATTTTACATGACCTAAAAAGTGTAATAAAAAAGTGATAAAAATATTGCACAGTCCTCAAAATGGTAGCATGGTTCACACAGCTCCCTACACCAAAGTATGAAAAAGTTATCAGCGTCAGAATATGGCAACAATTTTTTTCTTTTTCGTACACATTGGTTTAATTTTTAAAATGTATTAAAAACGCAATAAAACCTATATAAATTTGGTATCACCGCGATCGTACCGAACCAAAGAATTTTTGAATGTGGAGAGCGAGAAATGAGCGAAATAATGGGATGGGATTCAGGTCTGGACTTATTGCAACTTTAGAAGTCTCCAGTACTTTCTCTCATTTTCTAGTGCTATTTGAAGTGTGTTTTGTGTCATTGCTGTCCTGGAAGACCCATGACCTCTGAGGGAGCTTTCTAGCCTTCTCACACTGGGCCCTACATTATGCTGCAAAATTTGTTGGTAGTCTTCAGACTTCATAATGCCATACACACGATCAAGCAGTCCAGTGCCTGAGGCAGCAAAGCAACCCCAAAACATCAGGGAACCTCTGCTATGTTTGACTTCAGGGACTGTGTTCTTTTCTTTGAAGGCTCTTTTTTTTTTTTCTGTAAACTCTAGGTTGATGCCTTTTCCTAAAAAGCTCTACTTTTGTCGCATCTGACCAGAGAACATTCTACCAAAACGTTTTAGGCTAAGTTTTGGCAAACCCCAACCTGGCTTTTTTATGTTTCTGTATAAGTAGTGGGGTCTTCCTGGTTATCCTACGATACAGTCCCTTTTCATTCAGACACCAACGGATAGTGTGCGTTGACATTGTTGCACCCTCGGACTGCAGGGCAGCTTGAACTTATTTGGATGTTAGTCGAGGTTCTCTATCCACCATCCGCACAATCTTGCGTTGAAATCTTTTCATTTCCATCCACATCTGATGACACTGTGCACGGTAGACACAGGAACATTTAGGTCTTTGGAGATGGACTTGTAGCAATGAGATTGTTCGTGCTTCCTCACAAATTTGATTGTCAAGACCTCAGACAGTTCTTTGGTCTTCTTTCTTTTCTCCATGCTCAATGTAGTACACACAAGGACACATGACAGAGGTTGAGTTAACTTTAATCCATTTCAACTGGCTGTAAGTGTGATTTAGTGGTTGCCACCACCTGTTAGGTGCCACAGGTAAGTTACAGGTGCTGTGACTTACACAAATTAGAGAGGCATCACATGCCCACCCACAGTATAAAACACCTGCATAGCAATAAAAAGATGAACATGTGGCAGCATCAAAGTATGTTTACATAAATAAATATACACACACACGTCTCCAGAAGACCACCTCTCTGAGAGGACCCCCTTCCTAAAAGACTTTTTATTTATTTATTTTAATTCAATCACTGATTTATTTATTTTTTTGCCATTATACTCTGTTAGCTGCCTCCTATCTGCAGACCACCCCATTCCTGTACAAAGAGATCTGCTCAAAGAGGTTTATCTGTATATACACTGTGCTGTGAGTGCAGGATCTGATTAGTTTATTTAGAACTGATGGAAACCCAGAGCTCTGGCTTTATTTGTGCATTCAAGCTTCCATACATACACATTTGTACTGTATCCACACTTTCAAACATAAACAGCCCTGCCACATCCCATGCCTGGTATGTAATTGGATGACCTGAAGCATGTGATCAGTCAGTTGCTTATGACATCATGGCAGGTTTTTATACTTCACAGTTACTTTTTAAAGTGTTTTGTTACAAGAATAAGTAAAATCTCCTTTTTAACAGTAGTATATATAGTTATATGTCAACCTATCCTGACAAGTCCACAAACAATCCCAGTTTTGTGGGTAGTATATTAAACGCAGATTGTCATGGTACAGCGATGGGCTACAGGAATGTGAAATATCCATTATGTCAAAAATCTGTTCAGAAAACCAGCAGTGGTTTTTGGAGTCAGGATCTCCACACAAGCTCCTAGGTATTACTGTTCTTGGATAAATTTCATAAGCCTAGCTCTGAAATACGCTATGGCACTTGGCAGGTCATTATTTTCACAGTGGTTTAACATTTACAGGAGTACTGTGAATTTATTGAAGTTTATGTTTCTCATTGGTTTACGCTGTCTCTAGGAAATCTCTTAAGGAAATAAATGCTTCAGCGCAGTTTCTTTTTATATCCCTCTTGTTATGTTCCTTACAAAGCCTTAGGTTTGATATCTGGTTTAGGTAGAAAGCATGATACATTGCTGACTTACTACTCAGATGTCTGCAAACCCAAAACATTGAAAAATACATATTGTAGCTTTCAGTGCTCAATTTTTCTGGCTACTGACCACATTACACTGAACAAAATATTGTATAGTTGATCTGAGAAAAACGCAGCATCCTAGTGCTTTCCGTTTTTTCTGCATAAGTCAGTGATGGCTAACCTATGACACGCGTGTCAGTGCTGACACACGTAGCCATTTTCACTGACACACGGCTGCCTGAGAGTTAAGTTTCATCCTACATGATCAGGTGCAGTAGCCGGGAGGCTGAGAGATTGCACTGAGCTTCCAGCACTCCCCCCTCCTCCTCCTCCCCCAGGCCGGGCCCCTCCCCATGTGTGAGCTGTGCCTAGTGTCTCCAGTCAGCACAGGTATCAGCACAGGGCACAGCAGGAGAGGTGACCCTGCCATACACCCAGGAGGCTCCTCTGCAGCTCCTAATAGTTGTGGAGGGGGGAGGGTGGCAACACAGTCAGAGGCCACATTGCTGCTGGCTTGTGTGATGTCCCAGCAGCTGCCACCTCTACACTGACCAGCTCCAGAGCAGGGATGAGGGAGGACAACCACTCCCAACATACAGTGAGTAAGGTCAGTGCACTGTATGATAGAAGACAGTCATCAGGGCTTGTGTGTCAGTTTTGTGACGTACAAGCCCTGAAATAATTGCAACGCCTTGCAAATCGCCAGACATTGCGATTATTTTGCTCCGCACACCTTCTCCATGCCAAGAGGGCATGAAGGAAATGTGGGCAGCGGCGCCTGCACCCTCGCTATAACCTGTGCACTTTCGTGACTGAAAGTTTGCAGGTTACTAAGCAATTTCACACCTGTCTGATTGTATGGCAGTACATGGTAGGATCAATCAGACAATCCACGGTTAAAGTACCCTAGAAGTTAAATAGTATACATATTTGTTATTTAAACTATAAATATCACAAAAATATGTTTTTTTTGTCAAGGTGACACACCACCCGAGTTATGCTCGATTTTTTGGCGAATTTTGACACACCAAGCTCAAAAGGTTGCCCATCACTGGCATAAGTAGAGAAAATCTGACACAAGCAGAATGACACTAGGACTACTTGGATAGCACATGGATTCTGACCATGAATTCTGACCAAACTCAACTTGGTTTGTGTTCAGTCAGCCTTATAGGATTTGACACTTTTTTTTCTGCATCGCTGGTTCAAGTTTGTATAAGTAAAAAAAAGTTTAAACATTAGAATAAATTAAAAAAAATAAAAATATAAGCACCTCTAAAAAGACACAAATACACAAAACCCCCCACATATTTGGTATTGACGCCTCCATAACATGACGCGTCCATGATAAAACAGAATCATTACTGGACCTGCACTGTAAACGCCGGAAAGAAAACTCGGCAAAAAACATTCTGAAAAAAGATTTTTTTTAAAAATGATAAAAAAAATATTGCACACTCTGAAATAAGACCATTAAAAAGTACAAATCTTCTCACAAAAAATAAGCCCTTAACCAGAAAAATAAAAAAGTTATGCATATGAAAAGACGGTGATTCTAAAATTAACAACGTTTTTGCCAAATTACTTTTTATTCAGTAAAATTGGGGAAAAAATAAAAAAATCTTTATAAATAAGGTATTTTTGTAATCGTGGTGACCCATAGAATAAAAATAATATACTATTTTTATGGTATGGTAAACGGCCCCCAAAAAATCTTCCTAAAAATTTATGGTTTTCTTTTCCACCACCAACAAAGAGTTAATAAATTCTCATCAATTAGCTATAGATGCCTTAAAATAATGTACCAGAAAAGTGCATCTCATGTGGGAAAAAAATAAGTCCCTATGTCCATATTAAAAAAAGAAAAAAAATTATAGCCTGTAGAATGTGACAATGCAACTCTGCTCTGGATGGTGCTGCTTCCATTCTATGGCCGGACGCGCGCCCATACAGCAGGTTACCACCACATATGGGGTATCAGTGTACTCAGTAGAAATTGGGTATTAAACTTTGTGGAGCCTTTTTTCATTTATCCTTCGCAAATGTTTAATTTTCCTTCAAAAATGAATGTATTGTCAAAAGATATTACAATTTGTAGACCGCACCTCCATTTTGTTTTGAGGGGTGTAGTTTCCATAATGGGGTAATTTACGAGTCTTGCTATTATTAAGGCTTCTCTGTCATTGAGCATTGAAAGTTGAGCAGGTCCATCTAAATACAGGTTTTGGTGATTTGCCAAAAAATGTGAAAAATGGCACCCAAATTCTAAGCTCCCATTCTAGTAAAATACGTCGAATGTTAAAAAAAACCATGCCAACATAAAGCAGACGTTTGGGAAATGTAAGTTCTTAATTAATTTGGGTGCTATGACTATCTGCTTCAAAAGTAGAGAATTTAGAACTTTGAAAATAAAGAATTTTTCCAAATTTTTAAACCAAATTTCTGGGTTTTTTAAATAAAAAAACCAAAAGATATCATCCAATTTTTTAAAACTATTTTGAAGTACAATCTCAAAATCCCCTGGATATCAAATTCCCAAAGGGGTTAAAGGGGTATTCCCCCAAAGACAAGTTTCTTAAACGTACTAAGGATAACAAAATAACACATTCTCTAATTCACTGTGAACAAAAATACAGCATTTCACAGATATAATTCCGAAGTAAATGGTTAAAAATGATATTTATTGTACCAACATCACTAGGGGATTGCAATTTGAAGGCAAAGCCTTTTAACCCCTTAAGGACGCAGGGTTTTTCCGCTCATCTCTCGCTCTCCAACTTCAAAAATCCATAACTTTTTCATTTTTACGTGTACAGACCTGTGTGAGGGCTTATTTTGTGCGTAACAAATTTTACTTTCCCGTCATTAAAAAGTATCTCGTGTGGGAAAAGAATAAGTCCCTATGTCCATATTAAAAAAAAGAAAAAAAATGATAGCCTGTAGAATGTGACAATGCAAATCTGCTCTGGATGGTGCTGCTTCCATTCTATGCCCGGCCGCGCGCCCATACAGCAGGTTACCACCACATATGGGGTATCAGTGTACTCGGTAGAAATTTGGGTATCAAACTTTGTGGAGCCTTTTTTCATTTATCCATCGCAAATTTTTAATTTTCCTTCAAAAATGAATGTATTGTCAAAAGATATTACAATTTGTAGACCGCACCTCCATTTTGTTTTAACCCCTATAAAACACCTAAAGGGTTAACAAACTTCTTAAAAGTGCTTTTTCATATGTTGAGGGGTGTAGCTTCCATAATGGGGTAATTTATGAGTCTTGCAGGTCCATCTAAATACAGGTTTTGGTGATTTGCCAAAAAATGTGAAAAATGGCACCCAAATTCTATGCTCCCATTGTAGTAAAATATGTCGAATGTTAAAAAAAAAACATGCCAACATAAAGCAGACATTTGGGAAATGTACCGTATATACTCGTGAATAAGCCGAGTTTTTCAGCACAAAAAATGTGCTGTAAAACCTCACCTCGGCTTATACACGAGTTAATTAAAAAAAAAAATTTTATACTCACCCTCCGGTGCCCGGATCCACCAGTGGGGGCTCCCGGTACCCAATGGCGGCTGCCGATACCCGGCGGCTCCTCCCGAAGTTCAGCACATTAAATAAATAAATAAATAAATAAACTTAGTTCTCACCTTCCGACGATGCTCACCCCCGATCCTCGGCGCCGGCTTCCGATCCTCGGTGGTGGCTCTCAATCCCCGGCAGTGTAACATCATCAGCGGCGACACCGCCGCATCATAGTGAGCGCCGGCGGGGAGATCGCATGGATGCGACTCCGCCGGCAAGAGAAGAAAGAAGACAGAAGCCGCTGCCGGGGATCGAGAGCCACCGCCGAGGATCGGGGGTGAGTATCGCCGGAAGGTGAGAATTAAGTTTATTTTTTTAATAAGTTCTAAATTCTCTACTTTAAGCCAGATAGTCATCGCACCCAATATTAAGAAACTACCGATATACTCGAGTATAAGCCGACCCGAGTAAACGCACAGACCTCAATTTACCATCAAAAACTGTGAAACTCATGACTCCGAGTATAACGAGGGGTAGGATATACAGCCCTCCCCATTGTTTGAGCATATAAAAAAATAAAAACTTAATTCCTCACTTCCGGCGTGACCACCCCCGGTCCGTCGGCGGTGGGCCCGATCCCCGGCAGCGCTTCTGTCTTCCTTTACTTCTCTGCCGGCGGAGCTCGCATCCATGCGAATCTCCCGCCGGACGCTCACATGAGGCGGCGGTGTCGCGCTGATGATGTATACATTCTGCCGGGGATTGAGAGCCACCACGAGGGATCGGAAGCCGGCGCGAGGATCGGGGTGAGCAATCGTCGGAAGGTGCGAAACTAGTTTATTCTATTTATTTATATTTACATGTGCTGAACTCGGAGAGCCGCCGGGTATCGCAGCCTCCATTGGGTACCGGAGCCCCCATGGTTGATACGGGCACCGGAGTGGAGTATAAAATTTTTTTTTTTAATTACGTGTATAAGCCGAGTGAGGTTTTACAGCACATTTTGTGCTGAAAAATCGGCTTATTCACGAGTATATACGGAGGTAACATTTCCACCTGTGCTCCGCTTTATGTTGGCATGTTTTTTTTTAACATTCGACATATTTTACTACAATGGGACTAGATTTGGTGCCATTTTCAAATTTTTTGGCAATCACCAAAACCTGTATTTAGATGGACCTGCAAGACATAAATTACCCATTTGGAGCTACACCCTCAACATATGAAAAGCCTTTAAGAGTTATTGAACCCTTTAAGGGTGTTTATAGGGTAAAACAAAATGGAGGTGCGGTCTACAAATTGTAATATCTTTGACATACTTCATTTTGAAGGAAAATTAAAATTTGCGATGGATAATGAAAAAAGGCTCCACAAAGTTTGATACCCAATTCTACCGAGTACACTGATACCCCATATGTGGTGGATAACCTGCTGTAGGGCGCGCGGCCGGGCATAGAATGGAAGCAGCACCATCCAGAGCAGATTTGCATGATGTCACCTTCTACAGGCTATCAGTTTTTTCTTTTTTTTAAATGGACATAGGAAACTTATCCTTTCCCCACGAGCTATACTTTTTTAAATGATCTAACTTCAAAGTGTGCATAGTTTTTATCATTCTTATTAAGCTTTTTTTTTAAATATGTAGAAAAAAAAAAATTCTTTTTTCAGATGTTTATCGAGTTTATTTCCAGCTTACAGTGGGGTCCAGTAATGACTTCTTTTTATCATAGATTGTTTATGCCGCGTTCAATGCCAAATGTGGGGGTTTGTGTATTTGTGTCTTTTATACTTTTATAAAAGATTGTATGGGAAAGTGGACATTTTAGAGGGTATATGTTGTTTTTTATAGTGATCTAAGTGTTCAACTTTTTTACTTGATAACAACTTTAACAGCGAGCAGAAAAAAGTGTCAAACCCTAAGGCTGATCTGAACACAACCCAAGTTGCAGTTTGGTCAGAATTCAGTTCAGAATCCTGTTGCTATCAAGTAGTCCTAGTGTCATCTCGCATTGTGTCAGATTTTCCTCTACCTTATGCCGAAAAAACGGAAACAAAAGAACTAGGTGCTGCTTTTTTCTCAGATCACTACCACAATATTTGTTCAGGTGTATGTGGTCAGTGAGCCAGCAAAATTGACGACCTGAAAGCTCAATATGTATTTTTCAATGTTGGGTTTGCCGACATCGGAGTAGTAAGTCACAATTATCATGCTTCTACCTAAAACAGATATCCAAACCTAGGCATTTGTAGGAATAACAAGGGGAATATAAAAGAAACTGTGCGAGCATTTATTTCCGTTAAGAATTTCTCGTGGACAGTCGTAAACCAGGAGAAACATAAACTCAATAACATTCACAGTTACTCCTGTAAAGTTAAACCACTGTGAAATAACTGTACATGCAAGTGCCATATAGCGATTTCGAGCTGGCTTATGAATTTATACAGAACAGTAATACCTGAGGAGCTGGGATGGTGAGACCCTGACTCCTAGTAATGTTGGTACAATAAATTTTTAACCATTTACTTTGGAATTGAAATCTGTGAAATGCTGGATTTGTCCACAGTGATTAGAGATAGTGTTATCCTTAGTACATTTAAGAAACTTGTCTTTGGGGAAAACCCTTTAACCCCTTGGGAATTTGATATCCAGGGGATTTGAGATGTACTTCAAAATGGTTTTAAAAAAACCCAAAATTTGGTTTAAAATTTGGAAAAAATTCTTATTTTTAAGTTCTAAATTCTCTACTTTTGAAGCAGATAGTCATAGCACCCAATAATTAAGAACTTACCGTATATCTCGAGTATAAGCCGACCCGATAAAGCAAGACCTCAACTTTACCATCAAAAAACTGTGAAAACTATGACTCGAGTATAAGCGAGGGGTAGGATACAGCAGCCTTCCCCATTGTCTGTTGAGCATAAAAATAAAGAATTTTTCCAAATTTTTAAACCAAATTTCTGGGTTTTTTAAATAAAAAAACCAAAAGATATCATCCAATTTTTTAAAACTATTTTGAAGTACAATCTCAAAATCCCCTGGATATCAAATTCCCAAAGGGGTTAAAGGGGTATTCCCCCAAAGACAAGTTTCTTAAATGTACTAAGGATAACACATTCTCTAATTCACTGTGAACAAAAATACAGCATTTCACAGATATAATTCCAAAGTAAATGGTTAAAAATTATATTTATTGTACCAACATTACTAGGGGATTGAAATTTGAAGGCAAAGCCTTTTAATAATGCCGATTCCCCATATGTGTTGGTAAAATGATGTATGGGCACACGGCCAGCCATAGAAGGGAAGGAGCGCCATTCAGAGCAGATTTGCAAAGTCACATTTTACATGTCTACATTGTCACATTTTAACCCCTTCTCGCTCAGCGTCCCATATATCGGACGCTGAGTGCAGTGACTTAGCACTTAGCGTCCGATATGTCGGACGCAGAGCCGCTGCAGCTCAAGATCTGAGCCGTACCGGCATCGGGACACCCGGGGTGCCGGCTATAACTAATAACTCAGCGCGACCGCAGCATTTAACTTGGCTTTGGGGGTCTTTTCACCACGATGCAATCCCCCAGCCTTTTTCGGGGGGCACCGATCGTTGCTATGGCAACTCTGGGGTCCGATCTGGACCCCAGAGTTGCCTGCAGGCAGTGCCAGTAAGATGGCGTCTATGACGTCATCTTAAAAGCACAGTATTAGCCTATGCATGTGCATAGGCTGACACTGTTAATATCCTGCAATACATCAGTTTGCTTGTTCATGTCCCATGGTGGAAATAGTCAAAAAGTTAAAAAAAAAAAATTCTATAAAAATGCCTCAAAGCCCCATAACATATAAAGAGACATATAACGCAAAAAAAAGTCTAAATCATAACACAAACCCCACATATATAGTATCACCGTGTCCGTAGCAACCCGTAAATAATTATTGAACCTGCGCTATAAACGCCGTAAAAAAAGAAACTGTTATAAACCCTCCAAAAATTATGATTTTTACCTATTCAATCCCATAAAAAATGCAATAAAGTGATTTTAAAAAAACATATGTACTCCAGAATGATTCTGTTGCAAAGTGCAACATGTCCTGTAAAAAACAAGCCATCAACCAACTCCAATGTTATGCCACTTGGAAGACTGCAATGCAAAAACGATAGATTTTTCCCACATTACGGTTTTATTTCACAAATTTAGTAAAACGTAAGAAAAAATATTCATGTATGGTATCCCCGTAATCGTATCGACCCATAGAATAAAGATAACATGATTATTAGGCTACAAATCCAGTACAGAATTGATGCCTTTCTACTCCTGCCCTCAACAAAAGGTTCCTAAACTTTCAACAATAGGGAATACAAACCCCAAAATGGTAACACTGGAAAAAGCATCTTATCCCGCAAAAAAAAGCCGTCACATGGCCCCAATAATGAAAAAGCGAAATTTAATAACTTACAAAAGGGGCCAATGAGGAAACTAAATCCTGGCAGCTGCAGGGTGTTCCTTCCCTTCTTCGCCTCGCTGTACCCCCATAAAGTAACAGCCACATGTTGGGGGTCTCTGTACTTGGGAGAAATTGTAGGGTGGGTTTTCTCTTTTTATCTTTTGGATATATGTAAATTTTAGGGCTAAATTAACGTATAACCAACACAATTTGACCATTCTAAATTTCACCTCCATTTTGATGTACCGTATATACTCGAGTATAAGCCGACCCAAGTATAAGCTGAGGGCTCTAATTTTACCACAAAAAACTGGTAAAACCTATATTTTTTTTTACTCGAGTATAAGCAGAGTTTGGGTTTTTCAGCACATTTTTTTGTTCTGAAAAACTAGGTTTATACTCAAGTATATATGGTTATTATTATGAAGATCTCAAGGGATTAACAATCTTGATAAAACGCGTTTCTGATAGTTTGAGGGGTGCAGATTTGAAAATGGCTTGATTTATATGGAGGGTTTTGATGCTAAATATGTAAAATTCCATTTAAAACTGTATTTATTCCCAAAATGGTCAGTTCTGAAAATCCAGAAAAGCGATATTCAATTTGTAAGCCGCGTGACATCTAATAAAACGTGTTTCTGATAGTTTGAGGGGTGCAGATTTGAAAATGGGTTGATTTTATATGGGGGGTTTTGATGCTAAATATGTAAAATCTCATTTAAAACTGTATTTATTCCCAAAATGGTCAGTTCTGAAAATCCAGAAAAGCGATATTCGATTTGTAAGCCTCGTGACATCAAAATAAATTATCCAGACATTTCAAAAGTTATGAAAATGTAAAGTAGACATATGGGAAATGTTATTCAGCAACTTATTTAGGCGGTAAATCTATCTACCTTAAATCACAATGATTTTGAATTGCAAAAATGGCAAATATTTAAAAAAATGAATTTTTTTTTTTTTTTTAAATAAGCGCAAAACTTATCAGCCAAAATTTACCACTAAAATGAAGTACAACATGTGGGGAAAAAAACAATCTCAGAATCTCTTTGATAAGTAACAGTGTTCAAAAGTTATAACAGCCAAAATTTACCACTAAAATGAAGTACAACATGTGGGGAAAAAGACAATCTCAGAATCTCTTTGATAAGTAACAGTGTTCAAAAGTTATAACCACATAAAGCGACGCATGTCAGAATCCAAAAAATCGGGCTGAGCCTTAAAGGGAACCTGTCACCAGAACACTGTTTTTAGGTTCTCCCACATGCCCACAACTTTAAGGCTCAGCCCGAGTTTTTTTTGTATTCTGACATAAGTTCGCTTAGTGGGGTTTAACTTTTGAAAACTATGTTACTTAATAGAGATTCTGAGATGTTGTTTTTACCCAACATGATTGTCACTTCATTTTAGTGGTTTAAATTTTGGGCTGATAAGTTTTGCGCTTATTTAAAAAAAAAAACATACATTTTTAATATATTTGCCATTTTGCAATTCAAAATCATGTGATGTAAGGTAGATAGATTTACCGCCTAAAAAGTTGCTGAATAACATTTCCATATGTCTACTTTACATCATAATTTTGAAATGTCTGGATAATTGATTTTGATGTCACGAGGCTTACAAATCGAATAGCGCTGTTGGATTTCAGAAATGACATTTTGGAATAATACAGTTTTAAATGAGATTTACATTATAGCATCAAAACCCCCATATAAAATCAACCCATTTTAAATGTCTGCACCCTCAAACTATCGAAACAACGTTTTATCAGATTGTGTAATCCCTTGAGATCTTCTAAACTCTTATACCGAGTCAAAAAAAAAACAAAAGGTTTTACAAACGTTTTTTGTGGTAAAATTAGAGCCTCCAGCTTTAGGTACTGGGTCCAGGCTTATACTAGAGTATATACGGTACATCAAAATGGAGGTGAAATTTAGAATGGTCAAATTGTGTTGCTTATACGTTCATTGCGCCTAAAATTACATATATCCAAGATAAAAAGAGAAAACCCACCCACAATTTTCCCAAGTACAGAGACCCCCAACTGTGGTGTTACTTTAGGGGGTACAGCGAGGCGCGAAGGGAAGGCACACCCGCAGTGCCCGGATTAGTTTCCTCAGTGCCCCTTTTTAAGTTAAAAATTTCGCTTTTTCGTATTATGGGGCCATGTGACGGTGTTTTTTGCGGGATAAGATGCTTTTCAGTGTTACCATTTTGAGGTTTGTATTCCCTATTGTTGAGAAATTTAGGAACTTTTGTTGAAAAGGGCAGGAGTAGAAAGGCATCAATCTTGTACTGGATTTTTAGCCTAATAATCATGTTATCTTATTCTATGGGTCGATACGATTACGGGGGATTACCATACATGAATATTTTTCTTACGTTTTACAAATTGGAAATAAAACCTAATGTGGGAAAAATCTATCATTTTGCATTGCAGGCTTAATCGTGGCATAACATGTACTTTTATGGCTACGGGTTGGTTGATAGCTTGTTTTTTGCAGGACATGTTGTACTTGCAACAGAATCATCTGGAGGACATATGTTTTTTTAAAATCACTTTATTGATTTTTTGTGGGATGAAAGGTAAAAATCATAATTTTTGGAGGGTTATAACGTTCTTTTTTTACGGCGTATTCAGCAGGTTCAATAATTATTACGGGTTGTTACGGACACGGTGATACATAATGTGGGGTTTGCTGTTATGATGTAGACTTTTGGTTTATGTTCTTATATGTTATGGGCTTTGAGGCATTTTTTATGAATTTTTTTTTTTTAATTTTTGACTTTCCACCATGGGACATGAACAGCAAACTGAGGATTTGCAGGATATTAACAGTGTCAGCCTATGCACATGCATAGGCTCACATGTGTTTTAAGATGACGTCATAGACACCATCTTACATGGCACTGCCTGCAGGCAACTCGGGGTCCAGATCGGTGGATCGGTCACGATCGGTGCCCCGCAACGGCTGGGGGAGGGGGGATGGATCGTGGGGAAAAGACCAAAGCCAAGTTAAATGCTGCGGTCCGGCGGAGTTATTAGTTAAGCGGCAACCGGTGTCCCGATGCGGTAGGCTCAGATCTTGAGCTGCACGGCAGCGCTCTGCGCTCCGACATATTGGACGCTAAGCGTCTAATCACTGCCACAGTTCTAGGATATATGGGACGCTGAGCGAGAAGGGGTTTAAAGAAGTGACAATGTAACACATGTCAAAATGTGACTTGCAAATCATAGTTCTGAATGAGGCACGCTCTTCACTTGATAACCTGGCCGTGGACCATAATAAGTTTACCAACAATGGGGTAATCGGCAGTATAACCCCTTAACGCTCTGCGCCGTAGCTCTATGGCGCAGAGGTATAGGGTTGTAGAGACGAGGGACTCACGGGCTGAGTCCTCTATACAAAGGTGGGGGTTTTGCCAATTGCAGAAAACCCCACCCTAAGAACCGCGGTTCACGTGCGTTAGCACCGATCGCGGTATTAACTCATCTCCGTTGCCGCGGCATGAAAGAGATCGGCACGCGGGCGCCGCCCCATGCTTTGTTACGATAGACCGCGCCCTTGAATAGCCACTCACACCGGTCTGTACAACGTAAAAATGAAAAAGTTATGGATTTTTTGAAGTTGGGCGGAGCAGAGTGATGAGCGGAAAAACCCTGAGTCTTAAGGGGTTATTAAAGGCTTTGCCTAAATTGCATCCCGCTAGTGATGTTGCGTACCCATAAATATAATTTACACCATTACTTCGGATTTCTCTGTTAATGCTGTCATTTTTGTCACAGTGAATTAGACGAAGTGTTATTTGACCTAGGAGTTAAAGCTTGTCTTGGGGGGCATAACCCTTTAACCCCTTGGAACTTTGATATCCAGGGGATTTGAGATTGCTACTTCAAAATAGTTTTAAAAAATTGGACTTGTATCTTTGGTTTTTTATTTAAAAACCGAATTGGTTTAAAATTTGGAAAAAATCTATTTCAAAGTTTAACGCTCTACTTGAGAACCTGTCACCAGAACACTGTTTTTAGGTTCTCCCACATGCCCACAGTCAATACCAAACATATCCGAAACCAGTTTTCATTAGATTTCTGGCTTGTTTCTTTCAAGTAATAACTTTTATAAAACTTTACCTGGCTCCCTGCCTAGTTGCCCCTAGTCGGCGTGGCCATTGTTTCTCAAAGTAAGTGCCCCCTCCACAAACTGCTCGTCCTCCTCGATTTTGAATTTAAAAAAACCCCTCCCACCTCCCTCCGCTACACTGCTTCTTGCTCCTCCTCCCTGCATACTCTTGAAGACCTGTTCATTCAATTCATGAGCACAGGGTTGCGGAGACTACGCAACTCCCAACGCAGTTTGCGTACCTGCATCCAACCCTGTGCTGAACCCGGAACATGCGCTGATAGAGTGGAGACCGTTGACGCTTCTCCACTCCTATCTGTGCATGTCCGCGATCTGATGCGGACAGCGTAATCGCGTGAATCACTTGCTTGGCCCGCAAGAGTATGCAGGGGGAGGCGGAGCAAGAAGCAGTGTAGCGGAGGGAGGTAGGAGGAGTTTTTTAATTTAAAATTGCTCGCCTCCCCCTGGCATACTCTTGCGGGCCAGCAAGTGATTCACGCGATTACGCTGTCCGCATCAGATCGCGGACAAATGCACAGATAGGAGTGGAAGAAGCGCGACAGTCTCCACTCATCAGCGCATGTTCCGGGGTTCAGCACAGGGTTGGATGCAGGTACGCAAACTGCGTGGGAGTTGCGTTAGTCTCGCAAACGTGTGCTCATGAATTGAAGAACAGGGTCTGCAAGAGTATGCAGGGAGGCGGAGGAGCAAGAAGCAGTGTAGCGGAGGGAGTGGGAGGGGTTTTTTTAATTCAAAATCGAGGAGGACGAGCAGTTTGTGGAGGGGGCACTTACTTTGAGAAACAATGGCCACGCCGACTAGGGGCAACTAGGCAGGGAGCCAGGTAAAGTTTATATAAAGATATTACTTGAAAGAAACAAGCCCAGAAATCTAATGAAAACTGGGTTCGGATTAGTTTGGGATTGAATGTGGGCATTGGGAGAACCTAAAACAGTGTCTGGGACAGGTTCACTTTAAGGCTCAGCCCGATTTTTTTTGATTCTGACATACGTCGCTTATAGTGGTTATAACTTTTGAAACACTGTACTTATCAGAGATTCTGAGATGTTTTTTTCCCGACATGTTGTACTTCATTTTAGTGGTTAATTTTGGCTGATAAGTTTTGCGCTTATTTAAAAAAAAAACATACATTTTTTTAAGTAATTTGCCATTTTGCAATCAAAATCATTGTGATTAAGGTAGATAGATTTACCGCCTAAATAAGTTGCTGAATAACATTTCCATATGTCTACTTTACATTTCATAATTTTTGAAATGTCTGGATAATTTATTTGATGTCACGAGGCTTACAAACGAATAGCGTTTCTGGATTTCAGAACTGACCTTTGGGAATAAATACAGTTTTAAATGAGATTTACATATTAGATCAAAACCCCCATTAAAATCAACCCATTTTCAAATCTGCACCCCTCAAACTATCGAAAACACGTTTATCAGATTGGTAATCCCTTGAGATCTTCAATAATACTTTACTCGAGTCAAAAAAAAAACAAAGGATTTACAAACGTTTTTTGTGGTAAAATTAGAGCCTCCAGCTTATACTGGGTCAGGCTTAACTCGAGAGTATATACGGTACATCAAAATGGAGGTGAAATTTAGAATGGTCAAATTGTGTTGCTTATACGTTCATTAGCCCTAAAATTACCATATATCCAAAAGATAAAAAGAGAAAAACCCACCCTACAAATTACTCCCAAGTACAGAGACCCCCAACATGTGGCTGTTACTTTATGGGGGTACAGCGAGGCGCGAAGGAAGGAACCCATGCAGTGCCAGGATTAGTTTCCTTTCCATGCCCCTTTTTAAGTTAAAATTTCGCTTTTTCGATATTGGGGCCATGTGACGGCTTTTTTTGCGGGATAAGATGCTTTTTCCAGTGTTACCATTTTGAGGTTTGTATCCCTATTGTTGTTGAAAATGTAGGAACTTTTGTTGAAGAAGGGCAGGAGTAGAAAGCATCAATTTGTACTGGATTTTTAGCCTAATAATCATGTTATCTTATTTCTTAGGGTCGATACGATTACGGGGATGGATACCATACATGAATATTTTTCTTACGTTTTACTAAATTGTGAAATAAAAACCTAATGTGGGAAAAATCTATATTTTGCATTGCAGTCTTCCAAGTGGCATAACATGTACTTTTATGGCTCGGAGTTGGTTGATAGCGTGTTTTTTGCAGGACATGTTGTACCTTGCAACAGAATCATCTGGAGAGTACATATGTTTTTTTAAAATCACTTTATTGATTTTTGTGGGATGAATAGGTAAAAATCATAATTTGGAGGGTTATAACAGTTTCTTTTTTTACGGCGTTTATGCGCAGGTTCAATAATATTTACGGGTTGTTACGGACACGGTGATACTATATATGTGGGGTTCTGTTTATGATGTTAGACTTTTTGCGTTATATGTCTCTTATATGTTATGGGCTTTGGGCATTTTTTATTGAATTTTTTTTTTTTAACTTTTGACATTTCCACCATGGGACAGAACAGCAAACTGATGTATTGCAGGATATTAACAGTGTCAGCCTAGCACATGCATAGGCTAACACTGTGTTTTAAGATGAGTCATATTGACACCATCTTCACTGGACTGCCTGCAGGCAACTCGGGGTCCAGATCGGTGGATCGGTCACGATCGGTGCCCCCCGAAACGGCTGGGGGGGGGGGAGGATGCACGTGGGGAAAAGACCCCAAGCCAAAGTTAAATGCTGCGGCCACGCGCTGAGTTATTAGTTAGAGCCGGCACCCGGTGTCCCGATGCCGGTACGGCTCAGATCTTGAGCTGCCCGGAGCGCTCTGCGTCCGACATATGGACGCCTAAGCGTAATCACTGCACTTCAGCTCCGATATATGGGACGCTGAGCGAGAAGGGGTTTTTAAAATGTGACAATGTTAACATGTAAATGTGACTTTGCAAATCTGTCTGAATGGCGCTCCTTCCCTTCGAACCTGGCCGTGACCCATACATCAGTTTACCAACAATAGGGGAATCGGCATTATTCAACCCCTTAACGCTCTGCGCCGTAGCTCTAGGCGCAGAGGTATAAGGGTTGTAGAGAGGGCTCACGGGCTGAAATGCCTCTTATAAAAGGTGGGGTTTTGCAGATTGCAGAAAACCCCACGCCTAAAACCGCTTACGACGTGTTGCACCGATCGCGGTATTAACCATTCCGTTGCCGCCGCATGTAGAAAGAACGTCGGCACGCGGGCGCGCCCCACTTTGTCTACGATGCCGCGCCCTGCAATAGCCCATCACACCGGTCTGTACACGTAAACAATGAAAAAATTGGATTTTTGAAGTTGGAGCGGAGCCGAGAGCTTGAGCGGAAAAACCCGACGTCTTAAGGGGTTTAAAGGCTTTGCCTTCAAATTGAATCCCTAGTGATGTGCCGTCATAAATATAATTTTACACCATTACTTCGGATTATCTGTTCAAATGCTGTATTTTGTCTCCAGTGAATATGAGAATGTGTTAGTTTGCTCCTAGGAGTTAAGCAGATGTCTTGGGGGGCATAACCCTTTAACCCCTTGGGACTATGTGATATCAGGGGATTTTGAGATTGCTACTTCAAAATAGTTTAAAAAATTGGCTTTGATATCTTTTGGTTTTTTATTTAACAAACCGATCATTGGTAAAATTTGGAAAAAATCGTTATTTCAAAGTTTAACCATCATACTTTTGAAGCAGATGTCATCAGCACCCAAATTACTTTAAGAACTTACATTTCCAAAAGTAGCTTATGTGGGCATGTTTTTTTAACATTCGACGTATTTTACTAGATGGGAGCTTAGAATTTGGGTGCCATTTTCAAATTTTTTGGCAATCAACAAAACCTGTATTTAGATGGACCTGCCTCAACTTTCAATGCTCAATGACAGAGAGGCCCTTAATAATAGCAAGACTCGTAAATTACCCCATTATGGAAAAATACACCCTCAAAACAAAATGGAGGTGAGGTCTACAAATTGTAATATCTTTGAAAATAACATTAATTTTGAAGGAAAATTAAACATTGGGATGGAAATGAAAAAAAAGGATCAAAACAAAAAGTTTAATACCCAAGTTCTACGAAGCACACTGAACCACATATGGTGGTGGAGTAACATGCTGATGGCGCGCGGACGGCATAGAATGGAAGCAGCCACCATCCAGAGCAAGAGTTTGCATGTCAATTCTACAGCTATTTTTTTTTTCTTTTTAATATGGACCATAGGGACTTTTTTTCCACATGAGATGCACGTTTTCTGGTACATTATTTAGGGCCATCATAGATAATTGATGAGGAATTCTTAACTCTTTTTGGTGGTGGAAAATAAAACCATCAAGTTTGTAGGAAGATTTTTGGGGGAGTTTACCATAACTAAAAAGAGTATATTATGTTTCTGTATATGGGTCACCAGAGTAAAAAAAATACATTATTGTATAAAAGATTTTATTTTTCCCCAATTTTACTGAATAAAAAGTAATGTGGCAAAACGTTGTATAATTTTAGAATACCGTATTTCATATGCATAACTTTTTATTTTATGGTTAAGGGGTATTTTTTGTGAGACGATTGTGTACTTTAATGTCTTAGTTAAGAGTGTGCAATATTTGCTTATCATTTTTTAAAAAAATCTTTTTTTTCAGAATGTTTGTGCCGAGTTTTCTTTCCGTAGTTGTTGTTTGTACAGTGCGGGGACCAGTAAGGATTCGTTTTATCATGGACGCGTCTGTCTATGGACGCGTCTACCAAATATGTTGGGGGGTTTTGTGTAGTGTGTCTTTTTAGAGGGCTTATATTTTATTTTTAATTTATTCTAATATTTAAACTTTTTTTACTTATACAAACTTTGAACCAGCGAGGAGAAAAAAAAAAAGTTGTTCAAATCTAAGAAGGATGGCTGAACACAAAACAAGTTGAGTTTGGTAAGAAGTCATGGTCAGAATCCATGTGCTATCCAAGTAGTCACTAGTGTCATTCTGCGTGTGTCAGATTTTCTCTATTATGCAGAGTGTGGGAACCTTTGAGCTTGGTGTGTCAAAATTCGCCCAAAACAAAAAAAACGAGCATAACTCGGGTGGGGTGGACTCGTGACAAAAAAAAATATTTTTGGTATTTATAGTGTAAATACAAATATGTAGACTATTTAATTCGAGGGTACTTTAACCGTGGATTGTCGGATTTATGGCAGGCAATGGTAGGATCACTCAGACACGTGGGGAAAGTGCGGTAAACTGCAAATTGTCAGTAACGAAAGTGCACAGGTTTATAGAGAGGGTGAAAGGCGCCGCTGCAAATTTCCGTATGCCCTCTTGGATGGGAGGAGGAAGGTCCCTTTTTGGCAGGATGTCATGAAAATATATCGCAATGTCTGGCGATTCGGAAGGGTGGAATATGTATTCTAGGGAGCGGCCGTTCCTTTACCACTTGTTTTACTATTGCTGATATAACTTAAGCCTGATGAGGGTATACAGAATACATGGTCACTTTAATTTGATTTAGCTTTACTAACTTTTGTATGAGTTGGAGTGGATGTTACCTCCTCATCACTGATGTCGGAGCTGGTTGCTGGAGATCTTTTTGGTGTTTTGTGCGCTGATGGGAAAGCTAACTAACCTATATCTGCTGGAGCAGTTCCTTATGTGGCCTTGACTCTTGCTCATTGTTCGTTGCCACCTCACCTCCAAAATGTATAAGGAGATGCTCAGCAGGAGTCCCTCCGGTGTTTTTTATGGCAGGCGTAAATTCGTCTGCTTGGCATCTGTGATGCATATCTGTGTGACTGTGTTTAGGACATTCAGCGCACAGTATGCTCACATCACATCGGGGATCCCCCCCGTCTTTTCTTTTCCCTTTTCATTCTCTTCCCTCTCCCTTGGCCCCCGTTGATTGTTGGCTCTCTCCTGAAGCAGTGTAGCGGAGGGAGGTAGGAGGAGTTTTTTAATTTAAAATTAAGGATGATGAGCAGTTTGGGATATGCTTGGGATTGACTGTGGGCATGTGGGAGGACTTAAAAACAGTGTTTTGGTTACAGGTTCCCTTTAAGCTACAAAATGGCTGCATCCTTGGACATATGGGGGATTATTTTATGCAGGATGGGGTACTTCAGGCACATCATTTAGGGGGATTCAATTGATAATTGATGATATTTTAATAACTCTTTCTTGGTGGTTAAAAAGATTATTAATTCTGATTTCAGGGCTTTTAAAGATAACCCCCCAGACTTAATGTATTTTCATAAACCCCCATTAGAAAGTATTGCCCCTATCTCTTCATTGTCCCTCTACATGCCTGTTAACTTAAGCAATCATGTAATAAAGCTGTATGCAAATGACCTGAGATGTCCAATGAGTCATTATCATTTTTGGCAGTCCAGCTTATTCATTAGTGGGAGGCACAGCCACACCCCCCAGTGCTTGACTGGCAGCCTGTATAATGATGCTGTGCTGGCTCCTCCACCTCCTTCCTGGTGCTGGTGGCCACGCCCCCTGCAGCCTGTGTGTGTATAGGAGAGATACAGGTCAAGGCAGCCATGTTATAGCAGAACATGTCAGATTCATGTGTAGCTGATATCTGTGTCTCTCACATGTGTATGGGAGGGAGAGCATGTCGGCAGGTAAAGCACAGACACTAGCCATGCTTTACTATACATTATACACAGACATGAGCAGGGAGAGGGGAGGAGTAACCGGGATGATATCACTTTCTCTCTCCATGTGACCAGCCTCATTTACATAATAAAGAAAAGATGATTTTACAATGATTGATGTATGAATTGACTAGGTAAAGGCTGGGATGGAATCATTGTGAGCTGCTCCAACAGGTAGTGGTGATAGAAATAGTGACCTGATGACAGGTGTCCTTTTAACTTTTTTTTTTTTTCTTGGCCTTTCACCGTATCCTAAAAATAATGTTATCTTTATTCTACGGGTCACCATACGATACCCATTCATGTAGCTTTTTTTACAGTTGACAGAAATAGAGAAAATAATTTCACTATGACCAGAGATCCCAATATTCTTCTTATTCGTTATTCCATCTTAAACCACCGATGAACAGCACCAATCCTCAGTTTCTCCTGCTGAAAGTATGTCACCATTCAGACTAACACCATCGCACTATCATCATCCTCCTTTAATTATATTGTAGCTGGAAGAAAATATGCAGGCAGATGGTGTGGTACGTTCCAACAAAGATAAAATTTATTTCAGTTCATCATACTCACAAGAGTCAATTAAAAATGCGCATAAGTTCAAATAATGGGACGCTAGCTTTCCTATCTGCCCGACCCAGCATTTCGCCGACAACGCCCCGGTAGAAGCCTTGCCGGCGAAACCCTGGGTCTGGCGGATAGGTAATAAGATTGTGGAATAAGAACAAAAGGAATAGGGATAGGGTTTAAAAACATTTTTTTCTTCCCTTTTTTTTTTTTATAACTTGACCCTCTATGGCAGTGATTTTCAACCAGTGTGCCGCGACCGACACATGGTCAGGTGTGCCGCGGGGAAAGTTCCCCAAACTATAGTGCCCCCTGTGTTTTGTTTCCCGGCAATGCGCAGCGATGCGCAGTCACGGCTTCTTACAATGTAGGAGACGTGTACAATAACACATGCACAAGCTTTGAACCTCGCGCGACAAAATGACACCGAGGCCGGCGCATCATCCTGAGAGTGGAGAGACTCTCACATTTGCCCACTGCCAAGGTAATGCCCACCAATAATGCTGACTATATGAGCTTTTGCCTGACTATATGAACTGTTGGCAGAATACTCAGCATATGAGCTGGTACTTTTAGTACTCCAGCAGTATACTGCATATAACAATGAGAAATGTAAAATGAGAAATACTATAGTCATGAGGCTGGAGTACTACAAGTACCAGCTCATATGCTGAGTATATGAGCGGGCACTTGTACTCTGGCCTCATGGCCATAGTACTTCTCATTGTACCCCTTTATTTTGCAGTATATGAGCCACATAATAATCAGCACCATATAGTAAAAACAGGAGAAAACTGCAACTGTTGAGAAGAGCTTTGTGTGTTCGTCTTTCCACCATTCCTGCCAGGATATCACCTTTTGTGTTTATCGAAACAGGCCCAGGTTTCACACTGAGTAAAATAATTTAGAATCTATATATTAACTATATGTATAATCTGACTGTTTTTGTGTCATTTTTGTGCTATTTTGTTGTTGTGGTCCCCAGGATTTTTCTAAGTATAAAAGTTGTGCCGCTGCTCAAAAAAGGTTGAAAATCACTGCTCTATGGGATATAAAAAAACCCCAATGTGCTTGCTTTATGGAGTTCTGTGTCCTCTACTGTTACTCTAAAGTGGGCAAAACCAAGAGTGTAACATAAACCAAAGATGTGCAGCACTTCCAAGTTTAAGTTCCACTACGGATTTTGGCTTGCATATACTGATCAGAATATTGTCCTTTGAATAGGACCTGCAACTTGCTGCATTGTGGTCAAATTAACTGCTGTGATACAGGATTGACTGCCTACCATACATATGGTTTGTGTATGTATTCAGTACCCAATACGAGTTAGTCTTCTTTTTTTGCTTTCGTTTTAGAACTCTAAACGGGACTGGCGGCCGTTGGAGGAGCACAGTTGTACTGATATTCCATGGCTTCTGCTATTTATCCTCTTTTGTGTCGGAATGGTAAGGAACTCAAACTGATTACTTTGTCTTGCCTCTGTTTACCTGCATATATCAATTTTTTTTTATTTTGACAGTTAAAATATTAAGGGGTTGGCTACCACCAATATACATCTATTGATAGTTCTGCTCTGCTTTCTTGATACCTAAAATGAAGCCTCCTGTCTCTTACCTCATCAGCCAGACATTCCTGTCCATAAAATAGCTTCAGATGGAGGATCATGTGATCTCTATCTGTCCATGAATAATCACCCTGTTATCATGTATATGGGGTCCTGGCAGGGTGATTTTTCATGGATGGTTAGAGATCACATGATCTTCCATCTGCCGCCATTTTATGGTCAGGAATGTCTGGATGATGAGGTAACATACAGGAGGCTTCACTTTACATATAAAGAAAATGATGCAGAACTAGTAATAGTTGGTAATTTACCTAATATCTTTCAATCACACTTACATACACACATATAACAAAAACTTGAGGTAAAGTAGCCAACCCCTTTAACCCAGTTTGCCTAAATGAACCTAAAATGTAAATTTTTTGTTATTCTTATTTGTCTATTGACAGCATCAAATTAGAATGATTTTCTTATAAGCTGGGCTTTTCTTTACTGAGGGTAGGCTGCTGCTGGGCATTTGGTTAGTCTGGGGGATGCACCCGGGCATTTCGTTAGTGGGTTAGGGTTAGGGGGTGGGAGTTAGGCCGACCCGAGCATTTCTTTAGTGAGGGAGAGGGGGTAGGCCGCTGACGGGCATTTCGTTTCGAGGGGATAGGCCACTTCCGGGCATTTTGTTAGTAGGGGGGGGGGGGGAGTAGGCGGCTGCCGTGGATACTAAACAGTCCAAGGTCGTGTGATGTCACACAAGTTCATGGCTCATTTTATCACATGAAATAATCAGATGTGTATGATAAAACGAGCCATGCACCTGCTTGACATCACATGACCATGGACTGTTTAGTATCCACAAGAAATAAACCTAGAAGCTTTCTATTGAATTGTATCAAGCAGAGATCTTGAAAACCATCGAGAATTGCTACAGAAAGTATATAAGAAAATTCATTGTACAATCAGATTTTTTTCTGCCAAAATGGGAACACCGCTTTAATCTGTATTTCACTTTATAGATATCTCTCCTGGGGTATTTTTTTTTTTTTTCTCATTTTATTTATAATATCCGTGTTCTGATTCATACCCCGGCAATATCTATAAAGTGAAATACATATTAAAGCGGTGTTCCCATTTTGGCAAAAAAATTGATTGTCAATGAAAGTTTCTTATAATACTTTCTGTAGCAATTCCGATGGTTTTCAAGATCTCTGCTGATACATCAATAGAACTCTAGGTTTATTTTCTGTGGATACTAAACAGTCCATGGTCATGTGATGTCAAGCAGGTGCATGGCTCGTTTTATCATACGCTCTGATTTTTCATGTGATAAAATGAGCCATGAACTGTGTGACATCACACGACTTGGACTGTTTAGTATCCACTGCACCGCCCCACCCCCCCCCCCCCCTACTAACAAATGTCGGAAGTGGCCTATCCCCTCAGAAACGAAATGCCCGCCAGCGCCTACCCCCTCTCCCTCACTAAAGAAAACTCCCACCCCTAACCCTAACCCACTAACGAATGCCCGGGTGCATCCCCCAGACTAACCAAATGCCCCAGCACAGCCTACCCTCAGTAAAGAAAAGCCCCATTATAAGAAAATCATCTATTGATGCTGTCATAACAACTAAGAATACAAAAAATTTACATTTTAGGTTCATTAGGCAAACTGGGTTAAAGGGTTGTACTTTACTTTACCTCAGCTTTTTGTTATATGTGTGTATGTAAGTGTGGTTGAAAAATATTAGGTAAATAATTACACCATCATTTTCTTTATATGTAGTGAAGCCTCCTGTATGGTTACCTCATCATCCAGACATTCCTAACATAAAATGCGGCAGATGGAGGTCATGTAATCTCTAACCATCCTGAAAAATCACCCTGCCGGGACCTCATATACTGATAACAGGTGATTATTCATGGCAATAGAGATCACTGATCCTCCATCTGAAGCTATTTATATGACAGGAATGTCTGGCTGAGGTGAGGTAAGAGACAGGAGGCTCATTTAGGTATCAAGAAAGCAGAGCAGAACTACAATAGATGTATATGGTGGTATCCAACCCCTAATATTCTAACTGTCAAATAAAAAAAAAATGATTATGCAGGTATGCAGTTTTTGAGTTCCTTACCATTCCGACACAAAAGAGTATAATACAGAAGCCATGGAATATCAGTACAACTGTGCCCTCCAACGGCCTCGCCGTCCCTTTAGAGTTTCTAAACGAAAGCAAAAAAAGAAGACTAAATACTCGTATTGGGTACTGAAGACATACACAAACCATATGTATGGTAGGCAGTCAATCCGGTATCACGCAGTTAATTTGACCACATGCAGCAGTTGCAGGTCCTATTCAAAGGACAATATTCTGATCAGTATTTTCCTCAGTTATGCAAGCCAATCCTAGTGGAACTTAAACAAAGATGTGCATCACTTCAAGTTTATTTACACCTATCTTGGTTTTGCCCACTTTAGAGTAACAGTAGAGGACACAGACCCTCCATAAAGGCAAGCACATGTGGGGTTTTTTTATATCCCATAGAGGCAGTGATTTTCAACCTTTTTTGGCAGCGGCACAACTTTTTAGACTTAGAAAATCCGGGGGCACACCACCAACAATAGCACAAAATACACAAAAACAGTCAGATTATACATATAGTTAAATATAGATCTAAATTATTTTACTCAGTTGTGAAACCTGGGCCTGTTTCGATAAACACAAAAGGGATATCCTGGCAGGAATGGTGGAAAGAACCACACAAAGCTCTTCTCAACAGTGCTCAGTTTTCTCCCTGTTTTTACTATATGGTGCTGATTATTATGTGGCCTCATATACTGCAAAATAAAGGGGTAGAATAAATAAGTACATAGACCTGAGCCTCAGCATATGAGCTGGTACTTGTTAGTACTCGCCTCATGACTATGAGTTTTCTCATTTTACATTTTCTCATTGTTTTGCAGTATACTGCTGGAGTCTAAAGTACCAGCTCATATGTTGAGTATTCTGCCAACAGTTCATATACTCGAGCAAAAGCTCAACATATAGTCTGCATTATTGGCGGCATCGGTTAGCTGGGGATGCACCCGGGCATTCGTTAGTGGGTTAGGGGTTAGGGGGAGTTGGCCACGACATTTCTTTAGTAGGAGGGGAGGGGAGGCCGCTGACGGGCATTTCGTTTCGAGGGGATAGGCCACTTCCGGGCATTTTTCGTTAGTAGGGGGGGGGGGGGGGGGATAGGCGGCTGCCATGAGACTAAACATCCAAGTCGTGTGATGTCACACCGTTCATGGCTCATTTTATCACATGAATAATCGAGGTGTATGAATAAACAAGCCATGCACCTGCTTGACATCACATGACCATGGACTGTTTAGTATCCACAAAAATAAACCTAGAGCTTTCTATTGAATTGTATCAAGCAGAATCTTGAAAACCATCGAGAATTGCTACAGAAAGTATATTAGAATTCTATAACTTTTCAATTACATAATTTTTTTTTTTTGCCAAATGGACAAACACCGCTTTAACTCTGTATTTCACTTTATAATCTCTCCGTGGGTATCTTTTTTTTTTTTTGTTTTTTTTCTCTCATTTTATTTATAATTCCGTGTTCTGATTCATCATGATTATAGGCATGTTGCTTAATACTGCCAAAACCTCCAAACAAATTTGCAGGCAAAGATTTGGGTTCCTTATATAGCCACTCATATACAGTCTTTAAATGGTTTAAGTCTATTATCAATCATAGGTTCAACGGTGCAGTCTTTCGGGTTACGTACAGATTAAGTAAGAACTGGTATATTTTTTTAGCTATAAAATTTTAACGCTGAGGCGCTGGGCATAGAGACTGGTGGGCCAGGCCACCTAGAAGTTTGTGAGCAGAGCTTCCATGCCCCTGTAAACAACAGCAGTTTCGGGGCGACGTACCAGGACACTGGGAGCGCTGGAGCAGGTGAGTACAGCTTTATGTGTTGTTTTTTTGTTTTTTTTTTAAACGTCCTCCTAGCCGACTATTACATTTTTATAGTCGGCCCCTTCAAGCCGGAACCGCCTGTACCTTAGATCCAGTTGTTTGTTACTTTGTGTATGCAATTCTTTCTTATTTGGTTTCTCTATCCTTTCATGCTGAAATAAGAAAGCAAAATAATGAATAATAAGGAAAGATGAGCGTAAAATAGAAGACCTCTCCGTGCGAAACTTTTTAATAGATTGCTTTTTTTTTTTTTTTTTTAAAAAAAAAAACATCCAACCATAAAAAATTTCCCCCCATTTGTATACCAACATCGAACCTGTCTTCTAGCAAAAGATAGGCACAAGCCACATTACTAGTTTGCGGCTTATGTTTGGTTATACAAATGGATGTGATCTTAAAAAAAGCAATCTATTAGAAAAGGTTTCGCACGGAGAGGTCTTCTATGTTTACGCTCATCTTTTCCTTTATTTTACTTCATTATTTTGCTTTCTTATTTCAGCATGAAAGGATATAGCAGAAACCAAATAAGAAAGAATTGCATCACAAAAGTAACAAACAACTGGATCTAAAGGTACAGGCGGTCTCTGGCTTGAAGGGGCCGACTAATAAAAATGTAATATATAGTCAGGCTAGGAGGACGTTTAAAAAAAAATGGTTTTTTTTTTTTTTTACAAAAAAAATCCTGTACTAACTCTGGCAGCAGCTCCTCTTCTTCTTTCTTCTGGGCTGCTGATCGGCCGGGAAGGGTGCGCGGCCCGCGTGATGACGTCATCACGTGGCGCGCATCACAGGTTCAAGAGCGAGTTGCGCGGGGTTGTTTTCCCGGCCACATCGCTCCACATGTATAATAGTGCGGGCGCAGCATCGGCCCGAGCGGCCTAATTCAGTGACGGCCAGGCGCTTCCTGGTCCGACGGACGGAGACTCTGCCCGACTGCCTGGGGCCTCACAGAGCTGACTGGACGCTCCAAGCGCTGGTGCGGCGGGGGCCGGATAAATACGGTCGCGCGTGCCGCATGTTGGCCCGCGGGCCGTAGTTGGGACCACGTCCTAGATGTCCGATTGTTTACCATATACGCAATACACCTGCATTGCAGTATATGCCACTTTACATGGACTCATTGCGGGATCCCAAGGGTATACTCCGATCGGTGTTAGTATTATGGTGGGGTGTTTGCTGCAATAGACTCACCCAGTCAGCCCTCTTCATATACCCTTATTAGCTCTGAGGTGAAGGAATTAATAAAGTATATGAAATTTTTTTGTCTCATACATTTTTATCTTTATAATTTAATTGTTTATTATATGTTTTAAAGAATATAAAAAGGATAATGTAGTGAGGAGATCTCTGAGGAGATACATCTCTATATATACAGTGCACTGAGTTTGTGTAATCTATGGAGGAAGAAAAAAACATACAAATCCTTCAAAGACAACAGGTAGTGATAAGTAGTGGTCACTGTATTTCTATTGCTGCGTAGGAGTGGAGGTTGTAGGTACAAATCCTGTCTGACAAAAATAATTAATGGGAAACATTAAAAATTTAGATAATAATTCTCCTTGTGTCAGGAGAAGACCTCAGGATTTAGAAATACCATATATTGGACAGTACATGTCATTTCCTGATGAAATAATATCCAACGACTACGAGGATGTGTAGAACACAGATAATCATTCAGTACCGAAAATACATGACTGATATGAGAACGTTAGGTACTTCAAAAAGTATCGATATAGGTTCCGATAATTGTGCCACCCTATCAATGGTAATGTAACACCTTGCAAACCTATACATTTACAGACCATGCACATCTTATTCGGTCCCGTTTTAAGTACACTTTTATTTTAGACAGACCACGCAATATTCCTGTATAATGAAAAGCTTGCATTTTCTATGTTTAATTCCTCATCCAATTTAAGAACCTCCCCTTGCAGTCACTGAATACCAAATCATTTTGTCAGCATCCCATGGGGAAAGCCCCATTCAACATGATGAGCTCCAGTTTCTATTTGATTCTTTTTCTCCTCATTTAAGCGCACAAAAGGTTTTAACAAGAATTTTATAGACGTCTTAAGTGCTAAAAGCTCTTTTTTATTATCCCTGGATAGAGATTAAAACCACAATTCTTTTATTGCTGCTGTAAATGTAAACTTGACTGAAGATTTAGGAAACCCTCCGCGAGAGTGTTGACCTCTCAGCCATCGTGTATGGGCAGCCTAAATGAATACTTCCTTAAAAAATGTTAATTCAAGAAAAAATGAACTCTCCTATTTTCTAATGTACTTTCTGGAGAGACGACTAATAACACTGACTAGACCAAGGAAAAAAAATCTCAGCATCCTGAATATACCCTTTACATAATAATCTATTGCAATAACATTCTCATTACAACTCACCGGCCACTTTATTAGGTCTACGACCATGCTAGTAACGGGTAACCCCTTTTGCCTTCAGAACTGCCTCATTCTTCGTGGGCATAGATTAACAAGGTGCTGGAAGGCATTCCTCAGAGATTTGGTCCATATGACCTGATGGCATACACAGTTGCCGCAGATTTGTCGGCTGCACATCCATGATGCGAATTCTCCGTTCCACCACATCCAAAGATGCTTCTATCTGTGATTGAGATTGGTGACTGTGGAGGCATTTGAGTACAGTGAATCATTGTAGTTCAGAACAGCTGAGGATTCCAGCTTTTATGACATGCGCATTATCCTGCCGAAAGTAGCCATCAATGTTGGGTACATGTGGTCATAAAGGGATGGACATGGTCAGCAACAATACTCGGTAGGCTGTGGCGTTGCAACGATGCTCAATTGGTACCAAGGGCCCAAAGGTGAGCCAAGAAAATATTCCCCCACCATGACACCACCACCACCAGCCTGAACCGTTGATACAAGGCAGGATGGATCCACTGCTTCATTTGTTGACGCCAAATTCTGACCCTACCAGCAGATATCAGAGAACTCATCAGACCAGGCAACGTTTTCCAATTTCTACTGTCCCAATTCGATGAGCTTGGTGCAAATGTGCCCAGTTTCCTGTTCTAGCTGAAAGGAGTGGCAATCGGGTGGTTTCTGCTGCTGTAGCCCCTGCCTCAAAGTTCGACGTACTGCGTTCAGAGATGCTCTTCTGCCTGCCTTGGTTGTAAAGGGTGGCGATTTGAGTCACTGTTGCCTTTCTATCAGCTCAAACCAGTCTGCCCATTTCCTCTGCCTTGGCATCAACAAGCATTCACCACAGAACTGCCGCCTCACTGGATGTTTCTTTTTCGGACCATTCTCTGTAAACCTAGAGATGGTGCGGTGAAATCCCAGTGATCAGCAGTTTCTGAAATACTCAGACCAGCCCTTCTGGCACCAACAACCATGCCACGTTCAAAGGCACTCAATCACCTTCTCCCCATACTGATCTCGGTTTGAACTGCAGGAGATTGTCTTGACCATGTCTACGTGCCTAAATGCACTGATTGCCGCCATGTGATTGGCCTGTTAGAAATTAAGTGTAACGAGCAGTTGGACAGGTTGACCTAATAAGTGGCGGTGAGTGTATATCTCCGTGTTAAGAACATTATTTTACACAAGAACATAAAACAAGTAGCCACAGAGACTTTATACTACCTTGGTTCAGTGCTCTGTGTGCCTGTGTCTACACAACACCGCAGCTTCACGCGCACACGCCAAAGTAACGCCGCTTGCGCAATGAGACGGGGCATAGTGCTCAGCTTCATTGAAGAACTGCAACGGCGCAGGGAGCACAAGAGAGAAGCCGATGTGCCGCATCAGACTTATCTCTAGGTAGTATAAGTTTTTTGTTGTTTTTTTTATCGTGTCCAAGGAGGGACTTGGTAAGGGCGTCTGGGACACTAAACCATTGATCCATATGACTATGGTGGTTTAGTGTCCAAATGGCCATGACCGGTCCCCTTTAAAATTAGAGAGGTTTAAAATCACAGAGCAAGTCTATTAATTGGGAATTTTTAATCTTTTAAAAACTATTCAAGGAACCTGTCACCACAGAACCACACTATAAACCCTAACATACTTTTTAGATGACTGTAATTCTATGTTTGTGGTTCTTTTGGTATTCTGTATGTTGCAGTTTTGCCCAAAAAACATTTTATTCAGCCTGGCTTCTCTCATGGATGCAGTCAAGGAGGTGGGAGACCAGTGAAGCTCGCTTCCCGCCCCCTCACAGCCGATAAACCCACCCTCCAGATGTCCCTTGGCACTGCCCTTTCATTCACAGTGCCGTGTGGGAAAAACTCTGAGCATGCGCCAGTGTGGCTGTGCCGTCAGAGCACAGCCGCTAGCTCTAGCACATACACAGCACCGCACACAGTAAACGAGAGCACTTTGACATGAAAAGGGGGCAGTGCCAAGGGACATGTGGAGTGGTGGTTTCACCAGGCACAACGACTGTGAGGGGGGGTAGAGAGCTTCACTGGTCTCCTGCCTCCTTGACTGCATTGATGAGAGAAAACAGGCGAATAAAAGTGTTTTTGGGATGAAGCATGATGTACAGAATAACAAAGGAGCCATGAAAATGCAATTGGTGACAGGTCCCTTAAAGTTCAAAGTTTTGAACATCCAGTTTTGACATACCAAACTTACCATTTGTTTCAGCAAATTCTTTAAATCTTTAGTGTTTTCAGCTTTGTTGAGGACACTCAGAAACCATAACGGCCATAGACTTTATTTTTCTGTACAATATCCAACTTGCAAGGGTCCAAGAAAAAACATACCTGAGGAAAAAACGCAATGTAAATTTGCAAAGGAATTGATACCTTAAAAATAAGAATAAATGTCACATGTGTTGAGGAACTGTACACGCAGGCTATGCACCACATATAGCTTTGTTCAATTATTTTAATATGTTTAATATTGTGTGTACTTTATCAGGAATATCTAAAGCTATTTAAGCTTCTTGCTAACTTCTAAGCATTGGGATCAACCCGACATCCAGATATTTCCTAGTTGGAGACAGAACGTCTTGGGCCACCTGGTACCACCTACAGAGGTAATGTTATCCGTGTGCATGCACAAGATTGCCAAGAGAGCCGTTGATGTCACAGCTCGGAACACGTACAGGCGGCTGGAGGGTGAATAAATGACATTACAGATGAACCTGGAGGTGCTCTGCAGAGAACCTAAGGCTAATTTTAATATTTTAAAAATGCACTACGGGAGTCCCACTTAAGGACACTCTACTTACAGATGGCCATCTCTTCCCACTGTGACCTCTGGTGAAGTTCTTGAGGCTTTACTTTAGTTCCAGGCTGCATAACTGTAAGCTGTAATGAACTTTATGATAAGCTTGTTCCATGACAGCACAATTTTTTTAAATCATTTGTCACGGGAAAAAAAATGTTAGGCTCAAGCTACTCAACCCAAAGAACCTATCTTGTACTTAACACCGAGTTGCCTGTATTGCTTCATAATTCGGGCTTTCAAGGATATAAGAAAAGAGATTGATGCAAAACAGGGACAGGAGGAGAGGTGAGAATCATCATTTACCATCGGGGAATCTGATGGTAGAACTTTAGTAAAGTTAATTTATTCTTAACGGCACTCTTGACAATTGGTGCCACCATTTAATATTCATGCCATGTACTGTGAAGGTCTATTTTTACGGCATCAAAGTGTGCGGTAGACCTGAACCTTTATTTTTTGGGTTAGTCGAATTGTAGAGAAAAATTATATTAGTTTACTTATGTCTAATACCTAAAAAAAAAAAAAAAAATCAAAAAACCTGCAATAAAAAAGCCTTGCGTCACCTATATTACATTCGTAAGTTTTTATACTTCAGTATATGGAGTATAAGGCGTCATTGTTTGGGAATGGGAAAGACTTTTTCATTGATCCCATTTGAAAACTTTACCACCTTTTGATCACAAGCTTTTTTAATTGAAGTCAGATTAAGGCGCTATTTTCCATTACAGGTTTCATCGCCAGAAATAAGTTTTTATTATTTTAATGGATCACACATTTGGGATGCGACATTCCGAGGTTCATTTTTTAATTTTTATTTATTTTTCCCTGTGTTCTAGGAAAATGGGGCAAATTTTCATTTCACCCTCCAATGACACCATGGAAAGCGCGACGACAGGAATTAAAAGATTGCGGCACCAGCAGCAGACTGTTAGGTGCAGTCGTTCGACTGGCACCATACAGGTTAGCTGCTGTGACCGTGCCAGCACGACGCTGCAGTTCCCTGCAGGTGTCAGCTGTGTAATACAGCTGACACCCACCACTTATGGAGAGGGTTTGGTCCATGGGCTTTCTCCATACACCCTTAAAAACACCCAACGTATATTATTTAGTTTGGTGGCGGTGTTTGAATCGCAATTTGATATGTAATTCAAGTGCATAGGAGGAATTACTCAATCGCAGGGGGTTGTTCCACTTTAAGCAAATCCCAGCAAATAATTGAGATTGTTTGTGTAATGAAAAGTTATACATTTTTCTAATATACTTTTGGAATTAATTTTCATGGTTTCAGATCTCTGCTTGTTGCCCGTTTGTTGTCATGCAAGAAGAAGCTTATTGTTACTTCGTGATAACACTGGTCCACGATATGTGATGTCACACAGGTGCACGCGCTCATTAGAACACACAGTGTGATGAAACCTGTGTAATGCTAACAAGCCATGCACCACTGTGCCAGCAGATGACTATGGACTGGCGTTTATTACGAGGAAGTAAACCATGAAGCTTCCATAGAATGAACGCAAACAGAGCGAGAAAACTGGAGGAAAGGATACAGAAAGTATATTGTAAAATGTGATCATTTTTCATGACACAAACAATTATTTGCTTATGCGCTTTAAGAGGACAACACCTTTTCAAACACTAGTGTCAGGAAATAGCAAGGTGTGTGTTTGTCTTGTTAAATGCAAAAACATGTGTTGTGGTTTGTACGCAATAAAGTACCTGACCTATATTTTTAAGTGTAGGTGTGCATACTCTTTGAAATAATGTTATTAATAAAACATTTACTTACTTGCGGTTGGAGTGGTCAAGGCCACTATTTATAAGCCTTCTACCTTGGCATTCTTCTGTCCACAACGTTTCCATAACTGTCATAACCAGAATTAAACGGAGGCAGCTCCGGTGGCAATAGAAAATCACAAATAAAGCCCTATGTTATAAATTAAAAAAAAAACAAAACATACGTTTAAAAAAAAAAAAAACCATGTATTTTTCATTATTAATTTTAAAGTTAGTAGGCAAGATATTTAGAGAAATTCTGTTTATACAGCTATGGAGACACCAGCGTGATCAAATTATATGATGAAATGGGAAGTAGGAATAATTAAAGGGGTTGTCAACTTTCAGCAAATTATTGATATAGTTTGTGCAATGAAAAGTACCGTATATAACTCGAGTGTCAGCCAACCCAGTATAAGAGAGGTACCCAATTTTACACAAAAAAAGGAAGGTCTATTGACTTGAATATAGCAGAGGGTGGAAATGCGTGGTCACAGCCCCCCCCCCCCCTGTAGTACTTGTAGTAAAAATAAAAAATTTACACTGTATTCCATTTTCCACCCCCCCCCCCGTAGTCCTCTTATTGCTGCGGTCTTCCCGCTCGGCTGGCACACAGAATGATGTAGCCGCTTCCGATGTCATTGTTGTGAGCGCCGGCATCGCAGGGGATGGGAGCGTAGGAGGCACTGGAACATCGAAAGAAGAAGGACCTACGGGGCGGCGCGAAAGGTGAGTACATGTCAATTTTTAAAATTGATTAAAACAGAGTTAGGGTTTTTCAGCACAAATTTTGTGCTGAAAAACTCAGCTTATGCTAGGTATATAAGGATACAATTTTCCAATATATTTTTGTATCAATTCCTTACAGTTTCATAGAACTCCTTGCGTCTGCTATATAAGTTTCTATGTTTACTCCAAGTGGATAAATGTGTCATGGTCATTGATGGACACGCAGGTGCACAAGTCATTGGTATCACACAGCTCTATTACTCTCTGTGATAAATAATGGCTTGTGCTTTGCAGTCCATCAATGACCATGGACAGATTTGTATCCACTGGAAGTAAGAGAAGCTTTCTATAGCAAGACAGCAAGCAGAGATCTAGAAAACCATAGGAATTGTACAGAAAGTACACGGTAATGTATAACTTTTCATTACGGTACCCAAAATATATTATTTGCTGAAAGTAGCTAACCCTTGTCAAGGAAACAATCAAATCATGCTACTGCATGTTCGTGTTTTTATCTCTTTCCCATGTGCTGAGACAAGGAAGCTTGATGATGGAATGATAAAGGATGAATTGCAGTACCAAACGAGAATTTTCCGCAAACCTAATTTACTGCACACTTTAGCCTTCCATTCCTGGGGGGTAGGTACTCTGCAGAATTTGCAGATCGTCATGCATAAAATGGAACTAAAACCGCATCAAATACGCAGTTTTATGTGCATTTTTTATTGCCGATTTCAACATGCCCAAGAATACAGATGAAGAAAATCCATGCAAAAACCACAGTAGGCCACAAAAACGGACTGATCATTATTTTATTTTCCTAATTGAGCTACAATTTCCACAGGTATGGAAGTCTGGAGTTGTGACCCTCCCGACCTTCCATACTTGAGTAACTTCACTCCATCTTGGTAAAACTGGTCACCATGTGTATATACAACCCATCCATGACTGTCATTGCACAGTTTTTGTCTGCTCCAGAATCGAGTTGCTTAAAAGACTGCGGCTTGATGGACTCATCGGTGAGCTAACAGGCATTTGATCTAAATAACGTTATTTTCTGATATATTATTTTAATTGAACAAGTTTAGTTGAACAGTATTTGCATTCTGAATACAAATGGTGACCAGTAGTCCATGGAAAGCGATGTATATCATATCTATGGTTGTTTGTTTGCAATTGAGTGAGAGCTAAAAGTCTAACCTTTCACCAAAGTAAACAAATACCATTATAAAATCGATAAGCGCTCAGCTTAAACTCTAGTATAGTTATCAAATACTACTACAGGATTTAGGAAATTACCAAAGAGAATTCGAAGTATGTCAGACAATTAATATAACAAGTCCCCACCAAAATAAAATATCAACCACATGTTCTGATGTATTTTCAACAGAAAACAATATACTGCACTTTTTAGTTGGGAATTTGTGCTGCAGTTTTGCCCAGACTCAACAAAACTAGGCTAAACCCCTTAAGGGAACCTGTCATCAATAGACCCATTTTAGAACACACCCCCCCCCCCCCCAGTCCCAGAGTATAGCACATACAATTCCAGTTTTGTATTAAAAAAAAAAATTTTTAAAGAAAAAAAGATATGTTATATCCATGTCATTTTCAAATTTCTAAAACCGCCCATCGTCCGGCATATCCACAACCCCACGCGGACGTCATCAATCGAATGCCCGCCCCCATTTGTTGCAATCCTTGCTGACGCATTTTCGTGTCTGCATGGTCAGCATCCTGCAGAACCAATCCCATTGCGTTTATTTATGACATTTATGGTTACTATAAAACCAAAGGTGTAAGAGTGTCCATAAGAGAAGGAAGGGAAGTGGTAGGGTCATAAGATACATCACATCATCTGCGAAGCAGTGCATTTATACTTAGCTACCTTTATGCTTGATATGGATCACTTGCATGTATGGCTACTAACAGGTGTTCTAGACTAGGGAGACGGGGGACAACCTTTTGTGTACTATTTTCAATGAGAGGGTGAAATAATTAGCCATTTATAAATATCTTCAACATCACAGGACCTATTCCTATCTGGCAGAGCATTGCCTTAGAAATCCCCATTTTCACCTGCTGAAGAACTTTGCAGCGGCTAAGGAAAGTATGAGGTCGACGGGATGCACATGGCATTTTGAACCCGTTTTTAAGCAGTCCGGTTAAAAACCACATGCTTTTTGACCAGTTTTATTAAGATAATTGGTAAAACCTGTCAAAAACGAGTTTCAAACCACGCGTTTAGACTGCTAGTCAAACGAGTTGAAAGTGCACATGTGGCATCACCCTGAGAGTCTCTCCACATGCTGTAACTTAAACAATCAGGTACTAAAGCTGTATGCAAATGACCGAGAAGGTCCAATAGTCATTATCATATTCAGCTGTCCAGCTTATTCGTGAGTGGTGGAGGAACAGCCACTTCCCCAGTGCTTGACTGACAGCCTGTATAATTCTGTGAACTCCGGCTGGCTGTGCTTCTGGTTCTGGCGTGCCTGCCTGTGTGTGTCCTATCCACATGACTGACATGCTGTATAATGATGTGACCTTCCTGGTGCTGGCTCCTGTGTGCTTCCTGGCTCTGGTGCCCACGCCCCTCAGCGTGTGTGTATCAGATATTCTATACACATGACTGACAGCCTGTATAATGAAGTGACACTCTGGTGCTGGCTGCCTCTATGTGCTTCTGGTTCTGACGAACACACCCCTGGTCTGTGTGCTATGATATACACCTATACAATAACTGACAGCCTGTATAAGTGATGTGACACTCTGGTGCTTGTTGCCTTATGTGCTTCTGGTGCTGACGACACGCCCCTGCAGGCATGTGTGATGAGATACTCCTGTACAAATGACTGACAGCTTGTTTAATGACAGAATACTGCTGGTGCATGGCGGCCACACCCCCTGCAGCCATGTGTGTATGAGATACGCCTATACAAAGACTGACTGCCTGTACAATGATGTGAACTACCTGGTGCTTGCTCCACTATGTGCTTCCTGGTGCTGGACACCTCTGCAGCATCTGTGTAGATAATTTCGTAATGATTCATGTATGAACTGACTAAATAAAGGCTGAGCTGCTCCAACAGGTAGTGGTGACAGAGTAGTTACAGAGACCTGATGACGTGTCCTATAAACAGGACATGGAGAATATTTGGACAAAACACAACCCACAGGTCCTTAGCGACTTGGCTTAGTGTTTCAAATAGCCCTTTGACTAGGCCCTCTGTGGCCGCAGAAAAATAATACTCCCCAACTTCACTGCACAACCGGTGCCACAACCTGCGCACCAGGGTGGGTCTGATGTGCCCTATTGGACCCTCTCTAGGTGAGTAAAAAGGGTTGTTCTGTTAAATTAGTAAGAGGGCAATTTGGGACACCAAATCACAGGTCCATAAGGACAGTGGATGGTTTAGTGTCCCAAATGGCCCTGACAAGTCCTCTTATAAAATTTAGCCAACATTTATGAAGACAATTTTTTTATTTACAATTAAATGTGGACATGTCAATAGCTTGACTGATCAGTTCGGGGCTTGTGCTGCAGTGAGCTTCCATAGACGTCTCTTCGTTTCCATAGATTCTTTTTGGTAGTAGTGGAAATCATTTCCAACAGAAGCATTTTTATCCACTCACCTTCAAATAATTCAATAACTATTATGATGGGAGGAAATTTATCCTGCTGAGAACGGATATAACAGGCGTCCCCGGTTACGTACAAGAAGGGTCGAGGTTTGTTCTTAAGTTGAATTTGTATGCAAGTCGAAACTTTATATTTTATAATTGTAGATCCAGAAAAAAAAATTTGGCCCCATGACATTGGAGTTTAAAGGAAACGCACCGCTGTTTAAAAAAATGAAACAAGACAGGTTCCCATAGAGCCCTTTGTCCTAAGGGCACTCATTTATCAACTAACAACTGGCATGCATAAGAAAAGCAAAAAAAAAAAAACACATTTTACTCTGTACCTGGTAACAGGGAGAACCAGCGAGTCACGTGGGAGGATACCGCGGTCGAGTCCTCACCTCCTCTGTGCCATCAGCAAGCGCAGCCTCCTGTATGATTTTTGTCCAATCGACTGCCGAAGTTCCATGCAAGCGCATGGCTGCTCTCATATAGTGATAAATGGGTGCCCTTAGGATAAAGGGCTTCTTGGAACCTGTCTTAGTTCTTTTTTTGGAACAGCGGGGTGACAGTTCCCTTTAAAATTTTTGCCTGTAAGGGCCAAGGATTATCAAATACAAGCTTCATTACAGACACTTTACAGCCGATTATTGCAATCTGGGACTATAGTTAAAGCATTCAGAGAGCTCCATCAGGGTAGAGGGGGTCGTCTGTTGTAACATGGGTTGTCTGTAGTTGGGTGTCCTTAAGTAGGGGACAGCCGATTGATATAGCTATTCTTGAATTACTCATTGCAAAGCCAGTCAAACTGCATGTATACAATTTCGTAAGTCATGGGTATGGTCCCTGGGTTTGGAAAATTTGCAGTTTTGAGTCTAAACTTAGCCGTCTAGAACCCTCTGATGACGCTGCTGTAGAATGAAGATCTGCATACTATTTTAATTGAAATTGATCGCCAGCACATTTACAATACTTTTATTTCAGTCTGAATGCCAATGTATTTTGAATGATGGCTTGAAAACATTAATGGAACATATATTACACTATATGCCGAGGAGTAAAAGTAATTACTACCCAAAATGTTGTAAAAGACAAACTCCATAACCCACCTCAGCAGTCAGTTATTTGTGTAAAGGGAAGTCTGTAACCAATTTTCCTTATGGACTCATTAAACCAGATAGCAGAAAACATCAGGATAATAGGATATCTTAAATAAAGATAATGGGCAGATTATCAAGACAGTCTGAAAGAAGAATATTTCCAGTGCCATGGCAACCAATCAAAGCTCAGCTCAGTCACAGTGCTATGATATTTTAAAGGGGAGCTGGAATGTGATGGTTGCCATTTGGGGGCAATTGGAAATATCTACTTTCAGAATGCTTGAAAATCTGCACAATAGTGCATGTCACTCTTTTAACCCCATCTAAAAATGCTCTCCTAGCCCTTTGGGGCGAGGAGTTAGAGACTATTTGACATAGTAGGGCACATATACTAAGAGCTTTGCACGTTAAAACGGCTTACACAGGTATTTAAGAAGTGTCTGCGCCGTATTGTGTTGCCGGACCTTTTGTGGCCAGTGCGCTGGCATCCAGCAACAAAACAATTTGCATGTTAAATACGGTCGGTCTGAATCGAATCAGCGCCGACCACCTATTTAACAGCAATTGTGATGCACACCCTATGTTGAAGGTGCACCACAAAAAAGTTGTTGAACCTGGTGCACGTCTGAATGAATCGGTGCACAGCATTTACACGGAAAGAGCACCGACTTTTGTAAAGTTTCCGACTTTCTAATAATTATTTATTATTATATAGCGCCTACAGATTACGCAGAGCTGCACAGACCTTGCCAAATCAGTCCCTGTCCCTTTGGTCATAATCTATCACCCTAACAGTATGTTTGGAGTGGGGGGGGGGGGAGGGGAACCGGTGAAAACACATGCAAACACGTAAAGAACATACAAACTCTTTGCAGATGATGACCTGGTGGGACTGAACCCAGGACCAAGCACTGGAAGACTGATAGGCTACCCACTCAGCCACCGTTGCTCTAAGTAAATGTGCCAAAGTAAGCAGTGCAGTTACAAAGGAAGGAAAATTAATAATGTTTTTTAACTATCCTGAAATTTTTTGTTTATGGATGTTTAAACTGCCAACAATATCTTTCAGGTGAATTCAAAACATAAAGCTGCGTGTGTATTCATGGCTGAATCCTGTTACAGACAGTCCCGGATTCACCTACAGATAGATTTTCTTTAAGAACAATCACAAAGCTACCATCAAAATCAAGAATGATAAACCAGGAACACTACTCATAGATCACGGCAACTTGACTGGATAATCTTATTATTTGTTATCCATGTCCTCCCTCCTCTCTAAACAATTATCCAGAGCCAGAAGGGCTCTGGATAGCGTACCAAGCGCCTCTATGCTGAATTACCAAGATGTACACGTGCAGGACAATCTCCCCTCCATCGTGAGCTCACTTATGCAAAACGCAAGGGGCAGGGAAGACTTTGTAAGAGCCAGTGAAGCTGCGCACAGAGAGGCCTAACAAAATCCCCCCCCCAGAGCCATCTAGCTCATTAGTGTAATTTAAAAGAACAAATATAGTGATTTAGCACAGTCACAATGCCTGGATCAATGAATAACCATCCTTGTTATCATGATGGATTTTGCTTTGGTTAGTGAGGCAGTATGTAGTGATTGGACACCAACTACAGCCATAGCTCAGCTTGATGTGAATGGGAGACACAACAGATCAATATGACCCATATTTGTGACAGGCTGAAAAAGCTTGTTGTGCTGCAGAGTGTCGGAATTCACTGGTCACTGATACCATTTTAATTCTCAGACTACCCCTTTAAACTAACTAGAAGGTAGCCCCAACAGCTAGCTAATAAGGTCCCCTCATCAAAAGCCCTGGCAATTTACTAGTCTCTATAGCAGGGGTAATAACCTGTGGCTCTTCTGATGGACGCATCTGGTTGGTGGACCGGGTCCTGGTGGGGCCGGTGGAAAATGGAAAAAAAAAAAAAAAACATGTACTGACCTTTATGACGCTCCACCGCAGATACCGCTATTTGAAGCGGTAAGCCCATCAGGGCTGGCTGGCTTATATACTGGAGAGGGGTGGTGGCAGGCTATATATATGGGGGGGGGGGGCGCTCTTGCTGGCTTATATACTGAAGGGGTGGCTGGCTGTATTCTAGGCGGCAGGCTTTATACAGGGAGGGGGTCGGTTGTATACTGGGGGAGCTTTGCTATATGCTGGCTAGCAATATACAGGCGGGGGATGGCTGTATACTAGAGGCGGGCTGGCTGTATACTGGGGGACTGTTGGCTATATACTGGAGTGGGCTGGCTTTATACGTATAAAAACGTGTACGGCTCTTGCAGAATTATATTTTTAAAATATGTGGCGCTTAGGCTCTCTCAGCCAAAAATGTTCCTGACCCTGCTCTATAAGGCAGACAGCATAAATAAGCATTGTCAGTGACACGGCAAAAATCCCCCAAGTGGATATACATGAAGCGTTTTTAATATAGATTCAGAAAGACCTTGCAGTATTAGGCTACAGTATTATATGTATTACTTCTTCAGAGATTCTAGAATGCATCCTGCCCACCACTATCGTACACCGAACAATCTCAGGGAAATAAATGAGGATTCTGAAATCCTTAGAATGTGATTTCCCTCATTAACCTTTAGGGTTATATGAAAACAGCAGGAGAGGAGAGAAGCTATCTGTCGTTAAAACTTATCAGGAACAACCAGCCCTTACAGAGGTAAAAACAATCAATGACTTACTGATCTTGTCTTCATGAAGGCCAACTGTGTTTCCCGGGAATATGCTGCTAATCCTGTCTTCTAGCAAAAGAAAGCACAAGCCACATTACTAATTTGCGGCTTATGTTTGGTTATACAAAGGATGTGAACTTAAAAAAAAGCAATCTATTAAAAAAGGTTTCGCAAGGAGATGTCTTCATATACCCAATCTCCGCAAACTAGTAATGTGGCTTGTGCCTATCTTTTGCTAGAAGACAGGATTTAGCAGCATATTCCCGGTAAACACAGTTGGCCTTCATCTGAAGACAAGATCAGTAAGTCATTGATGTTGTTTAGCCTCTGTAAGGCTGGTTGTTCCTGATAAGTTTTAACGACAGAATAGCTTTCTCCCTGCTGTTTTCATATAACCCTAAAGGTTAATGAGGGAAATCACATTCTAAGGATTTCAGAATCCTCATTTATTTCCCTGAGATGTGTTCGGTGTACGATATGTGGTGGCAGGATGCATTCTAGAATCTCTGAAGAAGCAATACATATAATACTGTAGCCCTAATACTGCAAGGTCTTTCTGAATCTATAATTAAAAACGCTTCATGTATATCCACTTGGGGGATTTTTGCCGTGTCACTGACAATGCTTATTTTATGCTGTCTGCCTTATAGAGCAGGGGTCAGGAACATTTTTGGCTGAGAGAGCCATAAGCGCCACATATTTTAAAATATAATTCTGCAAGAGCCGTACACTGTTTATACAGTATAAAGCCAGCCAGCCTCCCAGTATATAGCCAGACAGTCCCCCTAGTATACAGCCAGCCCCTGCCTGTATATTGCCAGCCAGCCTCTCCCCAGCATATAGCCAGACAGTTCCCCAGTATACAACCGACCCCCTCCCCTGTATAAAGCCTGCCGCCAGTATACAGACAGTAGTCCCCCTAGTATACAGCCAGCCACCCTTCAGTATATAGCCAGCAAGCCTCCCCCCCCCAGTATATAGCCAGCCAGTCCCCCCCCCCCCTACTCTAGTCCTTACTGCCGCTCCCTCCTACGCACCCACCATACAACCGACCCCCTCCCCTGTATAAAGCCTGCCCCTAGTATACAGCCAGCCACCCTTCAGTATATAGCCAGCAAGCCCCCCCCCCCCAGTATATAGCCTGCCAGCCCCTCTCCAGTATATAGCCAGCCAGCCCCTGATGGGCGGACCGCTTCAAATAGCGGATCTGCGGTGGAGCGTCATAAAGGTCAGTACATGTTTTTTTTTGTTTTTTTTCCATTTTTCCACCGGCCCCACCAGGAGCCCGGTCCACCAACCAGATGCGTCCATCAGAAGAGCCACAGGTTATTAACCCCTGCTATAGAGACTAGTAAATTGCCAGGGCTTTTGATGATGGGACCTTATTAGCTAGCTGTTGGGGCTACCTTCTAGTTTAGTTAAAGGGGTAGTCTGAGAATTAAAATTGTATCAGTGACCAGTGAAATTCCGAACTCTGCAGCAACAAGCTTTTCAGCCTGTCACAAATATGGGTCATATTGATCTAGTTGTGTCTCCCATTCACATCAGCTGAGCTATGGCTGTAGTTGGTGTCCAATCACTACATACTGCCTCACTAACCAAAGCAAAATCCATCATGATAAACAAGGGATGGTTACTCATTGATCCAGGCATTGTGACTGTGCTAAATCATCTTATATTTGTTCTTTTAAAATTACACTAATGAGCTAGAACGGCTCTGGGGAGGATGTTGTTAGAGCCTCTCTGTGCTGCAGCTTCACTGGCTCTTACCAAGTCTTCCCTGCCCCCCTCTCCTTTGCATGAAGTGAGCCATTCTGGCTCTGGATAATTGAGTTTAGAAGAAGGGAGGACATGGATAAACCCGAAAAAGTGTCGCTTGGTGACCGCTTACCTTCACCTGGTCCGAGGTGGTGCATTCCGGCGCGCGGAGATGATTTTCAGCGCAGCAGCGCCACCTGGTGGACGGCGGAGGAACTGCCTTCATGAATCCCGGCCGGACCCGAATCCAGAGCAGAGAACGCGCCGCTGGATCGCGAATGGGCCGGGTAAGTAAATTTGCCCCAATGACTTAGAAATTGTATACATGCAGTTTGACTTGGCTTTGCAATGAAGTAATTCAAGAATAGCTATACAGGCGGTCCCCTACTTAAGGACACCCAACTTACAGACAACCCATAGTTACAGACGGACCCCTCTGACCTCTGATGGAGCTCTCTGAATGCTTTACTATAGTCCCAGACTGCAATAATCAGCTGTAAAGTGTCTGTGATGAAGCTTTATTGATAATCCTTGGTCCCATTACAGCAAAAAATGTTTAAACTTCAATTGTCACTGAGGCCAAATTTTTTTTTGTCTGGATCTACAATTATAAAATATAAAGTTTCGACTTACATACAAATTCAACTTAAGAACAAACCTCCGGACGCTTTCTTGTACGTAACTCGGGGACTGCCTGTATATCCGTTCTCAAGCAGGATTAAATTTCCTCCACATCATAATAGTTATTGAATTATTTGAAGGTGAGTTTCTGGCTCTGGATAATTGAGTTTAGAAGAAGGGAGGACATGGATAACAAATAATAAGATTATCGCAGTCAAGGTGCCTGGATCTATGAGTAAGTGTTCCTGGTTTATCATTCTTGATTTTGATGGTAGGCTTTGTAGATTTGTTCTTAAAGAAAATCTATCTTGTATGTGAATCCGGGGACTGTCTGTAACAGGATTCAGCCATGAATACACACCGCAGCTTTATGTTTTGGAATTTCACTGAAAGATATTTGTTGGCAGTTTAAACATCCAGTAAAACAAAAAATTTCAGGATGGTTAAAAAAAACATTATTCATTTTCCATTCCTTTGTAACTGCACTGCTTACTTTGGCACATTTACTTAGAAGCACGGTGACTGAGTGGGTAGCACTACAGTCTTGCAGTGCTGGGGTCCTGGGTTCAAGTCCCACCCAGGTCATCATCTGCAAAGAGTTTGTATGTTCTTTACGTGTTTGCATGTGTTTTCACCGGTTCCCCCCCTCCCCCACTCCAAAACATACTGTTAGGGTGATTAGATTATGAGCCCCAAGGGGACAGGGACTGATTTGGCAAGGTCTGTGCAGCTCTGCGTAATCTGTAGGCGCTATATAAATAATAATAATTATTAGAAAGTCGGAAACTTTACAAAAGTCGGTGCTCTTTCCGTGTATAATGCTGGGTGCAACCGATTCATTAAGAGCATGCACCAGAGTTCAACAACTTTTTTGTGGTGCACCTTTAACATAGGGTGTGCATCACAATTTGCATGTTAAATAGGGTGGTCGGTCCTGCTGATTCAGACCGAGCGCCGTATTTAACATGCAAATTGTTTTTGTTGCATGGATGCCAGCGCAGCTGCACCACAAAAGGGTCACGTGCGACACAATAGCGGCGCAGACACTTCTTAAATACCTGTGTAAGCCGTTTTAACGTGCAAAGCTCTTAGTATATGTGCCATACTATGTCAAATAGTCTCTAGCTCCTAGCCCTTTGGCCCTTTGAGCATTTTTAGATGGGGTTAAAAGAATATGTGCATGTCACTATCTTTATTTAAGATATCCTATTATCCTGATGTTTTCTGCTATCTGGTTTTAATGAGTCCATAAGGAAAATTGGTTACAGACTTCCCTTTAACACAAAATAAATGACTGCTGAGGTGGGTTATGGTAGTTTGTCTTAATTCAAATATTCAACATTTTTAGGGTTAGTAAATTACTGTATTACTCCTCGGCATATAGTGTAATATATGTGTCAGCCATCATTCAAAAATACATTGGCATTCAAACTGAAATAAAAGTGATTGTAAATGTGCTGGCGATCAATTTCAAATTAAAATAGTATGCAGATCTTCATTCTACAGCAGCGTCATCAGAGGGTTCTTCAGACGGCTAAGTTTAGACTCAAAACTGCAAATTTTCCAAACCCAGGGACCAGACAATGACTTAGAAATTGTATACATGCAGTTTGACTTGGCTTTGCAATGAAGTAATTCAAGAATAGCTATACAGGCGGTCCCCTACTTAAGGACACCCAACTTACAGACAGACCCCTCTGACCTCTGATGGAGCTCTCTGAATGCTTTACTATAGTCCCAGATTGCAATAATCGGCTGTAAAGTGTCTGTAATGAAGCTTTATTGATAATCCTTGGTCCCATTACAGCAAAAAATGTTTAAAGGGAACCTGTCACCGCTGTTCCAAAAAAAAGAAACTAAGACAGGTTCCCATAGAGCCCTTTAGTCCTAAGGGCACCCATTTATCAACTAATAGCTGAGAGCAGCCAGTGCGCGTGCATGGGAACTTCGGCAGTGCGATGTGGAAAAAAATCATACAGGAGGCGTGCGCTGGCTGATGTGCACAGAGGAGGGTGAGGACTCGAGCCGCGGTGATCCTCCCACGTGGACTCGCTGGGTTCTCCCTGGTTACCAGGTACAGAGTAAAATGTGATTTTTTTTTTTGCTTTTCTATGCATCGCCAGTGTTAGTTGATAAATGAGTGCCCTTAGGACTAAAGGGCTCTATGGGAACCTGTCTTGGTTTCATTTTTTTGAAACAGCGGTGACAGGTTCCCTTTAAACTCCAATTGTCAGTGGGGCCAAATTTTTTTTGTCTGGATCTACAATTATAAAATATAAAGTTTCGACTTGCATACAAATTCAACTTAAGAACAAACCTTCGGACCCTATCTTGTACGTAACCCGGGGACTGCCTGTATATCCGTTCTCAAGCAGGATAAAATTTCCTCCACATCATAATAGTTATTGAATTATTTGAAGGTGAGTGGATAAAAATGCTTCTGTTGGAAATGATTTCCCTACTACCAAAAAGAAGTCTATGGAAACAAGAGACGTCTATGGAAGCTCACTGCAGCACAAGCCCAGAACTGATCAGTCAAGCTATTGACAATGTCCACATTTAATTGTAAATAAAATAAATTGTCTTCATAAATGTTGGCTAAATGTTGATAAGGAGGACTTGTCAGGGCCATTTGGGACACTAAACCATCCACATGTTCTTATGGACCTGTGATTTGGTGTCCCAAATTGCCCTCTTACTATATTTAAAAAGAAACAATACCCTTTTTACTCACCTAGAGATGGGTCCAATAAGGCACATCAGACCCATCCCTGGTGCTGCAGGTTGTGCACCGGTTGTGCAGTGAAGCTGGGGAGTAGTATTTTTCTGCGGCCACAGAGGGCCTAGTCAAAGGGCTATTTGAAACACTAAGCCAAGTCGATAAGGACCTGTGGGTTGTGTTTTGTCCCAAATTATTCTCACATGTCCTGTTTATAGGACAACTGTCATCAGGTCTCTGTAACTACTCCTGTCACCACTACCTGTTGGAGCAGCTCAGCCTTTATTTAGTCAGTTCATACATGAATCATTCGAAATTATCTACACAGATGCTGCAGAGGGTGCCAGCACCAGGAAGTACATAGTGGAGCAAGCACCAGGAGTGTCACATCATTGTACAGGCTGTCAGTCATTTGTATAGGCGTATCTCATACACACATGGCTGCAGGGGGTGTGGCCGCCAGCACCAGGAGTATTCTGTCATTAAACAAGCTGTCAGTCATTTGTACAGGAGTATCTCATACACACATGCCTGCAGGGGGCGTGGTCGTCAGCACCAGGAAGCACATAGCGGCAACAAGCACCAGGAGTGTCACATCATTATACAGGCTGTCAGTTATGTGTATAGGTGTATATCATAGGCACACAGACTGCAGGGGTGTGTTCGTCAGAACCAGGAAGCACATAGAGGCAGCCAGCACCAGGAGTGTCACGTCATTATACAGGCTGTCAGTCATGTGTATAGAAGTATCTGATACACACACAGGCTGCAGGGGGCGTGGGCACCAGAGCCAGGAAGCACACAGAGGCAGCCAGCACCAGGAGAGTCACATCATTATACAGCATGTCAGTCATGTGTATAGGACACACACAGGCCACGGTAGCCAGAACCAGGAGTGTCACAGAATTCTACAGGCTGTCAGTCAAGCACTGGGGGAAGTGGCTGTTCCTCCCACTCACGAATAAGCTGGACAGCTGAATATGATAATGACTCATTGGACCTATCTCGGGTCATTTGCATACAGCTTTAGTACCTGATTGTTTAAGTTTACAGGCATGTGGAGAGACTCTCAGGGTGATGCCACACATGGCATTTTCAACTCGTTTGAACTACAAGCATGTGGAGAGGTTTTGACAGGTTTTACCAATTATCTTAATTAAAACTGGTCAAAAATGCATGCGTTTTTTAACGGACTGCTTAAAAACGGGTTCAAAATGCAATCACCCTCGACCTCATACTTTCCTTAGCCGCTGCAAAGGCTTTCAAGCAGGTGAAATGGGGATTTCTAAGGCAATGCTCTGCCAGATAGGAATAGGTCCTGTGATGTTGAAGATATTTATAAATGGCTAATTATTCTCACCTCTCCATTTGAAAATAGTACACAAAAGGTTAGTCCCCCGTCTCCCCTGTACGTCCTAGTCATAGAACACCTGTTAGTAGCCATACATGCAAGTGATTCCATATCAAGCATAAAGGTAGCTGGTAACATGTATAAATGCACTGCATTCGCAGATGATGTGATGTATCTTATTGACCCTACCACTTCCCTTCCTTCTCTTATGGACACTCTTAACACCTTTGGTTATTATAGTAACCATAAATGTCATAAAATAAACGCAATGGGGATTGGTTCTGCAGGATGCTGACCATGCAGACACGAAAATGCGGTCAGCAAGGATTGCAACAAATGGGCGGGCCATCGATTGATGATGTCCGCGGTGGGTTGTGGATATGCCAGACGATGGGCGGTTTTAGAAATTTGAAAATGACACCTGGATATAACATATCTTTTTTTCTGTAAAACTATATATATTTTTTTTTTAAATACAAAAACTGGAATTGTATGTGCTATACTCTGGGGACTGGGGGGGGGGGTGTGCTAAAAATGGGTCTATTGATGACAGGTTCCCTTTAAGGGGTTTAGCACTATCTTTGTTGAAGTCTGGGGCAAAACTGCAGCAACAAAATTCCCAACTAAAAAGTGTAGTATTAGTGTTTTCTGTTGAAAATGCATCAGAAAATGTGTGATATTTTATTTTGGTGGGGACTTGTTATATTAATTGCATACTGACATTCTCTTTAGTAATTTCCTAAATCCTGTAGTAGTATTTGATAACTATACTAGAGTTATTAAGCTGAGCGCTTATCGATTTTATAATGGTATTTGTTTACTTTGGGTGAAAGGTTAGACATTTATAGCTCTCACTCAATTGCAAAGTCAAACAAACCATAGATAACTGATATCACTATCAGGCTTTCCATGGACTACTGGTCACATTCTGGTATTCAGAATGCAAATACTGTTCAACTAAAAGCTCTGGTTCAATTAAAATAATATATCAGAAAATAACGTTATTTAGATCAAATGCCTGTTAGCTTCACCGATGAAGTCCATCAAGCCGCAGTCTTTTAAGCAACTCTGTCTGGAGCAGAACAGAAAACTGTGCAATGACAGTCATGGATGGGGTGTATATACACATGGTGACCAGTTTTACCAATGATGGAGTGAAGTTACTCAAGTATGGAAGGTCTGGAGGGTCACAACTCCAGACATTCCATACCTGTGGAAATTGTTGCTCAATTAGGAAAATAAAATAATGATCATGTCTGTTTTCTTGTGCCTACTGGTGAATTTTTGCATGGATTTTCTTCATCTTGTATTCTATGGGCATGTTGAAATCGGCAATTAAAAAATGCACATAAAACTGCGTATTTGATGCGGTTTTACGTTCCATTTTATGCATGACGATCTGCAAATTCTGCAGATAGCCTTACCCCCCAAGGAATGGAAGGCTAAAGTGATGCAGTAAATTAGCGTTTGCGGGAAAATTCTCGTTTGGTACTGCAATTCATCCTTTATCATTCCATCATCAAGCTTCCTTGTCTCAGCACATTGGGAAAGAGATAAAACACAGAACATGCAGTAGCATGATTTGATTGTTTCCTTGACAAGGGGTTAGCTACTTTCAGTAAATAATTGATATTTTTGGGTACCGTAATGAAAAGTTACACAGTGTACTTTCTGTATCAATTCCTAATGGTTTTCTAGATCTCTGCTTCTGTCCTGCTATAAAAAGCTTCTATGTTTACTTCCAGTGGATACAAATCTGTCCATGGTCATGTGATGGACATGCAGAAGCACAAGCCATTATTTATCACAGAGAGTAATAAGAGCTGTGTGATAACAATGACTTGTGCACCTGCGTGTCCATCAAATGACCATGGACACATTTATATCCACTGGGAGTAAACATAGAAACTTTATATAGCAGGACAGCAAGGAGTTCTATGAAACTGTAAGGAATTGATACAAAAAGTATATTGGAAAATTATATACCGTACATACTCTAGCATAAGCTGAGTTTTTCAGCACAAAATTTGTGCTGAAAAACCCTAACTCTGTCAATTTTTTAAAATTAATTATAAACAATGTACTCACCTTTCTGACGCCCCCGTAGGTCCTCTTCTGCTTTCGATGTTCCGGTGCCTCCTACGCTCCCGATCCCCTCGCGATGCCGCCGGCTCACAAACAATGACATCGGAAAGCGGCTAACGTCATTCTGTGTGCCAGCCGAGCGGGAAGACCCGCAGCAATAAGAGGACCTACGGGGGAGGGGGGTGGGTGGAAAAGGTGAATACAGTGTTAATTTTTTACATCTACAGGGGGGGGGGGGGGGGCTGACCCCCCCGCATTTCCTACCCTCTGCTTATATTCAAGTCAATAGGCCTTCCCTTTTTTTTGTGTTAAAATTGGGTACCTAGGCTTATACTGGGGTTGGCTGACACTCGAGTATATATACGGTAACTTTTCATTGCACAAACTATATCAATAATTTGCTGAAAGTTGACCACCCCTTTAATTATTCTCTATTCCCATTTCCTCATATAATTTGATCAGCGCTGGTGCTCCCCATAGCTGTATAAACAGAAGCTTTCTCCTAAGTATATCTTCCCTACTAACTTTAAAATTAATAATGCAAAACTACATGTTTTTTTTTTTTTTAAACGTATGTTTTGATTTTGTTTTTTTTTTATTTATAACATAGGGCTTTATTTGTGGATTTTCTATTGCCACCGGAGCTGCCTCCCGTTTAATTTCTGGTTATGACAGCTATGGAAACGTTTGTGGACAGAAGAATGCCAAGGTAGAAGGCTTGGTAAATAGTGGCCTTGACCACTCCAACCGCAAGTAAGTAAAATGTTTTATTAATAACATTATTTCAAAGAGTATGCACACTACACTTAAAAATAATAGGTCAGGTACTTTATTTCAAACCACAAACCACAACACATGTTTTGCCATTTAACAAGACAAAACACACCTTGCTATTTCCTGACACTAGTGTTTGAAAAGGTGTTGTCCTCTTAAAGCGCATTACAGCAAATAATTAATATTGTTTGTGTCATGAAAAATGATCACATTTTACAGTATACTTTCTGTATCCTTTCCTCGCAGTTTTCTAGCTCTGTTTGCGGTCATTCTATAGGAAGCTTCATGGTTTACTTCCTGTAAATAAACGCCAGTCCATAGTCATCTGCTGGCACAGTGGTGCATGGCTTGTTAGCATTACACAGGTTTCATCACACTGTGTGTTCTAATGAGCCGTGCACCTGTGTGACATCACATGATCGTGGACCAGTGTTTATCTACAGGAAGTAAACAATAAAGCTTCTTCTTGCATGACAACAAACGGGCAACAAGCAGAGATCTTGAAAACCATGAAAAATTAATTCCAAAATTATATTAGAAAAATGTATAACTTTTCATTACACAAACAATCTCAATTATTTGCTGGGATTTGCTTAAAGTGGACAACCCCCTGCGATTGTGAGTAATTCCTCCATGATGCACTTGAATTACATATCAAATTGCGATTCAAACACCGCCACGAAACTAAATAAATATACGTTGGGTGGTTTTTAAGGGGTGTATGGAGAAAGCCCATGGACCAAATCCTCTCCATAAGTGGTGGGTGTCAGCTGTATTACACAGCTGACACCTGCAGGGAACTGCAGCAGTCCGTGCTGGCACCGGTCACAGCAGCTAACCTGTATGGTGCTGCAGTCGAACCCGACTCTGCACCTAACAGGTCTGCTGCTGGGTGCCGCAATCTTTAAATTCCTGTCGTCGCGCTTTCCATGGTGTCATTGGAGGGTGAAATGAAAATTTGCCCCATTTTCCTAGAACACAGGGAAAAATAAATAAAAATTCGGAATTGTCGCATCCCAAAATGTGTGATCCATTAAAATAATAAAAACTGTTATTTCTGGCAATGAAACCTGTAATGGAAAATAGCGCCTTAATGCTTGACTTCAATTAAAAAAGCTTGTGATCAAAAGGTGGTAAAGTTTTCAAAATGAGATCAATGAAAAAGTCTTCCCATTCCCATAAACAATGACGCCTTATACTCCATATACTGAAGTATAAAAAACTTACGAATGTAATAATATGGTGACGCAAGGCTTTTTTTTATGCAGGGTTTTTGAATTTTTTTTTTTAAGGTATTAAGACCTAAGTAAACTAATATAATTTTTCTCTACAATTCGACTAACCCAAAAAATAAAGGTTTCATGTCTACCGCACATTTGATGCCGTAAAAATAGACCTTCACAGTACATGGCATGGAATATTAAATGGTGGCACTAGAAAATAAAATTCGCCACCATTGTCAAGAGTGCCGTTAAAGAAGTACATTAACTTTTCCTTAAAAGTTCTACCATCAGATTCCCCATTGGTAAATGATGATTACTCACCTCTCCATCCTGTCCCTGTTTTGCATCAATCTTCTTTTCTTATATCCTTGAAAGCCCGAATTATGAAGCAATACAGGCAACCCTCGGGTTAAGTACAAGATAGGTTCTTTGGGTTGAGTAGCTTGAGCCAAAACATTTTTTTTCCCGGTGACAAATGTACAGTATTTAAAAAATCTTGTGCTGTCATGGGAACAAGCATTATCAATAAAGATTCATTACAGCTGATAATTGCAGCCTGGAACTAAAGTAAAGCCTCCAGAGAACTTCACCAGAGGTCACAGTGGGAAGAGATGGCCATCTGTAAGTAGAGTGTCCTTAAGTTTGGGACTCCCTGTATGCATTTTTAAAATATTAAAATTAGCCTTAGGTTCTCTGCAGAGCACCTCCAGGTTCATCTGTAATGTCATTTATTCACACCTCCAGGCCACCTGGCTGTACAGTGTTCCGAGCTGGTGACATCAACGGCTCTCTTGGCAAGTCTTGTGCATGCACACGGATAACATTACCTCTGTAGGTGGTACCAGGTGGCCCAAGACGTTCTGTCTCCAACTAGGAAATATCTGGATGTCGGGTTGATCCCAATGCTTAGAAGTTAGCAAGAAGCTTAAATAGCTTTAGATATTCCTGATAAAGTACACACAATATTAAACATATTAAAATAATTGAACAAAAGCTATATGTGGTGCATAGCCTGCGTGTACAGTTCCTTCAACACATGTGACATTTATTCTTATTTTTATAGGTATCAATTCCTTTGCAAATTTAACATTGCGTTTTTTTCCTCAGGTATGTTTTTTTCTTGGACCCTTGCAAGTTGGATATTGTAAACAGAAAAATAAAGTCTATGGCCTTATGTGTTTCTGAGTGTCCTCAACAAGAGCTGAAAACACTAAAAGATTTAAAGAAATTTGCTGAAACAAATGGTAAGTTATTGGTATGTCAAAACTGGATGTTCAAAACTTTGAACTTTAAAGGGAGCCTGTCACCAATTGCATTTTCATGGCTCCTTTGTGTATTCTGTACATCATAGCTTCATCCCAAAAACACTTTTATTCAGCCTGTTTTCTCTCATCAATGCAGTCAAGGAGGCAGGAGACCAGTGAAGCTCTCTGCCACCCCCTCACAGTCGTTGTGCCTGGTGAACCCACCACTCCACATGTCCCTTGGCACTGCCCCCTTTTCATGTCAAAGTGCTGCTCGTTTACTGTGTGCGGTGCTGGGTATGTGCTAGAGCTAGCCGGCTGTGCTCTGACGGGCACAGCCACACTGCGCATGCTCAGAGTTTTCCAACACAGGCACTGTGACATGAATAGGGGGCAGTGCCAAGGGACATCTGGAGGGGTGGGTTTATCGGCTGTGAGGGGGCGGGAGAGAGCTTCACTGGTCTCCCACCTCCTTGACTGCATCCATGAGAGAAGCCAGGCTGAATAAAAATGTTTTTTTGGGCAAAACTGCAACATACAGAATACACAAAAGAACCACAAAACATAGAATTACAGTCATCTAGAAAGTACTGTTAGGGGTTTATAGTGTGCTTCTGTGGTGACAGGTTCCTTTGAATAGTTTTTAAAAGATTCCAAAATTAATAGACTTGCTCTGTGATTTTTAAACCTCTCTAATTTTAAAGGGGACCGGTCATGGCCATTTGGGACACTAAACCACCATAGGTCATTATGGATCAATGGTTTAGTGTCCCAGATCGCCCTTTACCAAGTCCCTCCTTGGACACGATAAAAAAAACAAACAAAAAACTATACTTACCTAGAGATAAGTCTGATGCGGCACATCGGGCTTCTCTCTTGTGCTCCCTGCGCCGTTGCAGTTCTTCAATGAAGCTGGAGCACTATGCCCCGTCTTCATTGCGCAAGCGGCGTTACTTTGGCGTGTGCGCAGTGAAGCTGCGGTGTTGTGTAGACGCAGGCACACAGAGCACTGAACCAAGGTAAGTATAAAGTCTCTGTGGCTACTTGTTTTATGTTCTTGTGTAAATAATGTTCTTTAACAGGAGATATACACTCACCGGCCACTTTATTAGGTACACCTGTCCAACTGCTCGTTAACACTTAATTTCTAATGAGCCAATCACATGGCAGCAACTCAGTGCATTTAGGCACGTAGACATGGTCAAGACAATCTCCTACAGTTCAAAGCGAGCATCAGTATGGGGAAGAAAGGTGATTTGAGTGCCTTTGAACGTGGCATGGTTGTTGGTGCCAGAAGGGCTGGTCTGAGTATTTCAGAAACTGCTGATCTACTGGGATTTTCACGCACAACCATCTCTAGGGTTTACAGAGAATGGTCCGAAAAAGAAAAAACATCCAGTGAGCGGCAGTTCTGTGGGCGGAAATGCCTTGTTGATGCCAGAGGTCAGAGGAGAATGGGCAGACTGGTTCGAGCTGATAGAAAGGCAACAGTGACTCAAATCGCCACCCGTTACAACCAAGGTAGGCAGAAGAGCATCTCTGAACGCACAGTACGTCGAACTTTGAGGCAGATGGGCTACAGCAGCAGAAGACCACACCGGGTGCCACTCCTTTCAGCTAAGAACAGGAAACTGAGGCTACAATTTGCACAAGCTCATCGAAATTGGACAGTAGAAGATTGGAAAAACGTTGCCTGGTCTGATGAGTCTCGATTTCTGCTGCGACATTCGGATGGTAGGGTCAGAATTTGGCGTCAACAACATGAAAGCATGGATCCATCCTGCCCTGTATGAACGGTTCAGGCTGGTGGTGGTGGTGTCATGGTGTGGGGAATATTTTCTTGGCACTCTTTGGGCCCCTTGGTACCAATTGAGCATCGTTGCAACGCCACAGCCTACCTGAGTATTGTTGCTGACCATGTCCATCCCTTTATGACCACAATGTACCCAACATCTGATGGCTACTTTCAGCAGGATAATGCGCCATGTCATAAAGCTGGAATCATCTCAGACTGGTTTCTTGAACATGACAATGAGTTCACTGTACTCAAATGGCCTCCACAGTCACCAGATCTCAATCCAATAGAGCATCTTTGGGATGTGGTGGAACGGGAGATTCGCATCATGGATGTGCAGCCGACAAATCTGCGGCAACTGTGTGATGCCATCATGTCAATATGGACCAAAATCTCTGAGGAATGCTTCCAGCACCTTGTTGAATCTATGCCACGAAGAATTGAGTCAGTTCTGAAGGCAAAAGGGGGTCCAACCCGTTACTAGCATGGTGTACCTAATAAAGTGGCCGGTGAGTGTATATGAGAATGTTATTGCACATATAGATTATCTATGTAAAGGGTATAGTCAGGATGCTGAGAATTTTTTTTCCTTGGTCTAGTCAGTGTTATTAGTCGTCTCTCCAGAAAGTACATTAGAAAATAGGAGAGTTCATTTTTTCTTGAATTAACATTTTTAAGGAAGTATTCATTTTATGCTGCCACATACAAAATGGTCTAGAGGTCAACCACTCTCCGGAGGGTTTCCTAAATCTTCAAGTCAAGATTTACATTTACAGCAGCAATAAAAAGAATTGTGTATTAATCTCTATCCAAGGGATAATAAAAAAGAGCTTTTAGCACTTAAGACGTCTATAAAATATCTTGTTAAAACCTTTTGTGCGCTTAAATGAGGAGAAAAAGAAGTCAAATAGAAAATGGAGAGCTCTATCATGTGAATGGGGCTTTCCCATGGGAATGCTGTAGCAAAAAGTGACTTTTGTATTCAGTGACTGCAAATGGGAGGTTCTTAAATTGATGAGGAATTAAAACATAAGAACAATGCAAAGCTTTTCATTATACAAGGAATATGTGTTGTCTGTCTAAAATATAAAGTGTACTTAAAACGGTGACCGAATAAGAGATGTGCATGGTCTGTAAATGTATAGGTTTGGCAAGGTGTTACATTACCATTGACTAGGGTGGCACAATTTATCGGAAACCTTATATCGATACTTTTTTGAAGTACATAACGTTCAATATCAAGTTTCTATTATGGTATTTTCGGTACTGAATTATTTCTGCTGTTCTACACATCCCATAGTAGCTGTTGGATATTATTATCATCAGGGAAATGACATGTACTGTCCATATATATGGTATTTCTACATCCCTGAGGGCTTCTCCTGACACAAGGAGAATTATTTAATCTAAATTATTTAATGTTTTCCAATTAATTATTTTTTGGTCAGACAGGATTTGTACCTACAACCTCCACTCTCTAGCAGGCAATAGAAATACAGTGACCACTACTTTATTCACTTACCTGTTGTCTTTGGAAGGATTTGTATGTTTTTTAGATCCTCCATAGTTACACAAACTCAGTGCACTGATATATATAGAGATGTATCTCCTCAGAGATCTCTCTCACTACATTATCCTTTTTATGTCTTTAAAACATATAATAAATACAATTAAATTATTAAAGAATAAAAATGTATGAGACTAAAAATAAATTTGATATACTTTATATTAATTCCTTCACGCTCAGAGCTAACAAGGGTGTATGAAGAGGGCTGACTGGGTGAGTCATATTGCAGCAAACACCCACCACTAATACTAACACCGATCGCGAGTATTATCCCCTTGGGATCCCCAGTAATGAGTCCTATGTAAAAGTGGCATATACTGCAATGCAGGTGTATTGCAGTATATGGTAGAAACAATCGGACCATCTAGGACAGTGGTCCCCAAACTACGGCCCGCGGGCCACATGCGGCCCGCGCACCGTATTTATCCGGCCCCCGCCGCATCCAGCGCTTGGAGCGCCAGCGGCTCCTGCTGAGGCCCCCGGCAGTCGGGCAGGAGTCTCCGTCCGTCCGGACAGGAAGCTCCTGGCCGTCACTGAATAGTGCTCGACGCGGCCGATGCGGCCGCCCGAGCACTATTATTACATGTGGAGCGATGTGGCCGGAAAACAACCCTGGCGCACATCGCTCCTTGAACCTGGATGCGCGGCCACGTGATGACGTCATCACGCGGCCGCGCACCCTTCCCGGCCGACAGCAGCCCGAAGAAAGAAGACACGGGAGCTGCTGCCAGAGGTGAGTACAGGATTTTTTTTTAACCAGCAGCAAATATATTTTGCCGGTCGGGGTGCCCTGATATAAAAAAATAATTAATGGTGGAGGAGCAGTATAGGGAATAATTAATGATGGAGGGGCAGTACAGGGAATAATTAATAATGGAGGGGCAGTATAGGGAATAATTAATAATGGAGGGGCAGTATGGGGAATAATTAATGATGAAGGAGCAGTATAGGAAATAATGATGGAGGGGCAGTATAGGGAATAATTAATGATGGAGGGGCAGTATAGGGAATAATTAATGGTGGAGGAGCAGTATAGGGAATAATTAATGGTGGAGGGGCAGTATAGGGAACAATTAATGATGGAGGGGCAATACAGGGAATAATTAATAATGGAGGGGCAGTATAGGGAATAATTAATGATGGAGGGGCAGTATAGGGAATAATTAATGAGGAGGCAGTTATGGATTAATTAATGATGGAGGGCAGTATAGGGAATAATTAATGATGGAGGAGCAGTATAGGGAATAATTAATGATGGAGGGGCAGTATAGGGAATAATTAATGATGGAGGGGCAGTATGGGAAATAATTAATGATGGAGGAGCAGTGTAGGAAATAATCAATGATGGAGGAGCAGTATAGGAAATAAGTAATGATGGGGGTGCAGTATAGGAAATAATTCATGATGGGGGTGCAGTATAGGAAATAATCAATGATGGAGGAGCAGTATAGGATATGTGCCGTGTACAGAGGAATTTCTTATTTTATTTTATTTTTAACTTTAGTCCGGCCCTTCAACAGTCTGAGAGGGACCGTGAACGGCCCCCTATGTAAAAAGTTTGGGGACCCCTGTCTTTGACTGTCCTACCTCATGATGGTCTGTAGCTGCTGGAGGGGGGGGCACATCACATCTCCTGCTATCTCTCCTCTCTGTGCTGCCTCCCTCTCCCTGCACAGCTATCAGGAGAAGGAGCAGAGGAGTCTCAAAATCTATGACCAGAAGCCGCTCTCCCGGTGACCCCCCATGATGATTCCTCAGACATTGCAGCTCACGCAGGGGGAGGAGAGGGGCTCGGCTCTGCTGTGCTGTGCCCTGCATAGCTGGGAGCCGAAACCGGGACGGTTGGGAGGTATGCTAAAAAGTGTGTCTTATAGTCAAAAATGACGGTACAGATCATCCTGGAATGCATACCAAATACAGTTACAAGTGTAGTATACTTTTACCTTACTTTTTTCAATAGTTTTCTAGTGTACATCTGTATTTGATTTACTAAATAGGTTCAAAGAAATTCCAATTTTTTTTAACCCCTTCCTGCACCGTGACTTAATTGTATGTCATAAGCTTCAGATACCATGATGCATCTTCCTATGTAAAAAAAATATCACCTACAAAATAAAAAAGTGAAAATAACAACAAAAATACAACATACTGGGTATCAAAACGTCAGTAAAAACATGTATAATCAAATATAATGACCAAAAGCATCTATAGGGCAGTACAGGGGCACTTACTGACGTTTGCTGGCTAAGGTCATATGCTGCAATACATTTGTATTGCAGCATATTATTCGGAACAAGTGATCAGATGGTCACTTGATCAAGTTCCACACTGGGATAACATAAAATGGTAAAAAATGGTTTAAAAAAGTCCAAAAAAAATGAATTAAGATGCCCTAGATGGCCATCCTAAATAAAAAAAACTTAGTGTGTAAAACTAAAGAAAATTTAAAATCACCATAAAAAAACAACATATTGGGTATAACCACATCCGTAACAACTAGAGATGAGCGAACATACTCGTCCGAGCTTGATGCTCGTTCGAGCATTAGCATACTCGAAATTGTTTCTTGTACTTTTACAGGTTAGCTTGAACAAGCGATCCACTGATCGCTTATTCAAGCTATTCTTACAGTGTAATACAGATGCGCATGCTCAGTGTGTCACAGAAGGCAGGACCCGGCTCCCCAGAAGGAGATGCAGCCGGGCTGGCAGTCCCAGTGCGTGCGATCGGAGGCACTTAAACACCAGGTAAGCGCCGGGGGGGGGGGTCCGATTACAGTCAAATGCCTGCCGCGGTCAGGCGACCGCGGCATGTTAGGGGTTAAACCCGATCGGAGAAATCTCTGATCGCGGGTGTTAGGGCGGGGTCGGCTATAATATATAGCGACACCCGAAGCTTCTGGAGCGGCCCAGAAGATGACGTACTATTACTCCATTTTGCGGGAACGCACCTCCCGCCATGCAGTAATAGTACGTCAAATGTCGGTAGGGGGTTAAAGAAGGCCTCAATGCTGTAGAGCTCTACCACCATCGCCAATACAAGAGTTTTAGTGAGATAAGATATCTTTAGATAAGCGATCTATAACAAGTAACCAGTGTTTTACATGTTTTGCAAGGAGAGCGTAAGACAGGTAATTACATTGTAAAAGTGGCATTTCGAACATTTGGGCACTATTTTCCGTTATGGGATTCACCGCCGGGAATAACAGTTTTTATTTTGAGTTGGGCATTTGGGCGCGCGGCACATATCAACCTGTTTTGTTTCTGTACTTTTACAGGTTAGCTTGAACAAGCGATCCACTGATCGCTATTCAAGCTATTCTTACAGTGTATGTAATACAGATGCGCATGCTTCAGTGTGTCACAGAGGCAGGACCCGGTCCCCAGAAGGAGATGCAGCCGGCTGGCAGCCCGGCGTGCGATCGGAGGCACTTACACCCCAGGTAAGCGCCGGGGGGGGGGTCCGATTACAGTCAAATGCCTGCCCGCGGTCAGGCGGACCGCGGGCATGTTAGGGGTAAACCCGATCGGAGAAATCTCTGATCCGGGTGTTAGGGCGGGTGTCGGCTATAATATATAGCGACACCCGAGCTTCTGGAGCCGGCCAGAAGATGACGTACATTACTCATTTTCGGGAACGCACTCCCGCCATGCAGTAGTAATAGTAGTACAAGTCGGTAGGGGGGTGTTAAAGAGGCCTCATGTCGTAGAGCTTACCACCATCCATACAGGTTTTAGTGAGATAAGATATCTTTGATAAGCGATCTATAACCGTAACCAGTGTTTTACATGTTTTGCAAAGGAGCGAGTATAAGCGGTAATTACATTGTAAAAGTGGCATTTCGAACATTTGGCACTATTTTCCGGTATGGAATTTACCGCCGGGAATAACAGTTTTTATTTTGAAGATTGGGCATTTGGGCCGCGCGGCCATATCAACCTGTTTGGTTTTTTTTTTTTTTTACAAAAAAAATCCTGTACTAACTCTGGCAGCAGCTCCTGTCTTCTTTCTTCGGGCTGCTGTCGGCCGGGAGGGTGCGCGGCCGCGTGATGACGTCATCACGTGGCGCGCATCACAGTTCAAGAGCGAGTGCGACGCGGGTTGTTTTTCCCGGCCACATCGCCTCCACATGTACATAATAGTGGCTGGGCGGCCGCAATCGGCCCGACGTCGAGCCTATTCAGTGACGGCCAGGAGCTTCCGTCCGACGGACGGAGACTCTGCCGACTGCCGGGGCCTCACAGAGCTGTGGCGTACTCCAAGCGCTGGTGCGGCGGGGGCCGGATAAATACGGTCGCGGGCCGCATTTGGCCCGCGGGCGTGAGTTGGGGACCACTGTCCTAGATGTCCGATTGTTTACCATATACTGCAATACACTGATTGCAGTATATGCCACTTTACATGGATCATTGCTGGGATCCCAAGGGGATAATACTCCGATCGGTGTTAGTATTAGTGGTGGGGTGTTTGCTGCAATAGACTCACCCAGTCAGCCCTCTTCATATACCCTTATTAGCTCTGAGGTGAAGGAATTAATAAAGTATATGAAATTTTTTTAGTCTCATACATTTTTATCTTTATAATTAATTGTATTTATTATGTTTTAAAGAACATAAAAGGATAATGTAGTGAGAGAGATCTCTGAGGAGATACATCTCTATATATACAGTGCACTGAGTTTGTGTAACTATGGAGGAGCAAAAAACATACAAACCTTCAAAGACAACAGGTAGTGAATAAGTAGTGGTCACTGTATTTCTATTGCGCTAGCGAGTGGGAGGTTGTAGGTACAAATCCTGTCTGACAAAAATAATTAATGGGAAACATTAAAAATTTAGATAATAATTCTCCTTGTGTCAGGAGAAGACCTCAGGGATTGTAGAAATACCATATATTGGACGTACATGTCATTTCCTGATGAAATAATATCCAACAGACTACGAGGATGTGTAGAACAGCAGATAATATTCAGTACCGAAAATAATGACTGATATGGAACGTTAGGTACTTCAAAAAGTATCGATATAGGTTTCCGATAAATTGTGCACCCTATTCAATGGTAATGTAACACATTGCAAACCTATACATTTACAGACCTGCACATCTCTATTCGGTCACCGTTTTAAGTACACTTTTATTTTAGACAACCAGCAATATTCCTGTATAATGAAAAGCTTGATTGTTCTATGTTTAATTCCTATCCAATTTAAGAACCTCCCCTTTGCAGTCACTGAATACAAAGTCATTTTGTCAGCATCCCATGGGAAAGCCCCATTCAACATGATGAGCTCCATTTCTATTTGATTCTTTTTCTCCTCATTAAGCGCACAAAAGGTTTTAACAAGATTTTATAGACGTCTTAAGTGCTAAAAGCTCTTTTTTATTATCCCTGGATAGAGATTAAAACCAAATTCTTTTATTGCTGCTGTAAATGTAAACTTGACTGAAGATTTAGGAAACCCTCCGGAGAGTGTTGACCTCTCAGCCATGTTGTATGGCAGCCTAAATGAATACTTCCTTAAAAATGTTAATTCAAGAAAAACTGAACTCTCCTATTTTCTAATGTACTTTCTGGAGAGACGACTAATACACTGACTAGACAAGGAAAAAAAATCTCAGCATCCTGAACTATACCCTTTACATAATAATCTATGCAATAACATTCTCATTACACTCACCGGCCACTTTATTAGGCTACACCATGCTAGTAACGGGGTAACCCCTTTTGCCTTCAGAACTGCTCACTTCGTGGGCATAGATTAACAAGGTGCTGAAGACATTCCTCAGAGATTTTGGTCCATATGACTGATGGCATACACAGTTGCCGCAGATTTGGTCGGCTGCACATCCATATGCGAATCTCCTGTTCCACCCATCCCAAGATGCTCTATTGGATTGAGATTGGTGACTGTGGAGGCATTTGAGTACAGTGACCATTTCAGTCAGAACAGCTGAGAGATTCCGCTTTTATGACATGACGCATTATCCTGCGAAAGTAGCCATCAGATGTTGGGTAACATGTGGTCATAAAGGGATGGACATGGTCAGCAACAATACTCGGTAGGCTGTGGCGTTGCAACGATGCTCAATTGGTACCAAGGGCCCAAAGGTGGCAAGAAAATATTCCCCACACCATGACACCACCACCACCAGCCTGAACCGTGATACAAGGCAGGATGGATCCATGCTTTCATTTGTTGACGCCAAATTCTGACCCTACCAGCAGATATCGAGACTCATCAGACAGGCAAGTTTTCCAATTTCTACTGTCCCAATTTCGATGAGCTTGGTGAAAATTGTGCCTCAGTTTCCTGTTCTAGCTGAAAGGAGTGGCAATCGGGTGGTTTCTGCTGCTGTAGCCCCTGCCTCAAAGTTCGACGTACTGGCGTCAGAGATGCTCTTCTGCCTGCCTTGTGTTGTAAAGGGTGGCGATTTGAGTCACTGTTGCCTTTCTATCAGCTCAAACCAGTCTGCCCATTTCCTCTGACCTCTGGCATCAACAAGCATTCCACCACAGAACTGCCGCTCACTGGATGTTTTCTTTTTCGGACCATTCTCTGTAAACCCTAGAGATGGTGCGGTGAAATCCCAGTGATCAGCAGTTTCTGAAATACTCAGACCAGCCCTTCTGGCACCAACAACCATGCCACGTTCAAAGGCACTCAATCACCTTCTCCCCATACTGATCTCGGTTTGAACTGCAGGAGATTGTCTTGACCATGTCTACGTGCCTAAATGCACTGATTGCCGCCATGTGATTGGCCTGTTAGAAATTAAGTGTAACGAGCAGTTGGACAGGTTGACCTAATAAGTGGCGGTGAGTGTATATCTCCTGTTAAGAACATTATTTTACACAAGAACATAAAACAAGTAGCCACAGAGACTTTATACTACCTTGGTTCAGTGCTCTGTGTGCCTGTGTCTACACAACACCGCAGCTTCACGCGCACACGCCAAAGTAACGCCGCTTGCGCAATGAGACGGGGCATAGTGCTCAGCTTCATTGAAGAACTGCAACGGCGCAGGGAGCACAAGAGAGAAGCCGATGTGCCGCATCAGACTTATCTCTAGGTAGTATAAGTTTTTTGTTGTTTTTTTTATCGTGTCCAAGGAGGGACTTGGTAAGGGCGTCTGGGACACTAAACCATTGATCCATATGACTATGGTGGTTTAGTGTCCAAATGGCCATGACCGGTCCCCTTTAAAATTAGAGAGGTTTAAAATCACAGAGCAAGTCTATTAATTGGGAATTTTTAATCTTTTAAAAACTATTCAAGGAACCTGTCACCACAGAACCACACTATAAACCCTAACATACTTTTCTAGATGACTGTAATTCTATGTTTGTGGTTCTTTTGGTATCTGTATGTTGCAGTTTTGCCCAAAAAACATTTATTCAGCCTGGCTTCTCTCATGGATGCAGTCAAGGAGGTGGGAGACCAGTGAAGCTCGCTTCCCGCCCCCTCACAGCCGATAAACCCACCCTCCAGATGTCCCTTGGCACTGCCCTATTCATTCACAGTGCCGTGTGGGAAAAACTCTGAGCATGCGCCAGTGTGGCTGTGCCGTCAGAGCACAGCCGCTAGCTCTAGCACATACACAGCACCGCACACAGTAAACGAGAGCACTTTGACATGAAAAGGGGGCAGTGCCAAGGGACATGTGGAGTGGTGGTTTCACCAGGCACAACGACTGTGAGGGGGGGTAGAGAGCTTCACTGGTCTCCTGCCTCCTTGACTGCATTGATGAGAGAAAACAGGCGAATAAAAGTGTTTTTGGGATGAAGCATGATGTACAGAATAACAAAGGAGCCATGAAAATGCAATTGGTGACAGGTCCCTTAAAGTTCAAAGTTTTGAACATCCAGTTTTGACATACCAAACTTACCATTTGTTTCAGCAAATTCTTTAAATCTTTAGTGTTTTCAGCTTTGTTGAGGACACTCAGAAACCATAACGGCCATAGACTTTATTTTCTGACAATATCCAACTTGCAAGGGTCCAAGAAAAAACATACCTGAGGAAAAAACGCAATGTAAATTTGCAAAGGAATTGATACCTTAAAAATAAGAATAAATGTCACATGTGTTGAGGAACTGTACACGCAGGCTATGCACCACATATAGCTTTGTTCAATTATTTTTAATATGTTTAATATTGTGTGTACTTTATCAGGAATATCTAAAGCTATTTAAGCTTCTTGCTAACTTCTAAGCATTGGGATCAACCCGACATCCAGATATTTCCTAGTTGGAGACAGAACGTCTGGGCCACCTGGTACCACCTACAGAGGTAATGTTATCCGTGTGCATGCACAAGATTGCCAAGAGAGCCGTGATGTCACAGCTCGGAACACGTACAGGCGGCTGGAGGGTGAATAAATGACATTACAGATGAACTGGAGGTGCTCTGCAGAGAACCTAAGGCTAATTTTAATATTTTAAAAATGCACTACCGGGAGTCCCACTTAAGGACACTCTACTTACAGATGGCCATCTCTTCCCACTGTGACCTCTGGTGAAGTTCTTGGGCTTTACTTTAGTTCCAGGCTGCAATAGCTTAACTGTAATGAACTTTATGATAAGCTTGTTCCCATGACAGCACAATTTTTTTAAATCATTTGTCACGGGAAAAAAAATGTTGGCTCAAGCTACTCAACCCAAAGAACCTATCTTGTACTTAACACCGAGTTGCCTGTATTGCTTCATAATTCGGGCTTTCAAGGATATAAGAAAAGAGATTGATGCAAAACAGGGACAGGAGGAGAGGTGAGAATCATCATTTACCATTGGGGAATCTGATGGTAGAACTTTAGTAAGTTAATTGTATTCTTAACGGCACTCTTGACAATTGGTGCCACCATTTAATATTCCATGCCATGTACTGTGAAGGTCTATTTTTACGGCATCAAAGTGTGCGGTAGACCTGACACCTTTATTTTTTGGGTTAGTCGAATTGTAGAGAAAAATTATATTAGTTTACTTATGTCTAATACTTAAAAAAAAAAAAAAAAATCAAAAAACCTGCAATAAAAAAGCCTTGCGTCACCTATATTACATTCGTAAGTTTTTATACTTCAGTATATGGAGTATAAGGCGTCATTGTTTGGGAATGGGAAGACTTTTTCATTGATCCCATTTTGAAAACTTTACCACCTTTTGATCACAAGACTTTTTTAATTGAAGTCAGATTAAGGCGCTATTTTCCATTACAGGTTTCATCGCCAGAAATAAGTTTTTATTATTTTAATGGATCACACATTTGGGATGCGACATTCCGAGGTCATATTTTAATTTTTATTTATTTTTCCCTGTGTTCTAGGAAAATGGGGCAAATTTTCATTTCAACCCTCCAATGACACCATGGAAAGCGCGACGACAGGAATTAAAAGATTGCGGCACCAGCAGCAGACTGTTAGGTGCAGTCCGTTCGACTGGGACACCATACAGGTTAGCTGCTGTGACCGTGCCAGCACGACTGCTGCAGTTCCCTGCAGGTGTCAGCTGTGTAATACAGTGACACCCACCACTTATGGAGAGGGTTTGGTCCATGGGCTTTCTCCATACACCCTTAAAAACACCCAACGTATATTTATTTAGTTTGGTGGCGGTGTTTGAATCGCAATTTGATAGTAATTCAAGTGCATAGGAGGAATTACTCAATCGCAGGGGGTTGTCCACTTTAAGCAAATCCCAGCAAATAATTGAGATTGTTTGTGTAATGAAAAGTTATACATTTTTCTAATTACTTTTGGAATTAATTTTCATGGTTTTCAGATCTCTGCTTGTTGCCCGTTTGTTGTCATGCAAGAAGAAGCTTATTGTTTACTTCTATAACACTGGTCCACGATATGTGATGTCACACAGGTGCAGCGCTCATTAGAACACACAGTGTGATGAAACCTGTGTAATGCTAACAAGCCATGCACCCTGTGCCACAGATGACTATGGACTGGCGTTTATTACGAGGAAGTAAACCATGAAGCTTCCTATAGAATGCGCAAACAGAGCGAGAAAACTGCGAGGAAAGGATACAGAAAGTATATTGTAAAATGTGATCATTTTTCATGACACAAACAATTATTTGCTTAATGCGCTTTAAGAGGACAACACCTTTTCAAACACTAGTGTCAGGAAATAGCAAGGTGTGTGTTGTCTTGTTAAATGCAAAACATTGTTGTGGTTTGATAGCAATAAAGTACCTGACCTATTATTTTTAAGTGTAGGTGTGCATACTCTTTGAAATAATGTTATTAATAAAACATTACTTACTTGCGGTTGGAGTGGTCAAGGCCACTATTTATAAGCCTTCTACCTTGGCATTCTTCTGTCCACAACGTTTCCATAACTGTCATAACCAGAATTAAACGGGAGGCAGCTCCGGTGGCAATAGAAAATCACAAATAAAGCCCTATGTTATAAATTAAAAAAAAAACAAAACATACGTTTAAAAAAAAAAAAAAACATGTATTTTTCATTATTATTTTAAAGTTAGTAGGCAAGATATATTAGACGAAATTCTGTTTATACAGCTATGGGAGACACCAGCGTGATCAAATTATATGATGAAATGGGAATAGGAATAATTAAAGGGGTTGTCAACTTTCAGCAAATTATTGATATAGTTTGTGCAATGAAAAGTACCGTAATATAACTCGAGTGTCAGCCAACCCAGTATAAGAGAGGTACCCAATTTTACACAAAAAAAGGGAAGGTCTATTGACTTGAATATAAGCAGAGGGTGGGAAATGCAGTGGTCACAGCCCCCCCCCCCTGTAGATAGCCTGCCTGTAGTAAAAATAAAAAATTTACACTGTATTCACATTTTCCACCCCCCCTCCCCCGTAGGTCCTCTTATTGCTGCGGTCTTCCCGCTCGGCTGGCACACAGAATGTGTCAGCCGCTTCCGATGTCATGTGTTGTGAGCGCCGGCATCGCAGGGGATGGGAGCGTAGGAGGCACTGGAACATCGAAAGAAGAAGAGACCTACGGGGCGTCGGAAAGGTGAGTACATTGTCAATTTTTTAAAATTGATTATAAACAGAGTTAGGGTTTTTCAGCACAAATTTTGTGCTGAAAAACTCAGCTTATGCTAGGTATATAGGATATAATTTTCCAATATAATTTTGTATCAATTCCTTACAGTTTCATAGAACTCCTTGCGTCTGCTATATAAGTTTCTATGTTTACTCCAAGTGGATTAAATGTGTCCATGGTCATTTGATGGACACGCAGGTGCACAAGTCATTGGTATCACACAGCTCTATTACTCTCTGTGATAAATAATGGCTTGTGCTTCTGCAGTCCATCAATGACCATGGACAGATTTGTATCCACTGGAAGTAAGAGAAGCTTTCTATAGCAAGACAGCAAGCAGAGATCTAGAAAACCATAGGAATTGTACAGAAAGTACACGTATGTTAACTTTTCATTACGGTACCCAAAATATATTATTTGCTTGAAAGTAGCTAACCCTTGTCAAGGAAACAATCAAATCATGCTACTGCATGTTCGTGTTTTTATCTCTTTCCCAGTGCTGAGACAAGGAAGCTTGATGATGAATGATAAAGGATGAATTGCAGTACCAAACGAGAATTTTCCGCAAACCTAATTTACTGCAGCACTTTAGCTTCCATTCCTGGGGGGTAGGTCTCTGCAGAATTTGCCAGATCGTCATGCATAAAATGGAACGTAAAACCGCATCAAATACGCAGTTTTATGTGCATTTTTTATTGCCGATTTCAACATGCCAAGAATACAGATGAAGAAAATCCATGCAAAAACCACAGTAGGCCCACAAAACGGACATGATCATTATTTTATTTTCCTAATTGAGCTACAATTTCCACAGGTATGAAGTCTGGAGTTGTGACCCTCCCGACCTTCCATACTTGAGTAACTTCACTCCATCGTTGGTAAAACTGGTCACCATGTGTAATACACCATCCATGACTGTCATTGCACAGTTTTTGTCTGCTCCAGAATCGAGTTGCTTAAAAGACTGCGGCTTGATGGACTTCATCGGTGAGCTAACAGGCATTTGATCTAAATAACGTTATTTTCTGATATATTATTTTAATTGAACCAAGTTTAGTTGAACAGTATTTGCATTCTGAATACCAAATGTGACCAGTAGTCCATGGAAAGCCGGATGTATATCATATCTATGGTTGTTTGATTTGCAATTGAGTGAGAGCTAGAAAGTCTAACCTTTCACCAAAGTAAACAAATACCATATAAAATCGATAAGCGCTCAGCTTAAACTCTAGTATAGTTATCAAATACTATAAGGATTTAGGAAATTACCAAAGAGAATTCGAAGTATGTCAGACAATTAATATAACAAGTCCCCACCAAAATAAAATATCACCACATGTTCTGATGTATTTTCAACAGAAAACAATATACTCACTTTTTAGTTGGGAATTTTGTTGCTGCAGTTTTGCCCAGACTTCAACAAAATAGGTGCTAAACCCCTTAAGGGAACCTGTCATCAATAGACCCATTTTAGAACACACCCCCCCCCCCCCCGTCCCAGAGTATAGCAATACAATTCCAGTTTTGTATTAAAAAAAAAAAGTTTTTAAAGAAAAAAAGATATGTTATATCCAATGTCATTTTCAAATTTCTAAAACCGCCCATCGTCCGGCATATCCACAACCCCCACGCGGACGTCATCAATCGAATGCCCGCCCATTTGTTGCAATCCTTGCTGACCGCATTTTCGTGTCTGCATGGTCAGCATCCTGCAGAACCAATCCCCATTGCGTTTATTTTATGACATTATGGTTACTATAAAACCAAAGGTGTTAAGAGTGTCCATAAGAGAAGGAAGGGAAGTGGTAGGGTCATAAGATACATCACATCATCTGCGCAAGCAGTGCATTTATACTTGAGTTACCTTTATGCTTGATATGGATCACTTGATGTATGGTACTAACAGGTGTTCTAGACTAGGGAGACGGGGGACAACCTTTTGTGTACTATTTTCAATGAGAGGGTGAAATAATAGCCATTTATAAATATCTTCAACATCACAGGACCTATTCCTATCTGGCAGAGCATTGCCTTAGAAATCCCCATTTTCACCTGCTGAAGAAGCCTTTGCAGCGGCTAAGGAAAGTATGAGGTGAGGGATGCCATGGCATTTTAAACCTGTTTTTAAGCAGTCCGTTAAAAACCACATGCGCCCGTTTTTGACCAGTTTTAATTAAGATAATTGGTAAAACCAGTCAAAAACGATATTTCAACCACGCGTTTTAGACTGCTAAGTCAAAACGAGTTGAAATGCCAGCATGGTGGCATCACCCTGAGAGTCTCTCCACATGCTGTAACTTAAACAATCAGGTACTAAAGCTGTATGCAAATGACCCGAGAAGGTCCAATAGTCATATCATATTCAGCTGTCCAGCTTATTCGTGAGTGGGGAGGAACAGCCACTTCCCCAGTGCTTGACTGACAGCCTGTAAATTCTGTGAACTCCTGCTGGCATGCTTCCTGGTTCTGCGGCCTGGCTGTGTGTGTCCTATACCATGACTGACATGCTGTATAATGATGTGACACTTCCTGGTGCTGGCTCCTGTGTGCTTCCTGGCTCTGGTGCCCACGCCCCTTCAGCGTGTGTGTATCAGATATCTATACACATGACTGACAGCCTGTATAATGACGTGACACTCTGGTGCTGGCTGCCTCTATGTGCTTCTGGTTCTGACGAACACACCCACTGGTCTGTGTGCTATGATATACACCTATACAATAACTGACAGCTGTATAATGATGTGACACTCTGGTGCTTGTTGCCGTTATGTGCTTCTGGTGCGACGACACGCCCCTGCAGGCATGTGTGATGAGATACTCCTGTACAAATGACTGACAGCTGTGTTTAATGACAGAATACTGCTGGTGCTTGGCGGCCACACCCCCTGCAGCCATGTGTGTATGAGATACGCCTATACAAAGACTGACTGCGCTGTACAATGATGTGAACTACCTGGTGCTTGCTCCACTATGTGACTTCCTGGTCTGGACACCTCTGCAGCATCTGTGTAGATAATTTCTGTAATGATTCATGTATGAACTGACTAAATAAAGGCTGAGCTGCTCCAACAGGTAGTGGTGACAGAGTAGTTACAGAGACCTGATGACGGTGTCCTATAAACAGGACATTGGAGATATTTGGACAAAACACAACCCCAAGGTCCTTACGACTTGTGCTTAGTGTTTAAATAGCCCTTTACTAGGCCCTCTGTGGCCGCAGAAAAATATACTCCCCAGACTTCACTGCACAACCGGTGCCACAACCTGCGCACCAGGGTGGGTCTGATGTGCCTATTGGACCCTCTCTAGGTGAGTAAAAAGGGTTGTTCTTTAAATTAGTAAGAGGGCAATTTGGGACACCAAATCACAGGTCCATAAGGACATGTGGATGGTTTAGTGTCCCAAATGGCCCTGACAAGTCCTCTTATAACATTTAGCCAACATTTATGAAGACAATTTATTTTATTTACAATTAAATGTGGACATGTCAATAGCTTGACTGATCAGTTCGGGGCTTGTGCTGCAGTGAGTTCCATAGAGTCTCTTGTTTCCATAGATTCTTTTTGGTAGTAGAGGAAATCATTTCCAACAGAAGCATTTTTATCCACTCACCTTCAAATAATTCAATAACTATTATGATGGGAGGAAATTTATCCTGCTGAGAACGGATATAACAGGCGTCCCCGGTTACGTACAAGATAGGGTCGCAGGTTTGTTCTTAAGTTGAATTTGTATGCAAGTCGAAACTTTATATTTTATAATTGTAGATCCAGAAAAAAAAATTTGGCCCATGACATTGGAGTTTAAAGAAGTAGCTTTTAAAAAATGAAACAAGACAGGTTCCCATAGACCTTTGTCCTAAGGGCACTCATTTATCAACTAACAACTGGCATGCATAGAAAAGCAAAAAAAAAAAACACATTTTACTCTGTACCTGGTACAGTGGAGAACCAGCGAGTCACGTGGGAGGATACCGGTCGAGTCTCACTCCTCATTGCCATCAGCAAGCGCAGCCTCCTGTATGATTTTGTCCAATCGCACTGCCGAATCCATGCAGCGCATGGCTGCTCTCATATATGATAATGGGTGCCCTGGATAAAGGGCTTCTTGACACCTGTCTTAGTTCTTTTTGGAACAGCGGGGTGACAGGTTCCCTTTAAAATTTTTTCCTGTAAGGCGCCAAGGATTACTCAAATAAAGCTTCATTACAGTACACTTTCAGCCGTTTTGCAATCTGGACTATGTTAAAGCATTCAGAGAGCTCCATCAGGGTAGAGGGGGTCGTCTGTTGTAACATGGGTTGTCTGTAGTTGGGTGTCCTTAAGTAGGGGACAGCCTATATGATATAGCTATTCTTGAATTACTCATTGCAAAGCCAGTCAACTGCATGTAACAATTCTAAGTCATGGTATGGTCCCTGGGTTTGGAAAATTTGCAGTTTTGAGTCTAAACTTAGCCGTCTAGAACCCTCTGATGACGCTGCTGTAGAATGAAGATCTGCTACTATTTTAATTGAAATTGATCGCCAGCACATTTACAATCACTTTTATTTCAGTTGAATGCCAATGTATTTTGAATGATGGCTTGAAACTATGGACATATATTACACTATATGCCGAGGAGTAAAAGTAATTTACTACCCAAAATGTTGTAAAAGACAAACTACCATAACCCACCTCAGCAGTCATTATTTGTGTTAAAGGGAAGTTGTAACCAATTTTCCTTATGGACTCATTAAACCAGATAGCAGAAAACTCAGGATAATAGGATATCTTAAATAAAGATATGGGCAGATTATCAAACAGTCTGAAAGGAAGAATATTTCAGTCCATGGCAACCAATCAAAGCTCAGCTTTCAGTCACAGTGCTATGATATTTTAAAGGGGAGCTGAAGTGTATGTTGCCATTTGGGGGGCAATTGGAAATATCTACTTTCGATGCTTGAAAATCTGCCACAATAGTGCATGTCAACTCTTTTAACCCCTCTAAAATGCTCCTAGCCCTTGGGGAGGAGCTAGAGACTATTTGACAAGTAGGGCACTATACTAAGAGCTTTGCACGTTCTTGTGGTAAACGCTTACACAGTATTTAAGAAGTGTCTGCGCCGTATTGGTGCCGACCTTTGTGGCACAGTGCGCTGCATCCGCAACAAACAATTTGCATGTTAATACGGTCCTGAATCATCCGCGACACCTATTTAATCGCAATGTGATGCCACCCTATGTTGAAGGTGCACACAAAGTTGTTGAACCTGGTGCAGTCTAATGAATCGGTGCACAGCATTTACACGGAAAGAGCACCGACTTTTGTAAAGTTTCCGACTTTCTAATAATTATTTTATTATTATATAGCGCCTACAGATTACGCAGAGCTGCACAGACCTTGCCAAATCAGTCCCTGTCCCTTTGGTCATAATCTAATCACCCTAACAGTATGTTTGGAGTGGGGGGGGGGGAGGGGGAACCGGTGAAAAACACATGCAAACACGTAAAGAACATACAAACTCTTTGCAGATGATGACCTGGTGGGACTGAACCCAGGACCAAGCACTGGAAGACTGTATAGGCTACCCACTCAGTCACCGTTGCTCTAAGTAAATGTGCCAAAGTAAGCAGTGCAGTTACAAAGGAATGGAAAATTAATAATGTTTTTTAACTATCCTGAAATTTTTTGTTTACTGGATGTTTAAACTGCCAACAATATCTTTCAGGTGAAATTCAAAACATAAAGCTGCGTGTGTATTCATGGCTGAATCCTGTTACAGACAGTCCCGGATTCACCTACAGATAGATTTTCTTTAAGAACAATCTACAAAGCTACATCAAAATCAAGAATGATAACCAGGAACACTACTCATAGATCCGGCACTTGACTGGATAATCTTATTATTTGTTATCCATGTCCTCCCTTCTCTAAACAATATCCAGACCGAAGGCCTGGATAGCGTACCAAGCGCCTCTATTGATACCAAGATGACACGTGCGAATCCCCCTCACGTGAGTCACTTATGCAAACGCAAGGGGGCAGGGAAGACTTTGTAAGAGCCAGTGAAGCTGCGCACAGAGAGGCCTAACAAAATCCCCCCCCCAGAGCCATCTAGCTCATTAGTGTAATTTAAAAGAACAAATATAGTGATTTAGCACAGTCACAATGCCTGGATCAATGATAACCATCCCTTGTTATCATGATGGATTTTGCTTTGGTTAGTGAGGCAGTATGTAGTGATTGGACACCAACTACAGCCATAGCTCAGCTTGATGTGAATGGGAGACACAACTAGATCAATATGACCCATATTTGTGACAGGCTGAAAAAGCTTGTTTGCTGCAGAGTTCGGAATTCACTGGTCACTGATACCAATTTTAATTCTCAGACTACCCCTTTAAACTAACTAGAAGGTAGCCCAACAGCTAGCTAATAAGGTCCCCATCATCAAAACCCTGGCAATTTACTAGTCTCTATAGCAGGGGTAATAACCTGTGGCTCTTCTGATGGACGCACTGGTTGGTGGACCGGGTCCTGGTGGGGCCGTGGAAATGGAAAAAAAAAAAACCAACATGTACTGACCTTTATGACGCTCACACGCGATACCGCTATTTGAAGCGGTAGCCCATCAGGGCTGGCTGGCTGGTATATACTGGAGAGGGGCTGGTGGCAGGCTATAATGGGGGGGGGGGGCGGCTGCTTGCTGGCTATATACTGAAGGGGTGGCTGGCTGTATTACTAGGGGCAGGCTTTTATACAGGGAGGGGGTCGGTTGTATACTGGGGACTTTGCTAATGCTGGCTAAGCAATATACAGGCGGGGAGATGGCTATACTAGAGGGGGCTGGCTGTATACTGGGGGACTGTCTGGCTATATACTGGAGGGGCTGGCTTTATACTGTATAAACGTGTACGGTCTTGCAGAATTATATTTTAAAATATGTGGCGCTTAGGCTCTCTCAGCCAAAAATGTTCCTGACCCTGCTCTATAAGGCAGACAGCATAAATAAGCATTGTCAGTTGACACGGCAAAAATCCCCCAAGTGGATATACATGAAGCGTTTTTAATTATAGATTCAGAAAGACCTTGCAGTATTAGGCTACAGTATTATATGTATTCTTCTTCAGAGATTCTAGAATGCATCCTGCCACCACTATCGTACACCGAACAATCTAGGGAATAAATGAGGATTCTGAAATCCTTAGAATGTGATTTCCCTCATTAACCTTTAGGGTTATATGAAAACAGCAGGAGAGGAGAGAAGCTATCTGTCGTTAAAACTTATCAGAACAACAGCCCTTACAGAGGTACAAACAATCAATGACTTACTGATCTTGTCTTCAGAAGGCCAACTGTGTTTACCGGGAATATGCTGCTAATCCTGTCTTCTAGCAAAAGAAGGCACAGCCACATTACTAATTTGCGTTATGTTTGGTTATACAAATGGATGTGACTTAAAAAAAGCAATCTATTAAAAAGGTTTCGCACGGAGAGTCTTCATATACGCTCATCTTTTCCTTATTTTACTCATTATTTGCTTTCTTATCAGTGAAAGGATATAGCAGAAACCAAATAAAAAGAATTGCATCACAAAAGTAACAAACAACTGGATCTAAGGTACAGGCGGTCTCTGGCTTGAAGGGGCCGACTATAAAAATGTAATATATAGTCGGCTAGGAGGACGTTTAAAAAAAAAAAAAAACACATAAAGCTGTACTCACCTGACCTCCAGCGCTCCCGTGTCTGGTAAGTCGCCTCCGAAAATGCTGTTGTTTACAGGGGCATGGAAGCTCTGCTCCAAAACTTCTAGGGGCTGGCCCACCGTCTTATGCCAGAGCCTCAGCGTTATAAATTTTTATAGCTATAAAAATATACCAGTTCTTACTAAAGGGGTTATCCGGGGTTTAAAAAAAATTTTATGGCCGAGCGCTGGGGAGGGCTATTAAACACAATAAACATGTACTTACCTCCTCGAGTCTGTGCCGATTGTCCCCCCCCGGATGCTACCACCTGCGCACCTGCCCAGCGCTTGCAACACTGAGTAGATAGGGACAGATGGAGAGCCGTCCACACGCGGACCGAAGGCTCCCTTGTGAGCGCGCTTCCGTGCCCTGTAAAAACAACAGGGGAGGATTCAAAAGGACCGCGGCGCCGGGACATCGGCGGCGCCGGAGGAGGTTAAGACGGTTGATTATGTTTTAAATAGCCCCCCCAGCCATAAAAAAATTTTAAACCCGGAACCCTTAATCTGTATGTAACCCGGACAGACTGCACCGTTGATGAAACCCCATATATGATTTATAACAACCTAAAACCATTATAAAGAGTGTACTATTGAGTGAGTATCTATAAGGAACCCAAATCTTGTTTTTTAAAAAACATTTCCTGCCAATTGTTTTGGGAGGTTTTGGGCAGTATTAACGCAAACATGCCTATAATCATGATTTTTTTTTTTTTCTCATTTTATTTATAATATCCGTGTTCTGATTCATCATGATTATAGGCATGTTGCTTTAATACTGCCAAAACCTCCAAAACAAATTTGGCAGGAAAATGTTTTTAAAAACAAAGATTTGGGTTCCTTATATAGCCACTCAATATACACTCTTTATAATGGTTTAGTCTGTTATCAATCATATATGTTTCAACGGTGCAGTCTTCGGGTTACATACAAGATTAAAGGGGTTATCCGGGTTTAAAAATTTTTTTATGGCTGGGGAGGGCTAGTTAAACATAATAAACCTGTACTTACCTCCTCCGGCGTCGCCGATGTCCCGCGCCGCGGTCCTTTCGATCCGTGCCCCTGTTTGTTTACAGGGGCACGGAAGCCTCGCACAGGGAGCTTCCGGTCCGCGATGTGGACGGCTCCTCCCATCTGTCCCTATCTCTCAGTGTTGCAAGCGCTGGGAGATGGTGCGCATGGGAGCATCCGGCGCGGGACATCGGCAGCACCGGAGGAGGTAAGTACATGTTTATTGTGTTTAAATAGCCCTCCCCAGCCCGGCCATAAAATTTTTTTTTAAACCCGGATAACCCCTTTAAGTAAGAACTGGTATATTTTATAGCTATAAAAATTTATAACGCTGAGGCGCTGGGGCATAGAGACTGGTGGGCCAGGCCACCTAGAAGTTGTTGGAGCAGAGCTTCCATGCCCCTGTAAACAAACAGCAGTTTCGGAGGCGACGTACCAGGACACTGGGAGCGCTGGAGCAGGTGAGTACAGCTTTATGTGTTTTTTCTTTTTTTTTTTAAACGTCCTCCTAGCCTGACTATATATTACATTTTTATAAGTCGGCCCCTTCAAGCCAGAGACCGCCTGTACCTTTAGATCCAGTTGTTTGTTACTTTTGTGATGCAATTCTTTTTTATTTGGTTTCTGCTATATCCTTTCATGCTGAAATAAGAAAGCAAAATAATGAAGTAAAATAAAGGAAAAGGTTAGCTGGGGATGCACCCGGGCATTCGTTAGTGGGTTAGGGGTTAGGGGGAGTTGGCGATTTCTTTAGTAGGAGGGAGAGGGGGAGGCCGTGCGGGCATTTCGTTTTGAGGGGATAGGCCACTTCCGCATTTGTTAGTAGGGGGGGGGGGGGGGGGTAGGCGGCTGCCATGAGCTAAACATCCAAGTCGTGTGAGTCACACAGTTCATGGCTCATTTTATCACATGAATAATCGAGTGTATGATATAAACAAGCCATGCACCTGCTTGACATCACATGACCATGGACTGTTTAGTATCCACAAAAATAAACCTAGAGCTTTCTATTGAATTGTATCAGCAGAATCTTGAAAACCATCGAGAATTGCTACAGAAAGTATATTAGAAAATTCTATAACTTTCAATACATAATTTTTTTTTTTGCCAAATGGAACACCGCTTTAAACTCTGTATTTCACTTTATAGATCTCCCGGGGTATCTTTTTTTTTTGTTTTTCTCTCATTTTATTTATAATATCCGTGTTCTGATTCATCATGATTATAGGCATGTTGCTTAATACTGCCAAAACCTCCAAACAAATTTGCAGGACAAAGATTTGGGTTCCTTATATAGCCACTCATATACAGTCTTTAAATGGTTTAAGTCTATTATCAATCATAGGTTCAACGGTGCAGTCTTTCGGGTTACGTACAGATTAAGTAAGAACTGGTATATTTTTAGCTATTAAAATTTAACGCTGAGGCGCTGGCATAGAGACTGGTGGGCCAGGCCACCTAGAAGTTTGTTTGAGCAGAGCTTCCATGCCCCTGTAAACAACAGCAGTTTCGGCGGCGACGTACCAGGCACTGGGAGCGTGGAGCAGGTGAGTACAGCTTTATGTGTTGTTTTTTTTTTGTAGAAACAGTTCCCCCAGAATCCACTATATACAGCTCCCCAAAAATCACTATATACAGCCCCCCAGTAATCACTGTATCCAGTTCCCCCAGCAATAACCACATACAGCTCTCCAGCAATCGCTATATACAACCCCCAGCAATCAATGTATACACCCCCACACACAATCATATACAGCCCCCAGTATAATATATACAGCTCCCCAGCAATCACTGTATACAGCCACCCAGATCACTATATCCAGCTCCTCCTGGGTAAATGCTATATCACTCCCCCAGCAATCAATGTAACAAGTCCCAGTGAAATCACTATAACAGCTCCCACAACATGAATCACTAATACAGCCCCCCCCCCGGTATCACGAGGGAGAGCCCCCAAGCATTAACGATATAGCCCCCCGAGCCCCCGAGGAGACCCAGAGAACAAGGGGACAAAAGAGGAAAAAGAGGGAGAGAGGGCACGAGAACAGAGACAGCCGCAGACCGAGAAGAACGAGAGAAAGGACCCCTATAAGAACGAGACAACAGCACCCCTCCCTATAATAAACTATATAACCCCCTGTATAATAAATATATAGGAACCCCTAAATAACTATAACAGTCCCCCTTAATAACTAAAATAAAGTCCCATTATAACTATTACCAGTCCCTTATACACATACTATAGCCACCTTCTCTAGATAAACGAACACATACAGTTCACCATAATAACTATACACCCCAATAATAACTATATACAGCCGCCTCCATATAATAACTTTATACAGCCTATCTATGATAAATAACTATATGCAGACTCCTATTATAGCTATGTACACCACTCATAATAAATATATACAGTCCTAGGTAAAATAATAAAATTGTACTCATCCTCCATCGTTCCCCGATGCGCACGGACCTCATCTTCCCTTCCTTCACGGTGTCAGGATACTAGTGGATCACGGATGTAAACAAAGATGGCAGCCCCAGCGGCAGGGCGCCAAGTTAAAAGCACTAAATCAACACACTTTTTAATAAAAAGAATTAATTAAATAAAGTTAAAGTCCCCTAAACACAAACATTCCCTATAAAAAAAAAAATAAAGGGAAATATCTAATAAAGGGGAAAAAAAACGGAAAATCACCAAAACCCCCCACATATTTGGTATTGCTGCGTCCGTAACAATCTTTACAATAAGTCAGAAACATTATTGGACCCGTACGGTGAACGCTGTAAAAACAAAACCTGAAAAACTCGCCAAAAATGTACATTTTCATAAAATCCTTTCAAAAAAATGTTCCAAAAAGTGATAAAAAAAAGTTATGTGCACCAAAATGGTACCACTGAAAACGACAACTCAACACGTAAAAAATAAGCCTTAAACCAGCTCTGTCAACCAAAAATGTTAAAGTTCTATCCATCTCCGAAACGATGACGATGCAAAAACAAATGAGATTTTCTTTATATTCTTTTTTTTCTTATAAAATATATTTAAAAAACTATATAAATGAGGTATCACCGTAATCGTAGTGATCTATAGAATAAAAATATTATAGTATGTTTAGTGTATGGTGTACGACCCCCAAAATATACAAGAAAAAGAAACCCAAAATTGACAATTTTGTTTTCCTCCATACATTAAAGAGTTAATAAAATCTCATCAAAAAGCTACAGACCCACTAAAATGAAGTATTTGTAAAGTGCATCTCATGTCGCAAAAAATAAGCCTTTATATGTCCAAATTGCCAAAAAAATACAGATTGTAAAGAGACAATGCATAATCTGCTCTGAACGGCGCAGCTCTCCCCTCAATGCCCTGGCGTGTTCCCATACAGCAGGTGACCACCACATATTTTGTTATACGCGGGAGGGATTGGGTATCGTTTTGGTATTTTATCCACTGAGAATTTGTACATTTTATGAAAAACACATTAATTTAGCCAAAAAAAAATTACTTTCGAAATTGCATCCGATTTTGTTTTAACCCCTGTAAACCAATTAAAGGGTTAACAAACTTCATAAAAGTTGTTTTACGTACGTTGAGGGGTGAAGTTTCTATAATGGAGTAATTTATGGGGTTTTACTTTTATTTAGGCACTCAATAGCAGGATTTTGCTTTTTTTATGAAAATGTGAAAAATCGCACCTAATGTTCAAAGCCCCATAACAGCTTACAAAAATGATAGTATGTATAAAAAACCACGGAGGCATAAAGTAGACGTTCAGTGAATGTTAGTTATTACGTTTTTTGGTGTTATGACTTGTGTGTGGAAAAAGTAGAACATTTTGAATTTCGAAAATTGCGAATTTTTCCAAATTTTCACCAAATATCTGATTTTCTCATAAATAAATGCGAAACATACCACCAAAATTTTTTAACTAACATGAAGTACAATGTGTCACAAGAAAACAATTTCAAAATCACTTGGATATGTTAAAGCGTTCCAAAGTTATAACCACTTATAGTGACACAGGGCAGATTTGAAAAAATGGGCCGTGCCAGGAAGGTGAAAAGTGGCTTCGGAGTTAAGGGGTTAATCCGTTGTTTGCGGTGTCCTTTTGCCCATGGGTGACTCCACCAATTTGAAAATTCTCCCAACAAAACAACACACGTTGGACACAACAAACCTTACAGGGTGAAAAGCGTCTAGTCTTTGGACTAGTATTGAGGCATTGGTTTTGTCACAGCAATGAACAGAATATATATTGAATAGGTATATTGTATGGTTTTTTTTTAGCTTTGTACCATTGACAGGATGCCTTTTCCATTACATTAATTTCATTTTGTGTTCTTTTCTTTCAACAGGATCCCATTTGTGTGATTATGCACTAACCCCTAGCCAATATACTACAGATATCTCTTCATGCCCAAAGCTTCCAGTGCCAGAAAGGTAGGCAATGGCAGCTCTGTTATCTTCCCTTTTCTATTACCAGTAGTAGATGAGCCACAAGAATATCTGGGAACATTGGGAGAGAATGATCAAAAGTGTCTGAGGCAAAACTGTTCTAGTTTCACAGCTCAACTTTTGTTTTCACATAGCAGTTTATGATTTTAAAGCTGAGCCCCGATTGGTTACCTCTCAGTCTTTTGAGGAACTGCTTGATGAGGTCACCTTCATTTGTTCTTTCTCCGTATGTGATTGCAAATGTTAGCAGTATTGTTCTACTAGACATGCTGCAATTTAACACATATTTTTTCGGACTATAATGCATCCTTTTTGGCAAGAAAAAATCTTGCTAAAAAATGCCTGTATCTTATAGTCTGTAGATCACGAAGATACAGCACTGCCAGACACTCCTGACAAATATCCTGGAGATCCAGTAACGGGCTGATACACTTGATCTTCAAGCTTTGTCTCAGCCCTGTTCTCCCTCTCTTAGTGTCCCAACAGTAAAGTACAAAGACCTTGCCTCATCGGGTCATGTGACAGTCTCGAGGGCTCAGGGCTCTGGTTACATGTTTCCAGCTTCCTGTGCTCTGCAGCTACAGATTGTGGGGAGCTGTAGGAGAAGGGGTCGGCGGTGCTACATAGGGGTAAAGAGCAGATGAGGTAACTAGTGGTATTAAATATAGGGGGTTGAGAGCTGAGGCTATATATGTATGTAAGTTTGTGTGTTTTGGTAGGTGGAGGGTAAACTGAAGAGGTGGAGAGCGGAGGGTATCCATGGGGTTTAGTAATTATTATTGATTACTGAGACTGTGTTGTAGAATCACAACTTGCAGCAGGAAACTACTAGGCTGTGAGTAAAATCAAGGCATCTGAGAAAATGTATTTGGTTTACATTTTCAAACCATTAAACATGTAACTAGTGAAATCCCTGCAGAAATTAAGCTGTCATAGCATGCCACCTCCCCAACAAGCCAGTCCTTCATTTCTATCCTTAGTTGAGCTGCCATGGTCAGCTGTGCAGCGGTGAAGTAGAAACGGATGGAAGCAACTACAGCTCAGCAAATTGGCTCTTAAAACAGCAACATATTTACCATTTTTCATACAACACCTATACAGCAATTATTCCATGTACAGTCCAAAGCATAGGCGAGGTTCAGAGACCTCTACAGCAATCAAATGTGGGCTACATATGAATCAAGAAAATCCGCAGGAACAGAATACCGATCCACAACAGACGTAAAGTACAGAATAGCATATATGACAACATGTACGTTACCAGCCAGCATCCAGAAATACAAATAGCCACACAGGTATCAGTTTTCTAACCAGGGTGCAGACTCAATGTCCCAACACAATGGAATACAACGTTTCAGCTCCTCAATGGAGCTATTACCCTCACAATACTTAGGAGTGATGCTTCCTGGTGTGGTCTTTGGAGATTACCTATACATTCCGTTGAGTCGGGTCTGCAGACCGCCCAGTTTTGTTACAATGGAAAGCATGATTCCTGCAGTAGAATTCAGGATGGCAGGCCAGCCATACACAACAGAGGTCCTCAAATGTTAGAAAATTAGATCAACGCGCCCCTTTTTATTCATATTCCTTTCTCTAACTGTGTTATATAATTAACCGGTTCTTGCAGCTCTTGCTCCCCAGGCGGGGTAGAATGTAAAAACTAGGCTGTAATGATTTTGTACACCAAATATAAGTTGTAGCATATGCCTATGCTAAAGTGAGTAGATGAAGAATCGTCCTCCAGTAAGCCAAAATAACAAATCCTTGGAGTGGTCTTGAACCTTATTTTTCGGGGGTCTCTTTTGAGGCTTAACACCTTCTTCCAGAATATGTCCAGCTTATTCAATTTGCAGAATATATGCATCTGGTTCGGCCCAGGCAGAGCATCTCTTGGACAACTGGAGGAATACCAGGCCCCTGTTCTAGCCAGCATAGTGGGGGATATGGCGCACTAGTAGTTGTGTGTGTATGTATATCTCTTCATCTCACTAAGCAGTGGCTTTAGAATCCATATGGATTCCTATTGGGCGTTTGAAAAGGGCCAAACATTCTCTTCCCTCTTAGTTCTAGCCCCAAGGGGTACATGTTGTGAGTGTTTGGCCAGAAATACACTGCAAGTATGTTTTGTCTTTACAAATCAACTCCCTTTAATAAGAGATGCCACACCAAGTTTTATCCAGCTTCAGCAATACAATACTCCTTGTATGCTTCATGGAGTTTCCTTGCATTGAGATTTCAGAAAATTGTGGACCAATTGTCAGCTGAATTAGTTTAAAACTGGAACACCATTCAAGCAGAAGAAACTTTTTTGAATGTTTCACCATTCATGTATTAAAAAAAGGCAGTATACAAGCGGTCTTTGACTTACAGACGACCCCTAGTTACAGACAGACCTCTCTGCCGACTGTGACCTCTGGTGAAGCTCTCTGGATGCTTTACTTTAGTCCCAGACTGGAATGATCAGTTGTAATGTGTCTGTAATGAAGTCTTTTTTTATGGAACTCTGGGACTGCCTGTATCCTGCAATTTTACCTCTGATTTCTAGACTGATAGTAATTTAGGGTCTTTCCATGCAACTGTCACTCCAATTCCTATTTTATATTCAAGTTTTCAAATTATAGAAGAATTTCTTAATATTACTATGAATTTAGTTACTCCACACAGACCTGCTGTGGCTATAATTTTTTTTTTTAATTCTGTTGAAACTAGATGGATTAGGATTGCCTAATGTATGTTAATGTATATATCACTTTACAATATACTTGTGGCTGTCATCTTTTAGAATGTCATCACATAAAAGTATGAAATATATGTATTATTTTGATGCTGTGTCACAAGGGTCGGTGCCAAATTTGGCACTTCATATTAAATTGTGTAGCAATAAACAATGTGAAAAATTATCACTGTAGCCAAACACATAAAAACTTTATCTTTTGAAGTCTCTGTATGGGGGGCAGTGTAACCCAAAAATATACCTTTTCTCCTATGAAAAGAATCAAATTGGTTTTCTTTTAGTCTCAGTTACTGGCAAACCTTATAATGTGGAAAGGTGCAACGGTGGCTGACATAGTAGAATAGGTCAGCAGATAAATGTAACCTCAGCTGTCTTCAAGCACAAAACAAAATGAGAAACTGCACAAAGCTCTTGGCCAGTGATCTATTCCATTAAACAAGATGATGGAACATTTTTTCATGCCAGTATCAAAAGTATGAACAGTCAAATATATAAATTTCCTATGAGTGTTTCTTCTTTACAGATTATACTGAATAGTATGTGGGTAATGTATGTATAAATATAACTTTTATTAAAAATATATTTAATATGGCCCCTTAAGACACTGGCTTTTTTTTGTATGTACCAATGACTCTTCAGTGATTGTAGACATTATCAAAACTCTCCTGATGAGCCCATGCAGTTGGGGCAAAGTGTGTAGGGAAAAAAGACACACTATGTGTATAAAGTTTAGTCTGTAGCTTTTTCAAGATACTAGCGCAGGATAGATACTCCTAGCTAGGCAGGGCCATACCCTCTTGGCACAAACCATATTTTAATCTTATAGTAGAAGCAAGATCGGCTCTTATGCTAGGCTGCACTGGGTTGCCCTCTGCGGACTCAGCCTTGGGGTATACATGCCAGAATGTTATGATATTACGAGTTCATGCATGAACCCATTTTCCCTGGTGATAGTCTGTTTTTCCCTTTATCTGCATGGTCTGACCCTTTAATGTTTAATGGATCACTCCATCTCCTCTTATCTAAAGGGGCCTTATTTTAATATATTTCTGATAAAAATTATATTTTGGCATACCTTACCCACATACCAGTCAGCGATCCCCTTTGTTATTATAATGATGGGTATTCATCATAATTGCGCTACAGTGTTTCTTTGCAGAGTATACGGCTTAAAGATTTGTCTTCAACAGACTATAGCCTTTTCCATTGAACTGGATTCAAATGCCCCTTGGTATAGCTGAGTAAATGTAGATTAGGTTTTAAATTTTCATAGTCTGTACAATAAGGTGCAGCTATCTTGATGGTGGTCTGCGAACTCTGTATCCATGGGCCACCCTCCACGTATGTCTATGGAAGAACTAAAATAGCTAAGTAGCTGAAGAGCTAAGTTGTCTGCACTCCCATAATAACCTGTGGACATGTCATAAATGCAGAAGATGGGAAATGCATCCTTTAAAGATGTTATCCATTATTTGGAAAGGCAGGTAAATGGTATAAAACCAGAAGACTGAACGCTCAGTTGCCTTTCCAATATTTTCACATATTCAACTGGTCACAGGCACCGTGTGCTCACCGCACCATGCCCCGGGTGCCTTAGACCACTATGAGGTCAGTGAACCGGTCACTCCCGGTCCCCCACTCAGGGCTAAGGGTGCAGTCACACGTTGCAGTTAAAACTGCATCACAATCATTTTTGAGGTGGTTTCAGGTGCAGTTTTGTCAATTTCACAGGTGAAAGACATGAACTGAACGGGTAAATTTGATTTGGAAGGAGAAACCTGCTCCACAAGTGTCATACACCTGCTGAATTGATGTCTTTCACTTGTTAAAATAAGTATTACCACCTAAAACCACCCCAAAACTAATTGCAATGCAGTTTTAACTGCAACATGTGACCGCACCCTTAATGTCCAAGCTTATATACTGTCCAAGCATCCTTTTTTTCCCACCCACAGCTTTTTAACTTTTCCATCACCATAGCTGTGTAGGGGTTAGTCCCCCCCCTCTTTTTTTCTTTGGTTGGGTTGTTTTTTTTTTATTAATTGAACCTTTTTAGGTTTCTTAGAATTTATTGAGGAACTTTTATTGACCCTTATGATTGAAACCATTTTATCAGCTGGTAGGGAATAAGTAAAGGGAGGATTCCCCCCGTGTTCACGATTTACTTTTCACACCCTAAATTTCCGAAATCTAGAGGGTTGTTAGTGGAGACCTCTGGAGAGCTACTCTATTTGAGGTGGCCACTGATGATTATTGTTCTGTGACATTTTTGTGAAGTTTTTTTCTTGTTTAATCAGATTTTTAATATTCATTACAATTAAAGATCAGATTTTTTTTTTTTTTTTTTTTTTTTTATGTGATAGCCGGAAAACATTACTTTGATAATTGTATACATGTGATAAGTAATGGAAAGGGTTAGCATAATAAATGTTCCTGATGGTGTGATTTGTCAAAAACCCAAATCCAAAGATCCATGTTGATCCTTAATGTGTGTTAGTCAGATGGCTATGTAGTGCTTGATGCACGGAATTATTCATTGTGGAAGACATGTTTTTCTTTTTTATTTTGTACAATGTAAGGTAAGTCTCTAACATTGAAAATAAAGTGAAGTTAATATTTAGCTTCTTTCTATAAATACTTTTGTAAAAATGAATGATACATTGTAAATGGATGCCGTGTATCCCTTCTGGGTCTCCTATGTACATTCTGCCTATGCTACTGCTTGCTCTGAGGTTCCCATGATAGCATCAGACTTTGGATTCATTCACATGGCTCTAGGAAACCTATTTTGGAATGCTTTCCCTTTTTTATTTTACAGGCGGTCCCCCACTTAAGAACACCCGACTTACAGACGACCCCTAGTTACAAACGGACCTCTGGATGTTAGTAATTTACTGTACTTTAGCCTTAGACTGCAATGATCAACTGTAACAGTTATCACAGATGTCTGTAATGAAGCTTTATTGTTAATCCTGGTTCTTATGACAGAGACCAACAAAAATTCTGGCCGGGTTTACAATTATAAATATACAGTTCCGACTTACATACAAATTCAACTTAAGAACAAACCTACAGAACCTATCTTGTATGTAACCCGGCGACTGCCTGTATATTTTTAATACTGAACACAGTATCTATTCACTTCTTGTATATACAGCATTTATATAAGGAAATTAATGAAGCCTCGCTGCATGGTAATCTTTTTAGTGTGCGGCTAATCTGTTGCAGTTAACCATGGTAACCCCAGAGCAAGCCGTAAGGTAAATACTATAAATAACACAAAAGCGCCATTATTTTCTTTTACTCTACTAAACCACATACGTTTTAGATTAAGAAGAGAGAAACTATTTTATGCATGTAAGATACTGGCAAGCAAGTGTCATCTCTCATTGATACTTTTATTTATATAGTCATACCACGTTTTAATTGGTCCACATGATTCCTTTATATTGTGCCTCTTCTTTCCTACAGACTGTCTTTTCTTTTTACATCCATTCATTTCCACTGTCATTGCACACCACGTTTCTCCCCAAGCTCTTTCATTCTGAATTAAAGAGAGAAAACAACGCCCAGAAACTTCCATCCACCTTTCCATTTCTGTGTTGATGTGACATTTTTTTTCATTTTATATTTCGGTAGGAGTAATTTTTTTTTCTATTTTGTTTTTTTTTTCTCCTTGTGTCACCAGTGCACCTATTCCATTCTTCCATCGCTGTGCTCCTGTGAACATTTCCTGCTATGCCAAGTTTGCAGAAGCCCTGATCACTTTTGTCAGTGACAATAGTGTCCTACACAGGCTGATTAGTGGAGTAATGACCAGCAAAGAAATTATAATTGGACTTTGCTTTTTGTCTCTAGGTAATGGTTTTTCTAATTATTAGACCTGATGTATAGCGACATTTATCAAAGATTAATTTCCTTGGCTGTGGTAATAAAGGTTTAAAGGAAATATGAAAAATGTTGTGGCACATGTGTGTGTATGAGTGCATGATCATGAAGGGTTTTTGCTAGTAAATGCCTCTTTTATGTTTCAGAATTAAAATGCTATTGGTATATAAGATGATTATCAACTGCACTTTATTTATATCTCCACTGCTTATATGTATGTTAAAGCCATTTATTAGTGCAAATTTGTGAATGGTATCATATGGGAGAGCATCTAACATTTTCAGATATTCTTGGATTATTGATAATTTACCCCCTTAAAGTAAACCTGTCACCAGGGACCTAATTTTAACTAAAGACAGGTCACAGAAGCCCATTATAGCTGCATTGCAAATATGCCTTTCTGCTTTCTCTAAGCATTACAATATAATTGTGTGTTTTAATTTACCTTGCACACTGACAGAATCCTCTATGTAGTCTCAGGGGATGGGCTTTGTTTTGGATGCATTTAAAAAAACAACACGTGACTTGTCCGTGCTTCTCACTCCTCAGCTCTCGGCCCCCACCTTTGTGTTCCTGTACAGCTTCTCCCCCCCTCCCTTGATTTCTGCTCACCAGGTTGTGAGCTCTGTGAAGGAGCAGGAGGGAGGAGCTGTACAGGAGCACAATGGTGAGAGCTGAGCAGTCTGTAGCACAGACTAGTCACTTGTTGTTTTTTGAAATGCATCCAAACCAAAACCCAGCCCCTGTGACTGCACAGAGGATTTTGTCAGTGTGCAAGACAAGTTATAACACACAATTATATTGTAATGCAAATGCTTAGAAAAAGCAGAAAGGCATATTTGCAGTGCAGCTATAATTGGCTTCTGAAACCTGTCTTTAGTTAAAATGAGGTCCCTGGTGACAGGTTCCCTTTAAAGGGGTTGGCCACTTTTCAATAACCCTCTTCCATTAGACAGGTCTCTGCATGTATATGTACCTGTGTCTTTGCCTCCTGTGAGAGACTCAGCCTTTCCCTGTTATTCACATGCTGCACTTTGCATCTCCACACAACTTCCTTTTTCTCACTCTATGAGTTTATCTGTCAAGGCAGCCTCCAGTGTGTTTATTTTCTCTCAGTCTGTCTCACTGACAAACACAGGGAGGGGGGAGCAGGATGAGTCATAATCTCCTGCTGCAGGTCCCTCCTATTTACCAATGTAGGATCTTTGGATACATGTCTGCAACTCCGCAATAAAGCAAGCATCAGGGATGGTAAATCAATTAGTGAGCATTCAGGGATTATTATTATTATTATTATAGCAGTAAAGGAACATAGGTAATTTGTATTAAATAGTGGCCAACCCCTTTAAGGACACAGCTCATTCTCACCTTTTGGAGACAGCATGATTTTTCAAATCTGTCACGATGTGCAGTTATAACTTTAGAACGCTTTAACCTACAGAGTTTATTTTTAGTTATTTCATGACATGTAAATGCTATATTTTGGTTGAAATATTTTGCACTTATTTATAAATTGGAAATTTGGTGGCAATTTTTGAAAATTTGTGCATTTCTGATTTCTAAATGTCATACTTATACAATTAGTGTACGATTAACAAGTAATAATTAACAAGTAACCTTAACCATATGTCTTCTTTATTTTGCTATTATTTTTTTAAATAATTTTATTAGGACGCAAGGAGGCTTACAGTCTAAATGACCATTTTCCAAATTTTGAAGTAAATTTCAGATTTAATTATTTTAGAGGACAATTCAATTAGGGGTCTCCAAAGCTCTATTTATTAGAAAGTCTGCACAAATAACCCCATTTTTAAAACTGCTCTCCCCAAACTATTGAAATCAGCTGTTGGTAAGCTTGTTTATCCGTTAAGAATCTCACAAGAATTTAAAGAACATCAAGGTTCTATATGGAATTTCTAAATTTGAAATCATTATTTAGCCCTAAAATGTCCATGCAGGAATAAATGAGAAAACACATCTCAGATTTTGTTGTGCAGTTTATTACAAGTAGAGCAATACCCCACATGTCAATGTAAGCTACTTTAGGGGCCCACAGCAGAACACAGAACCAAAGTAGCATCATTGAGCTTTTGGAGGGCAGGTTTTGTTTACGTTGGTGCAAGGAACTTTTCAAATGTGTTAAGGCACCTAAGGTACCAGAACAGTGAATCCCCTGAAGGGGGTTAAAGAAGAGAAAGCACCCCATAGTTTGTTACCCAGTTTGTTTAGAATTATGTATTGTGGTCACAAATTACTGTAGGGGTGCACTAGGGGCTCACAAGGGAAGGTATGGCAACTGGCTTTTGGAGGGTGGATTTTTCTGGAACAAATTTCAGGTACTATGTGGCATTGGCTGAGCCCCTAAGATAGTACGTCAGGAAACCCCTCCAAAGAGCGAAAACTAGACCCTTCAAGGAATACATTAACGCTAAGTTTGGGGGCACAATACAATGTTGTTTAACCTTTTATTTGCTTTTTTTGGAGGGAAGGTACCAAAAAAATGTATTCCATCAATTGATTTTTCTTTTCTTTTTCTTGTGTGTTTTATACACCTAGTAGCCTAGATAACGGGTTACTACAATGGGTCAACACGATTGCGGTGATCTCCCATTTATGTTTTTGGTTTTTTTTACTGTGATTTGGATAGAGAAAAATCCTTGTGTTTGTCGATTTAGTGTTTATTTTTTATTGTTATATCGCAATGGGGTAAATGTGACTTGATCACTTTTTCTGGTATTTTTTGGTTGGATGTACAAAAATCATAATTTTCCCTTTTTTATGTGGTTTGAGAGTTTTATTCTATTTGGAGCATGTAGGGGACTTATATTGTCTTGGACATTTTTTGTTCTCACTATGTACATGCATAGGCATGCACTAGTACGTCCCTGTAGGCAGTCACTTTGGTCCCTAGAGTACTTCATTGGACCCCAGGTTTGCCATGTAGACAATTTCCGGATGGTGAGGTGGGTTGGCCCTTTAGGGGCTACGGTCATGTTTGACCGCGGCACCTTAAGGGCTACACAGCCGAGATTGCAATAGTCGCTGTTGCATGGTCTGGCTGTTGCATGCACAGATCACATGGGCTCAGCTTCTGAGCCCATGTGATCTCCATGATGTTGGGGAACATCATGGTGTGCAAAGTAGAAGCTCACCATGACCTTGCACAACGTTGTGCTAAGGGGTTAAGGGGTTAATCATTATTCTGAGGATTGTTGAACTCAGCAAAGATTAGGATACAGCAGGTTTTTTTTGGTTTGTTTTTTTAATTTTTTTAAAGACTATCGACGCTTGGATATGCCTCTACATTGCTTAAAGGCACCCTATCCCCACATTTTACTCAACTAAACTAGCACCACCATCAGGTAGGATATGAAATATGTTTTCTAGGAATTCCCACTTAAGCATAAAATCTTACCCGTTTACCTATAAAAAAATTTCCTCCAAATTGATGTGAAAATGAGCAGAAAACTTCATCTTTTGCCAGAGTCAGGCTTCGAAGCTGGTTGAAGATCATAAAATTAGACTACTATATTTTGGGCTTTAACAGCAGATTGAAGCATGATTTGGGTATTCTGTTAAAAGAGGTAAAGTCTTCTAAAGGCTACTAAAATGATGGTATCAGCTATCAGCCTGGCTCATCTTTAGGCTACATTTACACGAATGTGTGCTCACTCGCCAGAGAGAAGGTATGAGCTCTGCTCACCCCTCCCCTCTCCATAGGAAACGGCACTGCATGGCTGCAAACACTGTGAAAGATAGAGCATGCTCTATCTCTTCTTGTGTACGGTACGGTTCCTGGGTAGCCCTAGCCATCTTCGGGGGCGTATAACCGGCCCGTGTGAAAGCGGCCGAGCTGAGGTTAGTCTGGCGTCAGTTCAAATGCCTTTATATTGGTCTTTATAGTACATGGAACCATGGATATGGTATCCGATAAAAGAATAGAACATCATCTTTCAAATTTCATATCAGGCTTGTGGTTTTGTGAGCTATACAACCTGAGATATAGGGAGTTAAAGACATAGTATGGAATTGGATCTTTATCGGAAACTTGCATTGACAGCTATGACTTTACCTGCACATATTTCCCATTCTGTACCCCTCCTCTAATCCGAAAGCAGAAAAAATGGTTCTATATAAGCATCTAAAGTAATGTCTCACTCTGACTTATCCCAGGCAAAAGGTGACAGTGTTCTGCTTATTGTCATACGGCTTTGAATAAGATATTTTATAGGTAAATGGGTGTGACTTCACATGCTAAAAAGGTTCTATCTTACCCTCATGAGGGAGCTTCTGGTTTAGGGAGGTAAAAGTAGGTGTAGGTTTCTTTTTAAAAATAATTACTCCCAAAAACACCCTAGGGAAGCAGCCCTCTAGGCTGGAGGAGCTGAAATGTTTTATCCTGTAGCATGGGTGAATAAAATGCTTCACTTTGGAATATATGCCTATGGTGTTGCTTCCATTGGAATTTTTTTGAGTGATTATACAGACCGTGGAGGCCTGATAGAAGTGCACACCCATACTAGGACTTGACTCTTTCACAATGCTGCTCTTTTTCCTTTTCTGCTTAAACCTATACTGATCACATATTTGTTTGACAGCGCTATGAATTGTTGTTTTACAATCCCATAGGATTTCCTGGTATTTGTGATGTGATTGTATATATTATAGACCATGCACAATATGGAGCAGAGATTTAACAAAAATCAACATAGAATTAAAGTAATACTATAGTAGTATAGTTTTTGTTCTTTATAGATCATTAATAGAGCATTTTATCCATGCCCCTTGTCTTGAGAGTTCTTAAGACTATAATCTCAATCTGAGACGGAATAGTCTCACAACCAAATTTTATTTTATTTGGAGAATAAGCAGATCACAGAATTCTCTGGGGCGGGGTGGGGGGGGGTTTGGTCACACTCTGTTGAATTGTTAGGCATCTATACGATTCTGCAACAGATCTTGTCAATTTTGACCCATTGTAAGCCAATTTGTTTTAATAAGTATGACTACATCTTTAACTTCTTCACAAACCTATTCTATTTAGTTCTTTAATACGTTAAGGAACAACTGTTCAATTGATTTATGTAATGTCTCCAGTGACTGTTCCACTAAGGCTGAATTGTTGCATTTAGTGGCATTTTCTTCATTTCTTAATTTATGGACCCTGGTAGGTTGAATACATCCTGCCACATATCAGCATTTATTTCCATGTTTGTATACTCTCAGCATTGAGCTTTTCATATTATTCACAGGAAAGATGTGAGGTAAAATCAATACTGTAGTTGGCAGAAGCTAGTAATGCCTCACGCAAAAGGCCACCTATAACACTCTGCTGACACATTGTCATCTGTAATACTGATAAGCATTCACTTGCCGAGCAACACATCACTAGATCATGCTAGCCAGCCTTGTTTCTGCAATTTACAGCAAAATAGTATTGCTGATTGTCTGACATCTGAGAGACAACATCTGCAATGATAGAACAGTTCTAAGAATTTCCCATCCTGACCACTCTTACTTTAGATTAGCTCAAGAATAATTCTGTAATGAAGAATATCTTGTAACTTGAATAAAGACCTTATAGAATATACTACACGTCTCTAAAATACATATAACAAGTTGAAATGTCAAAACAGATTCTTGCTTGTATGGTTATTTTTTTATAGATTCGTTCAAATGTCAAAAGTTTATCTAGTTTTCAGTGCAAATTCTCTTTCTTTGCAGTGCTTTCAATGATATTGATGGTTGTCATAAGGTTCATCTCTAGGATACTTGTGTGGATTTTAACCATCTTGGTCATATTGGGATCATTGGGTAAGTTTTATTGCTTCATTTATTTTGTAAAATGACACTTAAAAGACTTAGAACTCATTCTGCGTTTAGGATTCCAGTAGAAAGTCCGGCTTTCACAGAGTAGGATCATCCATATGTCTACTAAACTCAGAAGAAACAAAGAGATATAAATGCCAAGTTATATAGAGTCTTCCTACAAAACTATGCACTCAGGTCCTCCTGCACTAGATGCAGATGTGTTGTGTCTTGCAAAAATCTGCGCCACGTTTTCGCACAGGTTTTTAGCATTACTAATATTCAAAGAAAAAGTGTTTTCTGTGTTGGCTCCTTATAGTAATTCATCATTAAAACATAATAATTAGTTTCTTTTTAATAAAAATGTAATCTACTTCACTCTTTTCTGTAGGAGGCACAGGTGTTCTCTGGTGGATGTACGTTGAACATCGGAAATCATTCAATGAAAATCTTCCGCCAGATCAGCTTCAGGTTTCCAAAGACAACCAACAAGCCTTGCTCATATATGCCATTGCTGCAACTATCTTCACAGTAAGACTTTCGCTTTGTGTTATTGACTGTATATGAAACTGGGTCATTTCTTTCTCACTTCCCCACTTTATTATTAGCAGCACAATGGCAGTTTACAGATCACTGGAGAATGTGAGGGAAGAAGTGTCTTTACCAGCTACTTTTTACTTGGTGTATCACATAAAATGTTCTTGATTTATTAAAACTTTACTCTGATATGGACTTTGCTGTGTAACTTAACTTTTAATAAAATTGCATAAATGAACAGTGCAGCTGAAAATAGTAGTCTTTGTAATATACTTGATTTAAGAAACATGTCCCAGTGCCGCCTTCTTTATTTAAGAAGTTTGTGTACATCAGCTTTCTGTTCTGTATCAGCTGAGAGATAAAGGAACTTGATAATGTTCTTAATGAGTTTTTACAATCAAAATCTGTTTACAGCGCTGAATTTCCAAGGGAAATCTTCTCAGTATGTAACAAGTTAATCTTTAGTTTTTGATTGTTTAAGGGGCTAAATATACACTGCTCGCTGCAGGAGAAAGAAGAGTGGAAAAGGGAACAGAAACTTTTACTTAAAGTGTAACCGCCATTCTAAGCAAAAAAAAAAACAAACTAAAAAACATAATTCTGCTCCAGGTGTCCCTGGGAATCATTCCTCAAAGTATTTTGCCTCTCGGTCCTCATTTAGTACCTTCTTTGGCCCATAGCAGCCATGGTTTTCAGCTCTTAAAAGAACTACAATAAGCAAAGAGGGGCGGGACCTGCCTCCTGTGACCTCCTCACAAGTACACGCTGCTGACCAATGACAGCATCTAATATCCATCTATTTATCCCATATCTATCTCATATCTATCTATCTCTCATATCTTATATCATGATGATATATCGAATATCTATCCATCTATCTATGTATAATCTATCTATCTGTTTCATATCTTTGTATCCTATCTATCATCTATCTGTCTCATATTTATCTATTATCTATCATCTATCTAGCTCATATCTATCTATCACATGAGGGGACAGCTTAAAGACTTGGAGAGTCTCTCCTCTCCTGCCATTTCCTGCTGTGGAGTGTTAGGGAGTGGGGGACGATCTGCAGTTTGTGTCTGTGTGGATTATTTGTTTTATATACAAGTGTAAGGAAATCTATGGGAGAGATAAGAGTGTAGGTGTTTGGGCTTCTGCTGGAGCAGTGAGACATGAGGTAAATAGCTGAGAGCAGGGAGTGGAGAGAAGAGGGGTGTGTCTTATTCTACTTCCATAGTCAGCTCCTCAGTGAAGATGGAATGTGCCTAGCAACAGCAATCTAAGGAGTCACTGACAACCAAGGGGAAGTCTGCAGAATACTAGAGGAAGGAGCAAGATTCCGTTAACTAAACCAACTGCAAAAGGGCTTGAAATTACCTGCCCTACAACATATCAAAAGTTTTTGAAATGACGGTTACTCTTTAATGGAGTATCTGACAAAGTTTCCTATTATGACTTTATCAAAATAAGAAATATGCTTCAAAAGTTTGTAAACTATAGGTCATCACCTGCACTTTTTTATAGGTTGCAGACTTCATTTCAATATAGGCAGAGAGTGAAGAGACTTGAATTACTGCAGCCTTTTATTTGCTCCCTGCTGATGTCAGCTTCAGGCTTAGACAGGGAGAGAGCAAGACAAAGAGCTAAAGAACCTGCATATCTTATCCAAACATGGAATGAATTACAATGATGCCTGTGTCTGTAGAGGCAGCAGAGTTATAACCACTGCAAGGAACTTGCTAATATGAGAGTAGGTAAAATACAGGTTGGCAGGTTTGAAGTATGACAATATTGCAGGTTCACTGTAAAATGGCAGGCTTTTCTTCTAGAGAAAGTGTAAGGAATGATGTGCAGGTGAAAGTCTTCACATGGATACAGCATGTAAAAGCCTAGGAAAATAATTTGAAGAAGTTCCGGCACTTCAGGAGAAAAAAAAAAAAATCCCTTAGTCATATTAAAGCCTACAGGCCTACAAGAAGTTGGTGCATTTAACAGAAAGCCCATTGATCTCAGTGGCAAGTGTGTAATGAGTACAGTCATTTCCATGTTGGCATTTCTGTAGGCATTTGCTGTTCATTTCAGCAGCTGTCTGGTAGAAGTAAAATTTTAACTTCAGAAGAGTTTTGCAATAGAATAAAACATAAGGGGGGTAACAGTGACCTTACAGTTGCCAGATTACACGTTAGCTTACTTGTTTTGGATGACAAACGCCAAAACACTTCAGGTAACCTGTAACCTGTGTGAAATACGTATTGTAATGAATTACAAAAAAGAATTTTGACTTTATATTCACGATGCCAGAAAAGAATCTCCTTGTTCCTTGAGCATATTGGTTCCTGATGAATATTATTATCAATAATATTGGATCTTGGTAGCTGTAAAAAATAAATTATATTTTTTGTGTGTACTGAAACGCATTGGGCTATAAAGATCTCTCCAATAGTAATGAACGGAACCATAAAAAAATTCATGTTCGGGTACTGGACCCAAGCCCCCACCAGTTAAACCCGTGATCGGTTAACTGTTTAAATAATGCCGCCAGCAAACTCTCTGTCATCGGGGACAACAGTTCTCTTCAAAATGGATAAATACCACTGTCGGCATTAAGACAGTGAAACCTGCAATCTTTGCCAGCACTGATTGTGGTTTTATAAATAATATTGAACTTTACAAAAATATACATAGAGACCCAAACAAGATGACTCTTTTCGATATTGTCAATATTGTCAGCAATGCCATGTTCATGTTTTCACCACTTAAAGCATTTGGACGTTCCTGAACGTCCTGTACCAAAAGGCGGAGTATGAAGAAGGCTCACAGGCTGAGCCCTATTCATACTGACCGGGTGTTTGCTATCACCGATCGCAGATGTTAACCCTTTGATCGTCACTGGCGGCATTAAAGGGGCGGTGGCACGTTGGCTCTGCCACCTTGGCTCGGATCATGGTTCCCGGTAATTTCATCGGGGAGCAGCAATCACTTGCCATGACAGCCTTGGGTCACACAAAGAAATTGTAATTGATAATGTGCAAAATCCTAATATACTGCCATACTCTAGTATGGCAGTATATTGTAGGATCAATTCAACAACCTAGGGTTAAAGTACTCTAGGGGGTCTGAAAAATAGTAACAAAAAAAGTAAGAAAAAGTAAAAAAAAAAGTGATCAAAAGGTCGTACAGTCCTAACAATGATAGCATTGAAAAAAAAAAGTTATTAGTGCCAGAAATGGCAAAATAAAGAATTTTATTTGTACAGGAGGTTTTAATTTTTGTAAATTTATGTAAACATTATAAAACCTATACAAATTTGGTCTCCCAAGATCGCACCGACCCAAAATATAAAGTAGATATGTAATTTGGGGCGCACAGTTAAAGCCGTAAAATCCAAGCCCACAACAAAATGGTGCATAAGAGGGTTTTTTTTAAATCATTTTCACTGTATTCAGAATTTTTGTTTATTGCTTCCTAGTACACCGCATGGAATAATGAATACCGTCACTATGAATTTGAAATTTGTTATGTAGAAAACAAGCTCTTTACATGGAAAAATAAAAAGTTATAGATTTTTGAAGGTGGGGAGTGAAAAATGAAAATGCAAAAATGAAGAAGGGCCTGGTTGTTAAGGGGTTAAGGTTACTGCCATGTATCTTCTTCATTGGTATTTGCAGTTCTTTTTTCACAGCATTGCTGCTTTATGATGCTGATTTAAGATCTCTGTCCTCCCACAAACCTTTCCTTGTCCTTGAAGATTCTAGATAATTTTGGTGCTGCCAGAAGGATCTATAGAGGTGGGGGCGCCATCTCTGCCATCCTTGATGGAGACATTATAGTTTAATGATTTCCAGCTGTGCCCAGACTGATATGGAGTTAAATGGGCACATAAATTTCTCCTGGTGCTCGTGTTTATTGTGCCTTTAAAGCAAACACTGCACCTTCTACATTGATATCAAGGCTCTGCATAGTTTTCAGCTACAATAGCCATGGTTTTTAATAGATAGTTTAAAATGGTTTTATTATTGTTCATGGCCAAACTACGGTACAAATCCAAATGGCCGTAACCAATAAGCAATCAATATGATCTATCACAGATCTGCAGCAGCTTGCATAATGTTCAGTTTTTGGTTATATTATTTTAAGCTGAGAAAATCTATATTTAAGGCCTCCCATTAATAATTATCTGTCTTTCTCATGCCTGTGCTTGATCTGTTCCAGGTGATCTTGTTGCTCATCATGCTGATTATGAGGAAGCGTGTTGGCCTAACCATTGCCTTGTTCAATGTGGCTGGGAAGGTTTTCATCCATCTACCACTGTTGGTCTTCCAGCCCTTCTGGACTTTCTTCGCTCTTCTCCTCTTCTGGGTCTACTGGGTCATGGTCTTGCTTTTTCTGGGAACAGCAGGTAAGACTTGAAATGCCAGTTCTGATTAGGCCTCATTCACTTGTTTTCAAACACAATTTAAGCACTTTTACGTCTAATCATATACATTAAAGAAGGAGAAACTGATGTGCAATCACCTCATTTGAATGTGGCCCGCAGGTATTGTTTCTATTGCTGTAGTTTTGTGATAAATGTGCCCTGTTTGTGGCAAATATTTTTATACACAGGCACTACTTTGCCAAATCCCTTTCGAAACTGATACGGAAAAAGTGTGTTGGCAAACAATGTGAAAAAATCTGGTATGTTTTTCTGGCATAAACTTTGCTGATTTATTACTACACAACGGACATTTTGAAAAATAAGGTTTAAAATAAGGCTTCATGCACAGGAAGTGTGATGTTGTTTATGGCCATCTGACATTGATGGACCTCAACGTTGCATTCCTCTGAATTCAGTAAAACTGTCCTCATAGATAAAATATATTTCAACACTTCTACCATCTCAAAAGTATAATGGGTCCTGTCACAAACCCCACTCACCGGAGTCCGAACACTGGGTGCATTTACGCCAGGGAACCATGCAACTTAGCCCTTAAACTCCACCCACTCACAAAATGGCGTCCTGATGATAATTCCTGCGCTACACTACACACGCAGGGGCCGCACAAACACACTATGTACCCCCCTACCACTTACGTGCCTATGGAACTCTGGAGCCACTCTGTACCCCGATACAGTCACCCGGTTTTTTTCATACAACTTGTCGCTGCCACCACTCGTAATTATGGCTCACGAGACGTCCACACCAGGACCGCACACATACACCCAGATAAACGCTTTTCTAGGTGCCGTACAGAATTCCTGGACCCACACGGTCTATAGCTACTGCTTGCTTACAGACACTCACTGCCTATAACTACTGTTAAAGGACTATTTAATATGCAAAATAGGCACAATGCTTAATAGTTACAAATATGATGAAATAACAGACCTACATAACAGCAAACGGTAAAATAAAAAGGGATAAAATAAAAGACAGACCTCTTACTAATCGGATTGGCATAGAGAACCGCGGTGGAGAAAACTGATGAAAAGCTTGGAAGTCCTACAAGCTTAATGCATTCTCCATAGACAACAAGAATTCAATGGTGGCATGTTACTTTTAACTAAAAACCTGATCTGCCCCCTTGGTCATGTGAGAGGGTTGTGGCTACACCTAAATCAAGGTGAAAGTCCGGGACATATTCCCAAAATATGTTATATTTTTTCCCTACATGTCCACCACATTTCCCAGCGGGTGTCCACCACATTTCCAAGCGTGAATTAATAAATATAACATTATCAAACACCATTCTGAACTGTTGGCTCCCTTCCTTTAAAATCCTTTGGGCTCGACACCATAGGACTATAAGGGTATTCTGATCCAGATCCGTTGACCAGAAATAGTCATGAAGCAAATATTTCAAAGTTTTCTTTGAAGTATAATTTCATGTTCTTAAGTAACCATTTTAAGACACATGAAAACCATGAGGGTTTTGGAGACACCAAGTCTATCAATTCACGCGACCCAGTAAACCAATTAACATTTCTAAGGGACAGAGGAAACCAGTTACCACTTCTTTTGATAAAGGGGGATAAGAGAATAAAGGAAATCACGGAGGGGGTGGGATCCGTTGCCTTACGGCCCAGGGTGCTAATTACATTATCTTATAGGGCAAAGGTAACTTCCCCTTAGCCTCTATCATAAGAAGGGAACTCCTAACCCATACTTAATCACAGGTCCTTGCAAATTTCTAATCATAATACATTTTGTATTTATAATCTGAAGGACCAGGTGTTACTAGATTACATGATTACTAGATTGAAGAATTAAGTTTGGTCTGTTCTCCAAGATTTAGGTTGACTACACATCTGGTGGAATGGCTACGGAATTTACCTCCGCAATTCTGCAGCCATGGAGCAGGCATCAGAATCCAGACAATGCTTCTGTATGGAAAACCTGAAGGGTTATGCAGAAGAGCAGCACGTAATGTGTTTTGAGCAGGCAGTCTTGAGATTAAGTGACGTTATTGTGTCATTGTATAGATTTAAGATGTAGATTTAAGATGGCATAATTATGTAAATCACAAAGGGACATTGTGTGATTGGTCTTGTCAATAATGGGTCTTTTTGCTGTTAAAAGGTTTTTAAGGTCACACTGGAGTGCAGGGAGGAGCTCAGTGCAGCGTCAGACTGGAGAACAGTATGTCTACCTGACCCTAAAGTTAAATGATTCTGGGTTGGGTCCAGGGACAACCGAAATTGTGTACACCAGGACTGATAGAGACAGATTGGAATTATATCTGTGAAATGCTGTATTTTTGTTAATAACATTGAATTAGAGGATGTGTTATTTTGTTATACTGAGTATATTTAAAAAGGACCTGCCGTCTGTAAAAACAGCACTAGGAGCTAGTTGTAGCATGTTACACTTCTAGCGTTGTCGTTTAGGGGTGTCATGTCTTTATTCTGTCTAGCCAAATATTTTATTGTCTTTTCACAATTTTATGTAACTTCTCTTTTAGGTGATCCATTTATAAATGAACAAGGATTTGTTGAGTTCAAGATCAATGGTCCCTTGCAGTACATGTGGTGGTATCATGTAGTTGGGCTGATATGGATCAGTGAATTCATTTTGGCCTGCCAGCAGATGACAATTGCTGGAGCTGTAGTCACTTATTATTTCACAAGGTATTATAGTTTTATTGTCTATATATTTAAAAGGGTTGTGTCCGTAATGATATTGCTCTTCTATCCACAGGATAGGGGTAAATATCAGATCATGTGCCGTCTTGGCTGCTATGCCCCTTTCCCCCCCATTGGCAAAAACGAGGGATTACAATTACCCCTTATCTGATTTACACTTCCAGGCTTCATCCATCCTGTTATCTGACTGGAAGTCCCTTAGAAGTTAATGTAGCACAGGATGGAGCACTATTCTGAGGTCTATTGACTTCTATGTGAATTCCTGATCAGCATACAATGTGGCTGAAACCAAGAATAAGAGCAGCACATAAGAGGTACTTGTGATCGCCCATTCAGCTAATTACGAGAGTCTAACACCCAAGACCACCCCATTGACACAGTCCCTTTAAAACATTTATGTATATGGCTGTGTATTTTAATGTATTGTATGGTATTTTATCAATGTTTCTTCTCTGTGCAGAAATAAGAGGGACCTCCCTTTCACTCCTATTTTGGCGTCAGTAAATCGGCTCCTACGTTACCATCTAGGGACAGTGGCGAAAGGAGCCTTCATTATTACTCTGGTCAAAATTCCACGGATGATCCTCATGTACATTCACAGCCAACTCAAGGGAAAAGTAAATATCATTACAAATTATAGTGGAGTTTTTTCACCATAGTCGTTTCTGTCTGCATAGAAGTAAAAAAATAGCCTCTTTAAGGTCACAACACTATAAAAAGTGCAGTGTTTTATTTACTAGACACATCATCCATTGCTCAGTCTATTAAAAATCTCAGGCATCCTATTCTATTAACCGTATCTGTAAAGCAATAATGATTTTACCAAATTATCATATGTAATTCCCTCTTTAAAAACAAAGTTATAGCATTTTCTGTTCTGAAAGTGTCTGAATCTTTCTTACCAGAGGTGAAGTGGGCGGAGACTAATGTCTTTCTGTCTATGCTCTCAAGCCAAGGCCAGTTACTTTGCCCACAGATCCTATGATGCCTTGTGTTCTTACAAAGTAATTTAGCATTAAATCCATTTAGTTTCCCACAAGTAAATCCACTGAACACTGCACAGTGCACATACAGGATGTATATGGTGACCAGCCTGGCAGCTTCCATCACATGGAGGAGCAGGGAACATGTAATAAGTGGTAGACTTCATTAGTACATGAAGTCTATCTGCACAGAGCCGATGATAAGGTGGGGGAAGGGAGCAGAATGAGGTGCAGAGACAGAGAAAAAGACTGTAGAATCGCAGACTGGGACGAAGGGACTGAATGGGATCTGGGGATAACTTGCACCTCACTATTCTGTGCAGGAGACATCTGTATCCACAGTCTTGAAGTAGTGTAGATTTGTACCGTGTTAGCCATGGAGAGCAGAAGAAGAGTGAAGAAATCAGGCGATAGCTTTTTGAGGCTAACTCAGTATATTTGATGGTGAGCTTTCGAGAATACTAGTTCTCTTCGTCAGACATGATGTTAACATCATGTCTGACGAAGAGAACTAGTATTCTCGAAAGCTCACCATCAAATATAGTCAGTTAGCCTCAAAAAGGTATCGCCTGATTTCTTCACTCTTCTTCCGCAGTCTTGAACACATCCAGCACTGCTACATACACAGAGAGAGCCCTGTCACATAACCTCCTCCCCTGTGAGCCGGGAACAGCAGCCACTCCCTTCCAAAGAGTCCATAGAGTTTGTTTATACCATGGACTCCAGGGCTTATCGGCACAGAGAGAGGAAGCAGCTACTGTAGCACTAATCTGAGGGGTATAGCAAAGAAACTGCTGGATATAGGTAAAAAAGATAATGGGCAAAGTTGTTTTACATCCCAAAAGCTATTGATTTTTTTTGGGAAAAAATTTGTCACATCTCAAAATATAGCTGCGCTTGATGATAGAGTTTTTTTTTTTTTTTTAACTTCCTATACCCAATAATGGGGGCATTTAGAGATATGCTTTATGACAGCTATATGGACCTCAGGAGCATGCTGACAGCATTGACTTCTTGGGGATAGTGATGTAGAAATGTTCTGTGACCTTTGCCAAGATCATTGTACATGGAAGTAAGAGTAGATAAGCTGTGACCATTGAAAATCTGAATTTTCTGTAGATTGTAACATGGAAAATTTTAAATATATTTAACATTTTGAAAGAAATGTTCAACACTAATGTTAAACATGAATATCAGGTTGGGAGGGGTTGAACCCACCGTTTATCAGGTCTCTGCTCCGCCAGCACTAGTAGCACATGGTCTGGAAACTTGAATGGATTGGAACAGCTGCAGTATGCTGCATGGTGGCTACAGAGTGGATAAAGTCACTTACTTCCCACTTTGTACTCTGTGTAGTTTTAACAGCAATGGTTGTCTAGAATAGCCGAGCAGTCTGGGCACTGGAAATAAAGATAGGTCTATAGTTCAATATTTTTAATCTCTTCTAGAACCCTTATCATTACCTTATAGTGAACCTATCAGCAGAAATTGACCTAATAAACCACCACAAACCTTCCAGATCATGTTTCTTTCTTGACCCAGTGTGGTGGCATCATCCAGAAAATCAACTTTGAAGTAGGTTTTATAAAGTCGTGGGGAAAGCGAGCTCATCAATGAAGTCAAGCTTTCCGTTACTGATAATGCCCTCCTTGATTGAGATCATTAAGAGCCCCAGTAACTTGGCATATATACTTGAGTACAAGCCTAGTTTTTCAGCACAAAATTTGTTCTCAAAAACCCTAACTCGGCTTATACCCGTGTCAAGGAAAAAAAATAGTCACCTTTCTGATGTCACCAGCAGGTCCTATGCTTGTTTCGATGCTCTGATGCCGCCACGGGTCCTACGGATCCTCTTTGGGTGTTTCCGCTCCTCTTCGGGTCCCCTTGCGATGCCGGAAGCTCACAGACAATGACGTCGGCAAGCAGCTGACGTAATTCTGCATGATGGCCGAGCGCAAAAACCCGAGGAGGAGCGGAAGAATCCGAAGAGGACCGAAGGACCCGAGGCAGCATCGGAGACAGACTGGGAAGGCTATATGCTACAGGGGCTGGGCAGGCTGTATACTACAGGGGGATGGCAGGCTATTCACTACAGGGTCTGGCAGGCTATATATTACAGGGGTCTTGCTGGCTATATACTGGGTGGCTGTGACCAATGCATTTCCCACCCTCGGCTTATACTCGAGTCAATAGGTTTTCCCAGTTTTTTTTTTTTGTTTGTTTTGAAATTAGGGGTCTCGGCTTATACTCGGGTCGGCTTGTACTCGAGTATATACGGGTATATCCCTGTACACGGGGGCATCAGTCACAGAGAAGCAGACATTGTGCAGAGGGCAGAGCTTGACTACTTTGCTACATTCCCAGCCTCCGTGACTTTAGAACCATTTTACATCTCACTTCAAAGTTAATTTTCTGGGTGATGGCTTTACACTCAGCCATGAAAGAAACATCATCTAGAAGCTGTTGCTTGACATCATACTGGTAGTGGATTATTAGATCATTTTCTGATTACAGGTTCCATTTAATATGGGTTCAGTTACTATTTTATCTGCCTTGAAGCCTGTTGGTTTTAAATGGTGTAATAATGAAGAAAAGTGTCATTTTAGTGCTGTTGCTTCTCTCTCAATATATTTTCCTAAACCAAGCTTCTTTTAATAAAAAAAATGTAAGTGTAATTATGGACCGCATGTCACCAGTCAAACTGACAAAGCTAGCTAGCACTTTTACAAGAGCTGAAAAATTAATTTGTCAGAAGTATAATGTCTGGGGATTTTTGTTGTTTGATTCTCTTGAAAAGGCCGAAAAAGGGTAATCATCATCTTGTTAATTATCTAGGAAAACGCATGTGCCCGCTGTATGTTAAAATCCTGTATCTGCTGTCTCTGGTGTCTAGAAAAGTGCCTCACATATTTAAATCAGGTAAGTAGCCATATGTATCCCTTTGTATTAACGATGGTGCCACTAGTTATGTAATAGCGAATGGTGATAATTGCCCAAAATCTTCCAGTTTATTTTCCCATGAATGCATGGTTTACAAGTGCAGGCGGTCCCCTACTTAAGGACACCCGACTTACAGATGACCCTTAGTTAAAGACGGACCCCTCTCGGCCCACAGTAACCTCTGGTGAAGCTCTCTGAATGCTTTACTATATAGTCCCAGACTTCAATGATCACCTGTAAGGTGTCTGTAATGAAGTTTTATTCACAATCCTTTGTCCCATTACAGCAAAAAAATTTGAAACTACAATTGTGACTGTGGCAAAAAAAAATCTACTGGATCTACAATTATAAAATATACAGTTGTGACTTACATACAAATTCTACTTAAGAACAAACCTAAGGAACCTATCTTGTATGTAACCCGGGAACTGCCTGTAATTGATGAGGGAATTGTAGTTTGTCAGTAGACTTCTAAACAATCAATGACCAACTTTGGCTTAAAAGTGGCTCAGCAAAAGCTGGATGAGACCACATTGTGTGTACTTATTACTGTAAACTGCTGTCCATTTCCTTTTTTAACTACTGAAGCAGTGAAATCTCTCTCTATTTTGCATTTTGGTGAAATTCTTGTTTTCTTTAGAATGCATATACAGCCACTGCCATCAACAGCACAAATTTCTGCACTTCTGCAAAAGATGCCCTTGTTATTCTTGTGGAGAATGCACTGAGAGTTGCTACCATCAACACGGTGGGAGATTTTGTGCTCTTCCTTGGGAAGGTAATTGTATAGTATGTCTAGTAATTGCATAATTTTACATTATGATATATTTGTGTATCTATGCTTGAAATATTGGTGTTATCTACTCTATCTACATATGATATATTAAAAAATACTGGATGGCTACCAGATGCTTCAATACAATTATCAAATATTTTGTCAATTAGGTATAGTACAAGGTTACAAAGGTGTAAATATAAGTGAGTCATTTCAATAGCTAAAAATTCCTGGTCACAGCTGGTGCCATTGAAATCTACAAATAGCATGGTATGCCGCGAGGGAAAAATGCCAAAAATGGCTTTTTGAAAAAGAGGGTAAATATACTATAATGATAACTGGCTGTACATTTTAACTGTTCTGTAGGGTTTTAGTTTTTCTTTTCTTGAAATATTCCTGGTTCTAGACAAGCTGTGATCTTCTCCATTCATGGCTCCTTCAAGAGAATGACCTATATTCCAGAATTATTGCCCATAAAAGGGGGTGTTGGACCACCTATTTTTTTGTGCCAAACTTTCACATGTTATTTACAAACTTGTATCCAACTGTGTCAGTTCCCAAGTGACTACAAGAAAGCATGTAAAAATATCTCATCAGTGCAGGTCTTTCTTTGTCCCCTAAATTTATCTCCTGCAATCCTAATCTGTTTTTCACTCTGAACCCTCTGCTGAATTTAGTTTGACACCTCATAGAGCTTTTTTAAGAATACATAGAAGCTCCTCTTCAAAGGTTGAAAAGCATGACTCCTTTTTTTTTTTTTTTTCTTTCAAAAACTGCACCTCACCTAACCATGGGTAGTGCACGGTGTTATAACTTGGCTCCATTCAACTCTGCAAGACCAGCAGAAACCATGATCAGATGTGGAGCTGTTTTTGGAAGAAAGCAGCCATGTTTTATCAAATTATGGTCAAGTCCTTGCACAATTAACAAAGGCAGCAAAGATGAGAGTTGCTAGAAAACAGACTACATGATTACCAGAAACTATAATTTCTCATGTAAATGCTCTGTACAATATTTCTGCATTTTTTTGTGAAAGGTTACAGTCTTATTCAATTACTAAGAGCCATATGCAATTTTGTTATGTATGTATGTATGTATGTATGTATGTGTGTGTATATATATATATTCTGTTTTTAGCTAATTTGTCCATACCTGATCATGTCTGATCTGTAGACTTAGGTGCCACCCACTGAAAAGCCCTTTTGACAAAAGCGCTGTCTATGATAAATGATGTTGTCGTCTTCCAAGACTGAAACCTAGGAAAGGCATTTTCTGTTGTTTTTCTTTCCACGGTTCATGAGTCACAAATGATCAGTAAACCAGTCTGCCATGCACTGACACTGACATTTGTCAAATGCTCCACTGTTCCCTTTTTAAGGAGCAGGTTGATAAATGCCATAGCCTCAGTAGTAAATCAATGCTATATTGGCCAAGTGTGTACGTATTTCCATATTCCCAATGCTGATAACTAGCCACATTATGGACACAGCGGCTGTAAAATACACTAATTGAGGCAAATCTATCATTTGTAGCTGTGGATTTCATTTTTGTGCCCTTTGGTAGTGACTAAGAGCTCATTTATGTATTCTAAAGGTCAAAAAATCCCCATCCTGTGCTCTCATTTCATAAGCTAAATAAAGAAACTTTTCTCTTTTCACCTTCTTTTGCCTTAGAATTTGGCAACAACAGAACTGTGGCACCAGTGGTTTTTATTACTTGCTTTTCTTCATGTGATACCTGGGGTTGCATAAGCGCCACATTTTAATTACCAAAACTGCTGTAATCAAATGAACTACGGTAATCCTTTATTTAGAGATACAGAAATGTCCTTTCCCTCAACATTCACTGAAATATGTGCCTTCAGATAATCTTGTTCTGGGGAAAAAATGAAAACCTAAACACCACATGTGGCAGTACCCTGTTATGAGATGTATTTTCTCCTGGGAAATACATCTCTGGGTTTGTGTTATGAATTGCAGCCTTTCTTCACTGTCACAGTATTGTATTCATTTGTTTCAGTTCAAGTTAAAGTAAAAATGAACACCTCTGTAGAAGGTATGAGTGAATGTAAAACCAGGATATGAGGAAGGACATTACTATTTATCCTTTGTTTAATTTTTTTCTTTTTTTGTCTGCAGATTTTGATTGTGAGTGCCACTGGCCTGGCAGGCATTATGCTGCTCAACTACCAGAGAGACTACACAGTATGGGTATTGCCACTCATAATTGTTTGCCTATTTGCCTTCCTGGTTGCACACTGCTTCCTCTCCATCTTTGAAATGGTAGTAGATGTCTTGTTCTTGTGTTTTGCCATTGACACAAAATATAATGATGGGAGTCCAGGGAAAGAGTTCTTCATGGACAAAGTTCTAATGGTAAGTTTCTTATTCTGTGCATCTAAATTGTATTTAAGTAAAATAAATTAAGGCTATGGCTGCCACTATACAGTTGTGCATTCTCTGCATTTGTTACTAAGCAAATGCGATGTTATCTGTCTCCCTGCCCCTGTGCTGTGTTAGTCTGGAGAGCAGTGCAAATGAATAGGGCAGACCCAATTTCACTGAAGCGGATTCAGAATAGGATAAGGAGGTCCTTCCCACACATCCACCACACATGTAGACAAACAGATTTCCACAAAAACACTATATGTGATGCAAAATATCTTTCTTTATCAAAGCATTTGTATATACATTCATGCACAGTACCAGTTTTTGGTATGCATCATTGTAAAGTCCATTAGTAGTCCTTCAAAAGTCCATTAGACTGTACAGCAATCCACACCAAACATTTAGCAGAGACCTAGCCACATGGATGAGATCAGCATATGCTCACGGCTGCTACATTTCGGGGGGACTCCCCCTTTCCCAATGCTTGGATTGCTGTACAGTTTAATGGACTTTTGAAAGACTTTTTTTTGGTATGTGTCATTGTGTCTACAAATGCTTTGATAAAGAAAGAAATTTTGCATCACATATAGTGCTTTTGTGGATATCCGATTGTCTGCTAGTTTGGAGAGCAGCATAAGGCCTAGGGTTCGCCAATACTTACCTTTTCCTGCTTCCCTGAAGCTGCAAGAGTCTTCTTATTTGCTCCCCTGAACAGCAGCTATATGTAGCTCTGAAGCTGGCAGACATAATGATGTCATCACGTTGTGCCTGTTGGCTTCTCAGCAGCGTACAACTACCACACAGGGGAGTAGAGAAGACTGAGTATGTTTTTGTTTTTTTTTTACACATCAATACATACATCAGGGGAATGGGGACCAGGGAATTCTATAGTTAGGAAGTCGTTAAATCTGTGGAGTTAGTGAAAAGGGCCTATTATAATGCCCCTTTTCTGTGGCTCTGATTCTTGGCTACTCTGGGTGCACTGTGACTATTGGCTACTGTGGGGGCACCTACCGGCTATGTCGGGGTGCCTTGTTGTTTAAAATATACGTTCATCTTTGTGGAAACCCTCAAATGGATTTATTGTAATGTTTATGCAATATGAATGTGACTACAAATACATACATATATACAATAATAAAATGACATTCGTCCCTTTTAGGCAAGCACAAGTCTAATGTGGCCTCTGTGAAAATGAGTTTGACACCCCTGGCCTAGACCATAGTAACAGGCTTAGGGATAGATTTATTATCTGATTAAATATATTTAAGAAACGTGGCATTGACATTTCATTAAAAATATTGTTGTAAAAATCCAAAGTAACACTGATGATACATGCCCACTACGGCTCCATTCACACAGGGGTCCCCTGGGCTGTGGACAGGTGATAAATGTTTCGGGAAAAAAGAACAATAGTATGTAAAACCATTCTATTATTTTGTAATGCAGCAGTTGTTCATTTCTTATGCTCATCATTCTTTTCATGTGAATCTTTGGTAACGTGATAATGTGATATATATATACTTTTTACAGGAATTTGTGGAAAACAGTAGAAGAGCAATGAAAGAGACGGGTAGTGGAGCAGAGGGGAGGGAGCTAAAACCGATGGTAGGTCTAGGCCAAGAGATGACCGTGCTCCAAGAATTTCACTTTTACTTCCTTCCCCTATCTCTCTTCACTGACTGGGCTTCCTCTGGTGACCTCTTTGTTGTCTGCATCACACAAGATGTTCTTATTTTTCTGCTTGTCTGCTTACCAATCATCTGGCTGGCAGAATTTATGTCACAGCTCAGACCATTACCTGTTAAGGCAAGCTGAAAGAAAATAATCTATACTTCTTCCTTGTGGGAGGACCCTAAAGTTCTTTATCTGTAACCTCTTGTGGAGGAACCATTTCCATTATCTTAATGGATGCGACTATGTCTATAATGGATTTCACAATTTGAGTCTATGGCCAGAAATTAGAAAGGTGCAAAAAGATATGGCGGTTACTGCAATGATCTTTAATCTTATACTATTCAATTATGTTTGCACCTTAAAATGGATTGTCCAATTTGGCCATTAGCAGCAAAAGATGGGAATAGCTGAATGTCTGAGGAACTAAATTGTCAGGGCTATAAGTACAATATGCATAAAAGAAGCCTGGAGTAAAACACACAATTAGGTGATGGAAAAAGGATTTACTGGAGTGTGTTGTTAAGTTAACACAGTAACATGCTACTTTTGCATTATTGTTAGAAAATTATAATTTCCTTTCAGCTTGTCCGTTCCCATTCATGCTAACTGCTTTTTTGTGTTCATAACTTATTTATATATATTATTCAAAAAGCACAAAGACCATAATAAGTCTTCAATCTCTGTTCACCGCATTTTGGATAAAATTACTGTGAAGTTCTGTTGCACCAAAGTTTTTTTTTTTTCACTTTTATTGGTTCTTATTGGTTCTCATTGATTTCACAGATACATCATTGACTTTTTTTTCCAATTCCATAAAACCTGGAGTTAAGCATTATGCATATGTTAGAGGTCGCTTCCATACATTGTACTAATGGCAAATAAAAAGTCGCTGTCTGTATATAATTTCTCTGCATCTGCAGAATGTATTGAAGGTAAATTGTATACGAGTCTGTTACATGAAGCACCTCTTGACATAATATGCAGTATTCCCATAAACCATAATTCTGCTTTATTCTGCAAGTGTGCCTCCTTCACAGAATTAATCCCATCATAAATGTATTGCAGTGACAGAATAACTGTCCAGAAACTTTTAAAGAAAAGCATGAAGGTGTATTGTAGTCTCTTGGGTAATGAAGGAAGTTATTTTAATATTGGGGAGAGCTGGATATGCATTAAGGGATAGTGGAAGCGAGAGAACATAGCTTTTCTTCTGAGCTATCAACACAACAGCCTCATCTTTTTTCTGAAGGCTACAAAATCCAGTATCCGAAATCTTACAGGAAGTGATTCTAATTTCTTTATAACTTACTATAATCACTGGTATTTATTGTTTTGCTCCTTAGATGACCATATTAAGATTCTGTCACACAATACGATAGTTATTTAATTTTCTTTTTGCTTTTATTCATTGTTTTAGTACCTGTATATATTCATACAAAAATCTCTTTCTAAATATGGTTAACCTCACATCTCTTCAATGATTTCTCCATCTGTCCATCAGATGCAGAGCTGGTCTAATTTTAGGCACCGAAGTAATAAAAAAAAAAAATCAGCATTTCAGCCTACTCATGTAGTTTTATGTTATCTAAGAATATCTGTTATCTGGAGTTTCCCTGCTGTTCCAGCTAGTTGTTAAGACAAAGCCACAAATGCATAAAGTGAATGAGGCAAACTATAGAACCTGACAGCGCCTATATAGTGGTCTCATAAAGACATTTTCTCACTGTCTGCCCATCTCTAATACTTTATACATCCGTGCCCAAACAATATACATACAATAATCCAAATGTCATTACTAATCAATGAAATTTGCGCACGTTGCATTTCTGTTGCCATTCTTGGGGAAGGAACTAAGGCGCCAGATTTTCACTCTTTCTTTTCTTTTTTTTTTTCTTGCCATAACTTTGTATATGTGGCAACTTGTAGATCGATGGGGACCTCTATCAATCCATGGGGATCCTGTTTGCACATTTTCTGTCACAGTTTGCCTGGTTTTGGTGTAAAAACATGGTTAATGTGGGTCATAGTAGAACTTTTTCACAAGCATTATAACTATGACATGGAGAAAATGTTCTCCTTGCTGTCTTCCATCATGTAGGGCCCCTTTTCGTGGTACATTATAAAACCTTTTAGTGACGTATAATCCATCTGAATACTGCTATAAATAAAGGACAGCAGGAGGCCGGGTGGGTAGCTACAGTTTTGTGTATATGAAAATGCATTTTGTGAGATGGGACATAAAACATCACACCTGGAAGAGACTTTTCAGCCTATACTGTATAGTACGTATGTTGTCCATACCTAAAAAGGTGAGAAATCTGTCTGTATATAAATTTCAGAGCAGTCCACTTTGCATGTATAATATGTAACCTTTTCATATTTTCCTAATGCTACACATGTTCTGCTTTCCTCTGCCCATTACTGTGTTGTGCTCTCTTTGGTGAATTTCATCTAAGAACATCCTTTATATGACTTTGTTTTCTAGGCTTCGGGAACAAGTTCTGCTTGAATCTAGCCCAGCAATATCGGACCCCACTGACATTCCAAAATAAACACAAGCAGCCAAAATAGAAGCAGGGTTAATAATATTCCTGTTTACATTTCTAGATTTTTTTGTACCCTATGAGTTGCTGCCAGGAGCATTGTCCCCATACAGGTTATTTTGTAGTTGTGCAGCGTGTGAGAAAGGTCAAGCTACTAAACTTGAATGGATATACAATATTTCCAAGTGGAAGTAGGTATTTTCCCTCTTTTATTTTGAGTTGGGTTTGATGCTTTAATACACAAGAGGCAATCTTTACACTGTCATCTGTGCTTCTGTCCTTTTAATACTTTGTCAGTGTAATACAAAAATCCATAGGGTTCTTTTTTCCTTTTTCTTCTTCTTCTTTTTTTTTAATAATTGTTTTTGGACATTGTGACAGTTCTTTGAAACGATGAGGGAATAAATGCAGATATATATTTTTCATGTTGTCGCTATCACTATTTCCCTCCCTCACCCTGACTTTTCTGTACACTCCTGCAATTTGCACTAAATGTAACCTTAGTCTTGATAACTATGGTACAGGTTGACCTATGCCGGATGTCTATGAAAGTGTAGACTCTGCAATCTGAGAGGTTAGGCGCTTTGCAGCAAGAATTATACTCTGCTTGTTCTATGTACAAAAAGGCAAAGATCTTTTCCAAGGTCTTATGTTCTGAAAGTGAGTTGCCTGCTGTTTTGCTGTTTACTTCCTGCTCTTACAACTACTGTAAATGTTAATGTTTGTATGGATTTCATTCTAGTACTGCTATTCACAGCAGAGCTCAGGTTATTTCATTGCGGTTGTCAATTTACCAGACAACTGGTTTGCTGGTAGGAGTCTATGCAGAAACATTTTTGCCATCACAAAAGGTGTAAAACAACTGGCATACACTGTTTTGTGGCATTTGTAAAATGTTCTCTCTCCAGAAGGATTGACGGCCACTTCATAATATGGTGTCATCAAGGGGATACATTCTCACACTGAACAGGGCTCATTTAGCAATACTTCTTGGTGGCAGTTCTCTCTACTGTAAACATTGAATTAAAGACTATATTGCCAATCTCTACAATGGCATGTTAGGTTATTGGTCAATGGCCCGTTTCTTTTGAGTAATCGATAAAAGCTTTAAAAGAAATGGCCTTTAATTGTTTCTATATTTATAATGTTGGAGAAGTCTGTATGTCTTATTTTTGCTGAATTTCTGTAGTTCTCTCAAAGAAAAGGTATCCTTACACTCTACTGAAAGTGGGACAGTTAATCATGTGGCCAGGAGGAGAGGCGTGTGATTTTTTTTGTTTAGGATACTTTACTTTTGACAGTCAAATTTATTTGGAAAACTATACATTTGCATATGTCCTTTCTTTAAGATGTCTTGTTTTTAATGACTTTTGTAGGAAAACAAAAAATAAATAAAAATGCTTTAACTGTCTGTATTTATTTTACTGCTGTAGACATTACAGGGGGCTGCGGAGGAGTTTTTTGGGGCTATGAGGACATTACAGGGGGCTGCGGAGGAGTTTTTTGGGGCTATGAGGACATTACAGGGGGCATTTTTGGTGGCATACGGCTGCCATAGGAGTGCCCGATATGGTGAGCACACTTTTGCGCCACTGTGCCATCGCTGGAAAAAAGATCTTTCTGGAAAGAACAGTCTGTCTTCACGACTTCATATGGAGAGGGGAGGAGTAAGGAACACTCCCACCTCTTCTTCAGCAGTCCTGGCCCAGGCGTAACTTGCATGTGTGACAGGGGCTTTACAGTGAAGGAGAGGAAGTGTTTGAACATAAGTTCATAAGATTTATGCGTGGTAAACTCCACAGGGGTGACCCGTGGCTGAAGAGGAGACGTGGTGATGCCAGGCCTAATGGAGAAGATTGAGAAACAACTACACATCACCTTGTGTAATAGGTAGGGATTTCTCCTGTGTTTTCTGTAGCTGTTAGGTACAGTTGTTATTGGCACAACCACACGTGAAGGGGGTTATGTACAAGGTACACTACTGAAAATTTGGTACATATGCATTGGGGCCCGTGCCCCGGATCTTTCGCGACCCTAGCAACGCCCCTGGTCCTCAGTGACCTCAGCTGGTCCTGGTGACATAACTTGTCTCCTGATGCTTGAGCCGACTGCGGAGGCAACTGACCTCCACAGCAGATCTTGTGACTGCGGACACTTAATTTCTTTTCTCAGGAGGCTTTCCCAAGACAATAGCTCCAGTCAATACTCACAAACCAGTTTGCTCACTTTAACTATTTGTATTTACTATCCCTTGTAACTTCTGTGAGTACAGCTAAAGCTCTAATTTATGTATATGCTCAGTGCAGAGCTACACAGGGAAACCACTAGATGCACATTTTCCAAACTTTACAGACATGTATCCCCCCGCCCTTCCCACCCCTTCATCCCCAACCAACCCCCATTAACACAAATACCCCCTTCAAACCAACAGTCCGGACATATAACATATTACTGCTTGGCCAAAGGATCAGAAGTCAAGAAAGTGTACAGCTTTTGTTAATCACATTATGACGGTATACAAGTTGCCTATGTTAGGATATGTATAATCGTAAAAATGCTGAGAATAGATTACAGCATAAATGTGAGGGCAGCCCAACTGTGTCTAGCCATGGGACCCATATGCGTTAGAATGTTGCGTTTGCTTTTCACTTGGGAAAAAGTGTTTATTGCAAATGAATAATATTGTTTATTTTCTAAATATATACCTCTGCACCTGGGGCGGAGGTATAAGTTTCCAATCTCGCTATAGCATCCTACTAGCTCCCAAGATTACCATATCTTCCATGTTGTCATTATCTAACGGACCCAATATGCATACCGTAGGAGTGTCTGACAGGACTACTCCGAATACTTGGAGATTAGGCTCAAAACGTCTTATCAGAACTGTCCCAATTTCTGACACTCCCACAGCACGTGCATCAGTTGAGCTCCAACCATTTCACACCTTGGGCACAAATCCTCAGCACAAAGACCAACCCTGAACAGTCAAATTTTGTAATTGCCACAGGGTGCCAAAAATAATTTAGTTACACTTACAAAATGATGCATGTTTCGAATTACATAAAAATTTAACTTAAAAGAAAATGAGATCCCGGGTGACAGGTTCCCTTTAAGACCTGTTGCATCTGGATTGTAAAGGTATCGTTCTGCCTTCTCTAAGCATTTGCATTCCAATATAATTGTGTGTTCTAACTTGCCTTGCACCCTGACAGAATCCTGTTCGGAGTCCCAGGTTTGTTTTGGTTTGGTTACATTTAGAAAAAAAACATGCCTTGTCTGTGCTGCTCATTCACTCCTCAGCCCCCACCTGCTCCTGTACAACTCCTCCCACCTGCTTTTTCACTCACACAGGGACAAAGCTGATATCATGGGGGAGGGCGGAGTTGTACAGGAGAACAAAGGTGGGGGCTGAGAGCTGAGGAGTGATTGAGCAGCACAGACAAGTAACATTCAGAACAGGATTCTGCACAGTACAGTTTTACTCATTGGACACAAATATATAGTGATAACACTTTAATATTTTTAATTTCACCAGCTGTTTCCTTAGATAACAAAGAATGTTAGCAGCGTCATGTTCAATATTGGTTTTGTGCCACTAGAATAAATTGTGTCTTTTTGGAAAAGAAATTTGAAATAAGTTTACTATAAACTTTAGAAAATTGAAAGACGGGAGAGAGGGGTCCGCACCCAGGGACAGGAAACCCATCCTTTAAAAGTTTGCACCGGCTTCTCCACCTCAGTATGGTTTCCTATCCATGTGGGAGCATCGGTGAGGTTCCCTGAAGTGCTCGTCCCTTTGGGAGCCTTGGTGGAGCAGCGGCCCGGGAGAGCATAAGTTGGTATGCCGGTCTGGGAGCTGGGGAAGACCTCTTCAAGGTGGCACTGTGCCTCTATCTTTTTATAATTCACCACTGTCCAGAGCCGGCTGCCGCATCTGTGCCCCACTTCCGGCGGAGCTGGTTTTATGAGTAGAGCCCAGCTTGCATTATCCACACAGTTTATGCAAAGTTGTTTGTTAAAGGGGTTATCTTGCCAAAAAAATAAAAATGGTGAATGGCTGAGCTGCAGTTTCTGTCAAAGGGTAGTATCTGAGATTAGTTGGTTAGGTTTTAGTTCTGATTTAATTACATTTATGAACCGTTGAACCAGTAGTGCATACTTGTGATCTTAATTGTGTATTTAAAGATATAATGGGTAAAAAAAGGTTTCTGGGAAGTAGTTAGTATTTTGCTATCTAATAAAGATATTGTAGGAGATTTATGAAAAGTGATTTTATGGATGTTGAGTAATCACAATAGGTGTCTGATCTGTGCCTCAGCAGCATTATATCTGCATTTTATACAACAGTCTCGCGTTTCAATGTTATTCAATGCATTGAATAACATTGCAGTTATTTTTGACAGGTCGCATTCCAACATTTATTTAAGCAAATCCTATTCCTGTCCGTGTCCCATAGAAGTCTGTGGAACCGTGAACAATACACATGCCACACAGGTGTCAACCCCATGCTCTCCATATTTGCGGATCAGTTGCTAGGTAACACAACATCAAATGACTGGAAAAAGCCATATATTATAGAGTGCGTAAATACGTTCTGAGCATTGCTGAAAATCTTTTATTTCACTTGTTACTCCAGATTTTTCATGTGAATCTAGCTGTCCAAAGCATTTTTAAAAGTCACAACTTCACCCCAAACTACTCTAGTTTCACAAGATAAACTTACACCCTAAAGAGGAGAAAACCTGTTGCAGCTGCACAACACCACCTGAATGAGAAATCTGCCCCAAGAAAGGATGACCTTCAAGTTTGCTTTGTAAGTTTACTTTGTAAAAGTTGTTTTATCAATTAACATAAAATCTTGATTCACTTTGCACTGGTAAACATCACCAGATAACTTTGTAAGTTCTATGTAGACATACATCCCAACTGTCCCCATTGAGTTGGCCAGTCTCTGTTTTTAGGCTCTGCCCCACCAAATGGGAGGTATGTGCCGGGACATCAACTCTGTCAGAAGCCTCTGGACACCAACAGAGCTGATTACAGTGATAATGCGGATAGTCAGCAGCTCTCTGCATTATCTCTGTGCTTCTGCTTCAGCTCTGTGTAGCAACTGGCAGGCATGATGTGATGTCATCTGCCTGTTGGCTTCAGAGCTACAAGCAGGACAGAGGAGGAGCTTCTGCTGTGCGCAAAAGTGATTGTGTATTTATTATTATTTTGTTACTGTAGGGGTACAATAAGAGGGAACACAATATGAGGGAGAAAGGCTAGGGGGGTGGACAATAAGAGGAGGATTTAAAGGGAACATGTCACCAGGGACCTCATTTTCACTAAAGACAGGCTACAGAAGCCCATTACATCTGCAGTGCAAAGGTGTCCTTCTCTCAGCATTTTCATTACAATATAATTATGTGTTTTAACTTACCTGGCTTCTTGCCAGTATCCTGTAGAGAGTCCCAGGGTTTTCTTTGGTTTGGATGCATTTTTTTAAAGTGCACTCCTCAGCTCTCAGACCCCACCTTTTATGCTTGTGAACAACTCTTCTCTGCTCCACTGATGTCAGCTCACGACGCCCTGAGCTCTATTCCTGTGTGAGTAGTAGGGAGGAGTTGTACAGGAGCAGAAAGCTGTAATGCTGATCTGATCAGATCCCTTATAAGGACAGTGCAACTATCTGACAATGTTTTAGGTTTTCTGAAGACAGCCAGCAAGTGCACCCTGTACGAATTAAATGGGCTTCCCTTTTTATTAATAAATAACCTGCTCTGCTTAAAAGCTCAGCCCATCTGAAACAGGAAGACTTTCCAATAAGGGATATGGGACAGTGAAGGCCATTTAAACATATGCATTTTAGAAAGCGTTCTCTGTTTGCTTCATCATTCTTTTTTAGGTATGTCCTGTAAACTAGTCACTATGTCTACCATACAATGCCTCCTTCACTGACTCCCCCGCAGCCCTCATGGTGCCTGTGGAATATTCACATTGGACTTGGCCAGAAAGTTCTGTTACAGCAGGACAATACTAAAGTAGTGGAGAATCTGCCCACTCATCCAGGGGCGGATTAAAACTGCCATGGGCTCTGAGATGTGTGAATATTATAGCCCTACAAGTGTTGGATTTATTCTTACATATGGTACTAGAGCCAAGCTTCTTGGCGAATGGAGGATGTGTCCCTTCTGCCTGATTTCAATCTATGGTTACTGGACTGTTGGAGGGTTTGTTCAAAGGTCCTGAAATAGCTCTTAGATACATGTGTATTGAGAGCAGGTAGAGATGTAATAGTATTTCATGGGTGAAGGTCCTTCTCAGTTTAAAATTTGAATCCTAGAAGGATTGGGCTACATATACTGTAAAACACAACTGCAGACGAATGATCGTAGCGGATAAACCTGTATTGATGTGTTTTATACAGTATGTACTGATTCTGCTGTAGTGAACGCTTTTGACTGGGAGATCACAGAAGAATAGTAGGCATTTTTAGGTAGCAGCACCAGGGACTGCACACAATCCATACTTCATCTTCTCTATCAAATATAAAATCCACCAGAGTGGTTAACAAATACAGGCAGTACCGGGGTTACGTCCAAGATAGGTTCTATATGATTGTTGAATTTGTAAGTGTTATGTAAGTTGGTACAGGTACACAAGTATAACTCCAGACAGGGAACAAATTATTTTTTGTACCCTGTGATATTTAGATTTTAAAACTGTTGGGTTGATATGGAAACAAGGATTAACAATAAAGCTACATTACAGACACCTTGTAGTTGATCACTGCCGCTGGGACTAAAGAACATTAAATTTCCACCATCCAGAGAGCTTCCCAAGAGGTCACCGTGAGCAGAGATGTCAGAGTGTAACTAGGTGTTGTCTGTAAGTTTGGTGTCCTGTAAAGTTTGAGTTGTGTGTGACCTGCAATTACATATTTCTTACATACCGTATATACTCAAGTATAAACCGAGACCCCTAATTTTACCACCAAAAACTGGGAAACCTTTTGACTCGAGTATAAGCCGAGGGTAGGAAATGCATTGGTCACAGCCTTTCAGTATATAGCCAGCCAGTCCCCTGTAGTATATAGCCAACCCCCTTTATTATATTGCCTGCCAGCCGCCTTTAGTATACAGCCAGCCTCCAGTTTGCCCAGCACTTAAAAAATTAAACTTGCATACTCACCTTCTGGCGCCCCCTGATGCTCCCGAGTGCGCTGGTCAGCCGAGCGCATAGCCGCGCCTCTGCTGGCTAATACAGCGTTGAGAAGAAAGAAGAGGAGCCGCACTGAGCATCGTGGAGCAGCGGCGAGCATCAGGTGAGTATGTAAGTTTTTTTTTTTACTCTTGTATAAGCCTTACTGTACTCGACTACACAAACACACACATGTATCAAAACTAATGCAGTCTTTACTAGGTGCAGTTTGCCTGTGGAGGTGTCCGGCGCTCCAGGCTGCCAATTATGCATGCCCCCGTGCCTTCCTCCCCCATGCTGGAAGCATGGGAGAGCAAGGTGAGATCACGTGAGAGGTGTGAATTCTGGGAGAGGAAGGTGCAGGGTGTGCATAATTAGCAGCCTGGAGTTTAAGACATCTTGACCCAGCGCTCTGTGCTAATAAGTACAAGTTTGTTTTCTAGGTAAACCCGGTGTGTCAAGCTTAGTGATGGACAGTGCGGAGAGCAGAGGTGAGTATTTGTAGATTTTTTTTTTTAGTGGTTGATTTTCCTTGAAGTAAAGGAAATTTTATCACAAATCAGAGAGAACCTGCTGCAATGTTCTGCAGCAGTGTTTCAAATAACCAATCATATCCACTGACAAAAAATGCAATACTAAATTATTTGTACTGCAGGTTTTAAATTCCATGTAATCTATGGCTTTTAACCTATGCAATACAAATGTTACTTTCACAAGAATCTGTTTTCAAAGGTAAAAAAAAAAAAAGAAAAACCCTGCCAGTTTGGCAGTTTTTTCCATTGGTTAGTTTTCGAAAGGAAAACTAGCATTTGCTTTTATGCGTTATGAACCAAGCATACCTTGAGAATGCTGTAGCTACACTGATACAGAAACATATCTTATTTTATCCCTGAACCGTGTAGTTTTGCTGAAAAAACTATTATAAAATTATGATAATGAGGCTCTATTGCTCTTGTGGCTGCGGCAGGGCTTCTCCTCTTACTCTAGTTATGCACTGCTTTAAAGAAGTAATCACTGAGTTGTCCCAATTGCTGCACCATCCCCTAGCTGATGTGTAGGAGTCATCCAGCGCAGGTTGATTTGGCCTGTGTGGACAGTTCAGGAAGCTCCGTGTAATGTGTTTATGTACGACAGGCAGTGTGCACCCAGCTTTTCCAAGGTCCTGAATTTTACAATTGTTTTTTTTTTAGCAAAACCACTCGGATCACCATCACTGCATCAATGTAGCTACAGGTATGTTTGCTTCACAATGCATAAAACAAATAGATTTCCTTTAATGGAACATTGAAGTTGTGATCTTCCTTAAAGTGACATGAGGTAACCTTTTTTCGGATCTGGAAAATTATACACTACATTAAATTGCATATGCTATTTTAACAGAAATCTATATTATTCTATTTAACTAGATTGTAGTGGATTATGAATTCCAATTATGGAAACTCTTCCATACAAAACACTCTATACGGTTGTGCTCAAGGGCATTTGAATGATAAAGCAAAATGATTTTTTTCATTCATGGTTAGTAGTTGGTTGAAGCCATTTATTATCAAACTACTGTATTTTCTCTTTTTTAAATCAAAATGACCCTGAAAAGAAAGGCCATGGAAGCTAAAATTCAGCATGGGTATGTACATTTTGAGCACAACTGTACACAATAGCTGCTGTATATCATTTGCAATCTCTAGCGCTCTCTTGTGGTCAAAGGAGAGAATGTTTCAAAAGGTTTGGAATTTTGAAGGGGTAAGGTTACATTATTCGGTGGAATTCAAATTTTTAACAACCGACTCTCTACTTTGGGAGCAAGGAGTCCGTCCCATTGCGAGCGTGAGAAAAAAATTATACCTACTCTAATCAACAATTACAATATTTAAAATGCACTTTGTATTTATTTACTATTTAAAGCAACCTTTTTGTATATAAAGTTATTTAACATATCAACTTATACAAAGACATATACAACCCAATTACCAAACCAACCTCATACAGCAATATCTTGAAGGGACAGTTTTAGTACTATTTACAATTTTAGCATCATACAGCTAGTATTGTTTACACAATAAAGTTCATTTTAACCCCCATACTTTACAATTTTACTCAGTTTTATTGCTGTTTTAGCTCCTATAACTCCATGATGGTCAGTGTAAGATTCCAGAGCGTGGGCGGGGACACTCCATGATGCTGTGTGCTGACAATGTGCTTAGATTATCAGGGATATGGTTTATCTACACTTTCATTTAGCTTCTGAACATTCTACTAGTATCTGAGACATAGAAAAAGAGAGATGAGACAAGAGTTGGATCTAACACACAATGACTGACACACTTCAGCTATTCATGAGAAAAATCTGCCATGCCCAACCATAGTCAGAAAATTTACGGTCGGATCCCAGGGCAACTGAAATTGTATACACCAGGACTGATAGAGAAAGGGGGGAATAATATCTGTGAAATGATGTATGTTTGTTAATAACATTTTTATTTGTATGTTTACAGAGCTGTAGGAAGGTTTGTTTTCTGTGTAACAAATTGATCTTCCTAGTGACAGCTTTTTTTATTACATGCTGTGCATTGAGAAGCTGGAAAAAATTCCAAATGCAATGAAATTGTAGAATAATTTATGCAGATTTCATAGCTTTTACAACAGTTTAAAAAAAAAAATTTAATTAAAATAAATTTCTTCATTTTGCCCTAATCTAATGCTAATAACTTTTTCATACTTTTTCATACAGACCTTTTATAAGGTGTCATTTTTTGTGGTATATGATGTCGTTTACATTGCTACCATACTACAGTATTGCAGTGAATGGAGAATTTGCTAGGCATCTATAACACTGTGCCTCTGGCTAATCCCCAGTAGCATGCTTAATTCCACTACTAAATCGTGAGACAAAAACGAGTGAGTACAAGCTCATATTGTTGGAGGCCCTACTGGTGGAGTTCCAAATCGACACAGAGCTCACTGGCAGCACACAGAGGAAGAGGAAGTCGCCAACACAACAGGAACACCTTTTCCACCTTGGGAAGGAGAGTGAGCATTGCCTCAACCTCCACCTGGAAGATTATCTCTCTACACATTTCCATAGTATGGCCCTATGACACTACTAGGATCTTATACTTGGCTTGATAAACTTTCTTATTATTATTCCTTTTAAGGCTGGGGAAATCTCCTAACCCTTCACCATTTGCCATTTACAGTGTCAACATAATAAATACTACCCTAGGTTTTGAATCGGCAGCAGTCACTGGGGGAAATTTATCATTTGCTGGCGTTTGATTAACTCCCTGCCCCTCAGGATACATCATGATGCTCCAGCTTCCTGATATATGCAGAGAGATGGCTGCAGCAGCATAAGATTTTACAGATATCCAAAATTCCTGTAAATAATCGCAATTACTTGTGGTTCGCCAGTAATAATAATAATTATTCCAGGACTTGTACACCAGAAAACTGGCACATTAAAGGACATCTACCACCAGGATGGAGGATAGTAAACCAAGCACCAACATAGTGGTGTGTTCCCCCTCTGTCAGGATTTGCTCTTCTTTTAGCTGCTTATGTTCTGGATTTTACACAAAAAAGCTTTTATAATTATGCAAATGTGCCCAAGGGGCTCTGAGCTCCATAGGTGTTAATGGAGCCTGGAGCCCCTCAAGCTCATTTGCATAATTATAAAGCCCTTTTTACTTAAAAACAAGGGCATGAAAAGCTTAAAGAAAAGAAGATCCTGCCAGAAGGCGCTCACCAGTATGCCAGTGTGCTTGGTTTACAATCCATCATCCTGGTGGTAGATGTCCTTTAACACCTTTAAATTACCCTGGAGGATCTAAAATAATGGCAAAAAAAAAAAAAAATATGAAAAAATAGTAAAAAAAAGTAAAAGTTTAAATCACCCCCCTTTCCCTAGAACTGATATAAATATAAATAAAAATCATAAACACATTAGGTATCATCGCGTCCCAAAATGTGCGATCTATCAAAATATATTAGCGATTTTTCCCAGCGTTTAACCCCGTAACAGAAATTGGCACCCAAAGTCGAAAATGCCACTTTTTTGAAAAATATTAAAAATTCTACAAAAAGTGATCAAAAGCCCATACAGTCCTAAAAATTACAGCATTAAAAACGTCATCAAAAGTCGCAAAAAAGGACACCACCCACAGCTCCGTACACTGAAGTATAAAAAAGTTATTAGTGCCAGAACATGGCAAAATGAAGAATTTTTTTTTGTACAGAAGGTTTAAATTTTTTTAAATGTATGAAAACATTATAAAACCTGTACAAATTTGTACAAATTTGGTATCCTTGTGATCGTACCGAACCGAACAATAAAATAGACATGTGATTTGGGGCGCACAGTGAAAGCTGTAAAATCCAAGCCCACATGCAGATGTATCTGATCACATCAAATCAAAGCATGCCTCTATGGATTTTTGCACCACCCCATGCCTCATGATGTGATTTCATGTATCAACAGATACAAACATATGGCGGACATTGCCGATGTAAAAGGACCTTAGATCTGATTACCCTGGTCACATGACCTGCAGTGCTGAATACTTAGAAGAGGCATGCGACATGGGGAGGGGTAGATTGGAGGGGCCAGCCAAGATGGACACACCTTGATGCCAGGGAATATAAGATAAAGTTGATTTATGGCTATGTATGGGAAAATATTTTTAACAGGAGGGTGTCAGTTAGTTTGGACTGGGCCTGCCTGATTTCAAGAGCTACTATCTTTCGGTGAAGGTACTTGACTGTTGTAGCCCTGTCTGTCTGTCAAAATGTGGGTCTCTGTCTAGCAGAGTTGCCCTCTAAATACTTTTTCTGGGTTGAACCCCCTTTGTGCATCACATTCAACTGTAGGAGATATGTTAGTGTATTCTAGAATTATTTCCCTTCTGTTTTTTTTTTCACACCCTGTTGCTATTATAAATAAAGAATTTATAAAATGAATGTCACCCCCAAATACAAGAACTTTTGAGAACTCAGCGGTGAAAAACCAACAGAAACTGGTTAGGAAATATAAGTCTGCAATGATTAATATTCTAGTAAATATCTTCACTCGTGAGAAAGAAAAACATACTTTTCCACTGCATCTGCCTTTATCTGGGACAATGGGGCTCATTTACTAACATTTTCGTGAGGGTTCCATTTTGTCACACGCGATCGGATTTATGATGCATCGGCGCCGGCTTGCACGCGACAGAAATCGGGGGGTGGGCTGTCGGAAAACGTGCAAGATTTAACAATTAGAATTGTGTCGTAAGACACGCACTCAGAAGCATCGGGAAGAAGCACCGCGGAAGCGACGGATGCAGGAACTCGGGCGCACGATCTTCATGAATCGCGCCGGAATTCATCCTTGTCGGAATCGGGGATTGCAACAGGACCAGGTAAGTAAATTTGCCCCAATGTACGTTACTGACTTGCATATTGCAATCAATACAACCTTACGCTACCTGCACATAACATGTTCAGTTATACAGGATGCAAGTTAGGTTTTGGTGTACCTTCATTTGTATCCCTTGTGTCATCTGCAAGTGAGCTCCACTTATGCACCAATGACTATTGAAAAGGTCCTCTCAGAATCCAAAAACGAACAGGAGCAGGACCTGCTCTATCTTTTCTGTTTTGGGCAGTCGTCTCATACACAGGGCTGTGAAATCTACACCGCATGCATGAGCCAATAGAAGCGTAGGAAGCAAGATGAAAGCTGCTGCCGCTGCTTTGTGGGAATGAGAAAAGGTGAATACATTTTCCACATATTGGAACAAGGGAGGGGAAAGGGCTACTGTGGGCAGCGTGAGTTCTTGCTTCTGGGTGCACTCTGGTTGCGGGGGGGGGGGGGGGTTAGGCATTGTGGCTACTGGGGCGTAGTGTGGGGGCCCTGGCTTCTAGGAGGCACTGTGGCTACTGGGGGGACTGTGGCTGTTAGGGTGCACTGTTGCTGGTGGGGGGTACTGTGGCTGCTGGATTGATCAGGAGGTTGTTTCAGTGCTCCATGAAAATTATGGGCATTTTCCCATTTTCCCCTGGAACATAACCACACCCCAGAAAACTGGAGGTCATTCTGTAACCCCCAAGTGGTTACAGTGTAATACAGTGTATGCTAAGGACATTTAGGCTATTTCCGCAGGGGCAGGGTGTCCAGTACCTTATCACTCCCTGGTCTGGAATGATGGAGATGATCTATTCCCTAATAAGGTCAGCATGTATGAGGCTGAACAGAAGACATGCAGGTGGTCCCTGAACTGTAAGAGCCCCTAAATTACAGGCTCAGACGGAACGGGCATGGTTTCTGCATGATGAAGCAGCAGCCAATACACACGCAGTAAGGTCTAATAAAGGCTTCTAAGGGCTATAGATAGATTATGGAAAACGGGCGGGGATAAAGGTTGGGGGGGCCCCCCATGAATTTAGTCCAGACAGGGTAACAGCAATTGATATATACTGCCTCCCCAGCGATGAACTATCATATAGTCTCCGTATCACTATACAGTGCCCAAAGCACAGCACTATATACAGCTCCCCCAAAAAATACTAATTATACAGCCCCCAGTAATCACTTGTACCAGTTCCCCCAGCAATAACGACATACAGCATCTCCAGCAAATTCGCTATATACAACCCCCAGCAATCAATGTATACACCCCCAACCAAAAATCACTTATACAGCCCCTCAGTCAATAATTCATATACAGCTACCCAGCAAATCACTGGTATACAGCCCACTCCACGGAAGGTATCACTATATCAGCTCACTCCCGGCTAATGTATATCATGTCCAACACTGCATATATACAGTCCCCAGCAATCAAATGTATACAGTCACCAGGAAAATCCACTATATACACTCCCACAGTAAGTTCACTATATACAAGCCCCCCCACCGAAATACACTATGTATAGCCACCATGCCCCTAGCATAAACGTAATATGCCCCCCTAAATACCATATACGTCCCCATATTAATAACTAGTATAGTAGTCCACCTATAAACATATTACAGGCCTCCTCTAATACCATATACAGGCCCCCTAAATAACTACCACAGCCACTATCCATAATAAACTGATATACACCCCCTATATCAATAAATATATAGTAGCCCCCCTAATAAACATATCGTACTCCCTTAATTAACTATATAAAGTCCCCTAATAATAACTAAGTTTACCGAATCCCTGATAAACTAAATAACACCTCTCTAATAGACTAAAACAAAACTATTAAGTGTTCCCATAATAACTATTATACACCCCATAATAAACTAATACAGACGCCGTCCATAGAATAACTTTATCGAACAGCACTATCTCTATAATGCAACTTAATGTAGACTCCTATTATAGCTATGTACACCACTCATAAAATTTTAAATATGAACAAGTCTAGGTAAAATAAATAAAATTGTACTATCCCATCGTCCCCGATGCGCACTGGACTCACTTCCTTCCTTTACGGGCGGATGTCAGGATACTAGTGGATCACGGATGTAAAAGACACAAGATGGCGCCCCAGCGGGGCGCTTTGTTTAAATCTGTTAACTAGCATCCTCCCTGCGCTTGCGCAAGACGTGAAGGTTCGGGACAATGGCGGGATCGGCCCAGGGATGCGGGACCCACAAACACAAGTTGGCGATTCACCCACATTGGTGGGTGGCCCTCCCTAAACCGACCCTGATTGGAAACTCTCCTATTCTTGGCTCCCTCAGCAGGCTGAAATGATTTCTACAATGCTTAATGAAATCATTGGCGAGGGACCCCAGAGCTAGACGTTGGCATGGGTTTCATACATTTTTCCCTAGCCTAGAACTCCCCTCATTACTTATTATTTTTTATAGAATCATTACAGTGGTCTAAATTAATTGTGAGTGAACAGGAAAAAAAATCTTCCAACACAGATCAAGCATGATCTAAACCATAAAACACATACCTGCATTAGATCCAGGCAGGACTGTTAACTTGTTAGCGTTTGTGTCCGATATATCGGATACGAAAGGTGCCGCCCGTTTTGCGGAATTTCTCCATGAACACCCTCCCCGCTCTCGTCTTCAGGGGCCAGCGATCGTCCATTATAAAATGTCCATAAGCCCCACAACAACAAAAATAAAGAGACAGAAATAATGTGCAAAAAAAGTCTAAATCATAACACACAACCCCACAATATAGTCATCCGACTCGTAACAGAATCCCATTGATTAAAGTAATAATATGAACACTTGCAGGATGAACGCCAGTAAAAAAAACTGTTAAAAGCCTCGAAAAAATTATGATTTTTAGCTATGTATTCCCACACAAAATTGCAAAAAAGTGATAAAAAAAAATATGTACTTCAAATGATTACTGTTGCAACAGTACAACAAGGTCCTGCAAAAAAAACAAGCCATCAAACCGCTCTGTAGCCAAAAAAGTAATGTAGTGCCACTGGAAACGGGGAGACAAAGAAATTATATTTTTTCCTCACATAGGGTTTTATTGCAAATTTAGTAAAATGTAAGAAAAATTATTAAGTATGGGATCCCCGTAATTGTATTAACACATAGAATAAAAGTAACATGATTATTAGGCTATACGATGAACATTTCCAAAAAAAATGTAAAAATCCAGGACAGAATTAGCTTTTCTACTCCTGCCCTCAAAAAAAAGTGTCATAAATGTCACAATAGGCAGGATTTACAAAACCCCAAAAGGTAACACTCGGAAAAACCATCCATCCTTCAACAAAAAAAGCTAAAATGTATAACTACAAAAAGGGGCACCAATGAGAACCGCATAAAATCCTGCACTGCCGGCGCTCCACATCTCGTCTCCGGCGCACCCATAAAACGTAGGCACGGGGGGTTTCATACGGAAAATTGCATAACGAAATTGTAATAATGTAAAAGTGTCAACCTTCCATTTATTGATTTAATACTATTGGAAGATCTCAAGTGGGTTAAACCAAACTTCTTAAAAAGGTGTTTCTGATAGTTTGAGGGCGTGTAGATTGAGGGAAACTCGGGGTTGGATCTATATAGAGGGGTTTTTAATGCTAATATAAAAATATTAATCTAAAAGTTTCATACTCCCAAAATAGTTCACATCTGAACAATAGGAAATCCGATATTCGATTTGTTAGCCATGTAACATTCACAAATAAAACATCAAGACATTGCACAAAATTTATGAAGGAAAGTAAGCGAATATGGGGAAATGATTTAGCAAAATTTTAGGTGGTAAACATTGTATCGTGTGAAACGTCAATAATTGGAATTTCGAAAATGGATCATTTTTCAAAAAAAGTTTCACATTTTTTTTTCTTTTTTGTAGTGTAAACACAAAAACTTATCATGCCAAAGTTTGACATTCTCGAAACGATTTTGATAGTAAACAGTGTTCAAAAGTGTAGACCTTGATGAAAGCAAACGAAAGTCGGATTAGAATACAATAAATAGGGGCTGAGCTTTAAGCTCAAAATGGCGGTATAAGGACGTAAAATTGTGATCTATAGCATAATTTTAGAAAATTGATTTTGAAGGAAAGACTACATGGATTAACAAAATTAAAGAAGATTACCACAGTCACAGTACTGGATTAATGAGTAAGTAGTCCCTAGGTTTATCATGATGGATATTTCATGTGGTTAGATTTTCGTAAGAAATGGATCCTACACAGGTACAACAAAAATAGCTTTTATGTATTTATATAGTTATAATAAAGTGTATGACCTTGTCTTTCTGATTGTGGACTCTTAAAAGAAACTACCAGCAGGACCTAAATGTACGCATACATAGAACGTTCATCTGTGATGTCTTGAGAGAAAAAGCCACGATGAATGCGATGAAATGATTTGAACACATGAATTATAGGAGCTTAACCGCAGTACGCTATGTGATTTTGATAAATGCATAAGGGTTGTTTTTAATGTGACCCTTTATAAATGGTTTATATGATTAGAAACATTTGCCCACAATGACATCACGTGTGTGTATGCGACAACTGGTAATAGCCACCTCAGTTAGCGTTTTAGAGGACAATTTAAGCATGAAAACATACCCATATTCCAACTATAATGGTAGAAACACATAAAAACTTCTTTAGCCTTTCAACTTTTATATTATGTTATATAGCAATGAATTTTACCCAAATTGTCACCGGTTGTGATTCCCCTTTTTAAAAACCAACGAGAATGATACCCTATCTTGTGTTGTTTTCTTGGAATATACAGTCAACAAATGCTTCAGAAGCAGTGAAGTGGGGGAAAACAACCTCTATAACCGTATTTGACACTGAAGCTGAGTCAATATAAGTAGATTGCCCACATTCCATTATGCCGGCTGTGTTACTTTCATTCAGTAATTTAGCAGGAAAAAAAATCCAGTGTGATCCTCACACGAGTAAATCAATTGAACACGCAAGTGTAACATTAACAGGGTCTATATGGTGGACAACGGCAGACTTCCAGTAATATGGAGGGAGCAATGGACGAGTGGCTGATTAAAGTGTCCCATGTGGCCCGTGGCTGTTTACACGAACTAGAATCCCCCAAGTGTTTCCAAAACCAAATGTGCCCAGGTATGTATAGAACTTAAAGGGGTATTCTGCTGGGAATATGAACGTCTGACACATAAACCCATGATGATATAAATAAATAAATACAAACCAAACTCAATGTCATTCAGTCACAAAGGAGCTTAAATAATTTGATTTTATGATTTACAAAATTTATGGCCTCTCTAAAAGTACGGTGGAGTTATCATATAGAGGGCCGCCAACTGGAAACTACAAAGTTCCGATGACCTTAGTTTCAGTAAACTCCGACATCCTCTTATGCTCATGATCCAGTGATGATATAACAAACTTCTTTGCTCTGTAACAAGTAGAGTAAGATGTTAACTCAGTGGTAACTCAATCACCAGCCAACACTGGCCAATACTGAATGCACTGCAACGCAACTGGGACTTACGCCAAACGTGTAAGTGGTGAGTGATCACATGACCTGCCCAGGCAGAGGGAAATTTATCATTTGCTGGCGTTTGATGAAATCCCTGCCCCTCAGGATACATCATGATGCTCCACTTCCTGATATATGCAGAGAGATGGCTGCGGCAGCATAAGATTTTACAGATATCCAAAATTCCTGTAAATAATCGCAATTACTTTTGGTTCGCCAGTAATAATAATAATTATTCCAGGACTTGTACACCAGAAAACTGGCACATTAAAGGACATCTACCACCAGGATGGAGGATAGTAATCCAAGCACCAACATAGTGGTGTGTGTCCCCTCTGGCAGGATCTGCTCTTCTTTTAGCTTCTTATGCTCTGGATTTTACACAAAAAAGCTTTTATAATTATGCAAATGTGACCAAGGGGCTCTGAGCTCCATAGGTGTTAATGGAGCCTGGAGCCCCTCAGGCTCATTTGCATAATTTAAAGCCCTTTTTACTTAAAAACAAGGGCATGAAAAGCTTAAAGAAGAGAAGATCCTGCCAGAAGGCGCTCACCAGTATGTCAGTGTGCTTGGTTTACAATCCTTCATCCTGGTGGTAACTATATCGTCCTCGCGGGGCAAGGGGTGTATGGAGAGAGCTCACGAGCTGAGCTCTCCCCGTACACAGCGGGTAACAGCTGTATAAAACAGCCAACACCCGCCTGTCACTGCCGCGGTCGTTGCTGGCACTGATCGCGGCACTTAACCTGTTAAGTCCCGCGGTCGAACACGACTGCGGCACCTAACTTACCTTTACATGGGCGCCGCCATCTTGGATGGCCGATCGCCACCCCCTGGAACGTCATCGGAGGGCGGCGATCGGTTGCTATGACAGCCTAGAGTCTCATTGAGACTCATAGGCTTGCCAGGTGCAATGATTTCTAATAGCCACCAGAGGGCAGGCTATTAAAAATCATTGTAAAATAGCTATATACTGCAATACTGGCAAATATACTAAAATAATGGCAAAAAAATAAAAAAAAATATGAAAAAATAGTAAAAAAATAAAAGTTTAAATCACCCCCCTTTCTCTAGAACTGATATAAATATAAATAAACAGTAAAAATCATAAACACATTAGGTATCATCTCGTCCCAAAATGTCCGATCTATCAAAATATATTAGCGATTTTTCCCAGCGTTTAACCCCGGAACGGAAATTGGCGCCCAAAGTTGAAAATGCCACTTTTTTGCCATTTTGAAAAATATAAAAAAATTCTACAAAAAGTGATCAAAAGCCCATACAGTCCTAAAAATGAAAGCATTAAAAACGTCATCAAAAGTCGCAAAAAATGACACCACCCACAGCTCCGTACACTGAAGTATGAAAAAGTTATTAGTGCCAGAACATGGCAACATGAAGATTTTTTTTTTTTGTACAGAAGGTTTTAATTTTTTTAAATGTATGAAAACATTATAAAAACTGTACAAATTTGGTATCCTCGTGATCGTACCGAACCAAACAATAAAATAGACATGTAATTTGGGGCGCACAGCGAAAGCTGTAAAATCCAAGCCCACAAGAAAACGGCGCAAATGCGTTTTTTCTTCATTTTCACTGCATGCATTCTGATTTTTCCCGACACAGTGATGGCATGGAATAATAAAAACATCACTAGGAGGTGCAATTTGTTACGCAGAAAAACAAGCCAAACAGAGCTCTTTACATGGAAAAATAAAAAAGTTACAGATTTTTGAAGGTGGGGAGTGAAAAATGAAAATACAAAAACGAAAAAGGACCACGTCCCTAAGGGGTTAAACACGCACACTGGCACACTTTCTTTTTGTGAAGCTACTGGATGCAGTTAAGTAGAGAGGCTCAGTGAGACAGCTCCTTCTGTGAAGAGAAGCTTAGGGAGGGCTTGTGAACAGAGAACAGTCTATCTCAAAGTATATTCAGAGGTGTTTTAGGGCAAAGTGCTAGATGCAGCAGGTTTTTTGGTGGCACCCTGCTCCCAGCAGGTGTGATGGGCAGTGCTCAGTACTGACAGAATGTCTATGAAGTTAGAGGATGCAGCCTGAAAAAAGGAAGGGACAAGCTTCTGCATTTGATTAACTAGTGTGTCAAACAGCGCACCTCTTAGCCTGATAAGTGGTGGCACTTTAGGCGGATGCCACTGTTACCCTCTCCTGGCCCTGCCCCCTTGTATGTCCCTGACCAGCGATGATTACTCCACTTCGAGCCTCGTCTAGTGGTTCAGCGCCACAATTTCCCATCTGATGGCGGTTGTTTGATTGCCGGCACTTCCACTAAAACTTCCATCTCTCCAACTTTTGAACTTGAACTTCCTCCATATTAAATTCGCACTTGGGTGGGGTTAACCCCACTAAGAATAAGGCAGAGCGCTCCTCTGTAGGCTTAAAGAGGACCACCTAAAATATAGAATTAAAAAATATGATTAAAAAGCATGGCCTTTATCCCTAAATGGTTCCTTTCCATGGGCGAAATGTAAAAATAATAATAAATATACTTATATGCAACTCACCTGACTCAATGACACTAAGTGAGTCCATTGAGGCCCTGCATATTCAGTGGTTATTGCACTGCCCTGCCTCCTTGTTCCTGTTTGACAGTTCTCAGTGATATGATATGCTGCTGTTTGGAACATTGAAATAGTACTTGCTTAAGTCATTGAGCACTTAAAGTCATGTGGCCAGGGTGAATATCCTCGAAAGGTCTGTTACACATTGCAATGTCTACCCATGTAGTATATGATCACATCAAATCAAAGCAGCCTCATGGATTTTTGACACCACCCCATGCCTCATGATGTGATTTATGTATCAACAGATACAAAACATATGGCGGAAATGCCGAGGTAAAAGGGACCTTCGAAAAACATTGAGTACCTTGGTACATGGACATTGCAGTGCTGAATAACTTAGAGGAGGATGACGACAGGGAGAGGGCGTAGGATGGAGTGGCCAGCCAAGATGGACCCACCATGAGCCAGGAATATAAGATATAGTTGATTTATGGCTATGTATGAGGGAAAATATTTATAACACGCGAGGTGTCAAGTTAGTTGGACGGGCCTGCCTGATTTAAGTGGCTACTGATCTTTCGGTGAGGTACTTGATGTTGTAGCCCTGATGTCTGTCAAAGTGTGGTCTCTGACAATGGGGCTCATTGTATAAACATTTCGTCCGGGTTCCAGACGATTTCCATTTGTCTCAATCTGCCGAGTCGGATTATGATGATAGGGGCCGGGTTGCACGCCGACAGCACAAGGGGGGGGGTGGGCGTCGGAAAGAATGACGGCAAGAATTGACAACAATTAGAATTGTGTAGTAGACACGCAACAGACGCACGGGAAGAAGCACCCGCGGAAGCGCACGGATGCAGGAACTGGCGCACGATCTTCATGATCAACGCCGATTCATCACTTGTTGGAACGGGGATTGACAACAGGATAGCCGTGGCGTAAAGTAAATTGCGCACCAATGTGCTGTTACGGACTTGCATATCGACAATCAAATACACCCCGTTTACCGCTACCTACACAGGACTGTGCGAGTCTTACCATCAGAGTATGTGCAGTTAGTCGGTGGACCTTAATTGGTGAGTCAATACTTCTGCTGTCATCCAAGTGAGTCCACTTATGACACCAACTGTATTGAACAAGGTCCACTCATCAGCAACCAAAAAACGAACGAGGGCAGGACTTGCTCGAATGCTTGTCTGCCAGTGTTGTGGCAGTCGTCTCATAATACAGGGGCCCCCTGTGAAATCTACACCATGCATGCATGAGCCAATAGAAGCGATAGGAAGCAAGATGAAAGCTGCGCCGTCTGCTTGTCGGCAATGAAGTAGAAAAGTGAATACACACTTGTCCACATATGGAATGAACAAGGGAGGGGCAAGGGCTCTGTGGGCAGCGTGAGTTCTTGCTTCTGGGACTGGGGCGATTTGGGGTGCTAGGGGGGGGGGTGGGGCCCTGTTAGGCATGGTGTGCTACCTGCGGGCGTAGTGTGGGGGACCTATGGCTTCTACCGGTAGGACCATGCTAGGCCACACTGGGGCGATGTGGTGTTATGGGTGCACACATCGTGTGTGGTGGGCGGTATGTGTGGCTGATCGCGATGATCAGTAGACACAGGGGTAGTTTCAGTTGCTCCATGAAATTTATGGGCATTTTCCAATTTTCCACTGGCACATAACCACACCCCAGAAAACTGGAGGTCATTCTGTACCCCAAGTGGATACAGTGTAATAGAGTGTTGCTAAGGACATTTAGGCTATTCGCCGGGGGCAGGGTGCCAGTACCTTATCACTCCCCTGGTCTGGATGATGGAGATGATCTAGTTCCCTAATAAGGTCAGCATGTATGAGGCTGAACAGAAGACATGCAGAGTCCCTAACTCTACAGGCCCTCAGAGGAACGGGCATGGTTTCTGCAGTGAAGCAGCAGCCAACTTCACCAGTAAGGTCTAATTAAAGGCTATTAAGGCTATAGATAGATTATTGGACACGGGCGGGGATAAAGGTTGGTGGGGCCCCCATTGAATTTAGTCCAGACAGGGTAACAGCAATTGTATATACTGCTCCCCAGCGATAACTATATATAGTCTCCCCAGTAATCACTATATACAGCTCCCCCAAAATCAATTATACAGCCCCCAGTAATCACTGTATCCAGTTCCCCCAGCAAATAACGACATACAGCTCTCCAGCAATCGCTATATACAACCCCCAGCAATCAATGTATACACCCCCACAACCAATCACTTACAGCCCCCAGTATAACTTATATACAGCTCCCCAGCAATCACTGTATACAGCCCCCCAGGAAATCACTATATCCAGCTCCTCCGGTAATGTATATACGAGTCCAACCATGCAATATATCAGTCACCAGCATCAATGTATACAGATCCCAGAAATCACTATATACAGCTCCCACAGTAATATCATATATACAGCCCCCCCCCGGTAATCACTATGTATAGCCCCCAGCACTCCAGCATAACGAATATGCCCCCCTAATATAAGCCCCCATATAATAACTAGATTAGACCCCTATAGACTAGATACAGCCTCCCTATAATACCGGATATACAGGCCCCAAATACTAACACAGCCCCATCACAATAACATATACACCCCCTTATAATAAATATATAGAGCCCCCTATAAACTATATACAGTCCCCTATAATAACATATAAAGTCCCCTATAATAACTATTTACAGTCCCTTATAATATAATAACACCTCTCTGATAAACTAACAAATAAAGTTCGCCATAATAACTAATACACCCCAATAATAACTATATACAGCACGCCTCCATAAATAACTTTATACAGCCTATCCTGATAAAAACTTATGCAGTACTCTATTATAGCTATGTACACCACTCATAAAAAATAAAAATATACAGTCTAGGTAAAATAAATAAAATTGTACTCATCTCCATCGTCCCCGTATGCGCACGGACCTCATCTCCTTCCTTTCAGAGGATGTCAGATACTAGTGGATCACGGATGTAAACAAAGATGGCAGCCCAGCGAGGGCGCACCTTTTGTTAATCTGGTATCATAGCATCCTTCCCTCGCTGCTGCCATAGACGTGAGGTTCGGGCACATTGGCGGGATTCGGCCCAGGGAGCGGCGGACCCAAACACATGTTTGCGATTCACCCACATTTGGTGGGGGCCCCCCTAACACGACCCTGATTGGAAACTCCCTTTCTTGGCTCCTCTCAGCAGGCTGAAATGATTCTATAAGCTAATGAAACATGGCATGGGACCCCAGGCTAGAGTTGGCAGGGTTTCTACATTTTTCATAGCCAAGAACCCCCTCCATTCTTTTTTTTTTATAGAATCATTAGTGGCTTAAATTAATTGTAGTGAAAGGGAAATCTTCCAACAAGATCACCACATGATTAAACCATAAAACACATACCTACTTAGATCCAGGCAGGACTGTAACCTGTTAGCGTTTGTGTACGATATATCGGATACGAAGCTGTGCCGCCCGTTGCGGAGATCTTCTACCATGCACCCTCCCCCGCTCTGTCTTCAGGGGACCGATCGTCCATTAAAAAATGTCCATCAAGCCCCATACAAAAATAAAGAGACAAATAATGTGCAAAAAAGTCTAAATCATAAACACACACCCCACAATATAGTATCACGACGTAACGAACCCCATTGATTAAAGTAAATAATATGCAAACCTTGCGGATGAACGCCGTAAAAAAAATGTTAAAAGCCCCGCAAAAAATTATGATTTTAGCATATGTATCTCCACACAAAAATGCATAGAAAAGTGATAAAAAAAATATGTACTCAGAATGATTACTGTTGCAAGTACAACACGTCCTGCAAAAAACAAGCCATCAACCAGCTCTGTAGCCAAAAAAGTAATTGTTGCCACTTGGAAGACGGGGGAGGAGCAAAAATATATATTTTCCTCACATTAGGGTTTTATTGCAAATTTAGTAAAATGTAAGAAAAATTATTTAAGTATGGGATCCCCGTAATTGTATTAACCCTAGAATAAAGATAACATGATTATTAGGCTATACGATGAACACACCAAAAAAATGTAAAAAATCCAGTACAGAATTGATGCTTTTCTACTCCTGCCCTCAAAAAAAAGTGCATAAATTTCACAATAGGGGATACAAACCCCAAACTAACACTGGAAAAACCATCTCATCCTTCAAAAAAAAAGCTAAAATGTTATAACCTACAAAAGGGGCCAATGAGAACCCTAAAATCCTGACAGCTACTCGGGGAGGAAGAATTGCATAACAAATTGATAATTGTAAAGTGTCAACCTCCATTTTGATTTAATACTATGAAGATCTCAAGGGGTTAAACAATACTTCTTAAAAAGTGGTTTCTGATAGTTTGAGGGGTGTAGATTTGAAATGGGTTGATTATATAGGGGGTTTAATGCTAAAATATTAAAAATTTAATCAAAACGTTCTCTCCCAAAATAGTTCAATTCTGAAAATAGGAAATCCGATATTCGATTTGTTAGCCATGTAACATCAAAATAAATTCACCAGACAGTTGCAAAAATATATGAAAATGTAAGGGTACATTGGGAATGTATTTAGCAAATTTTAGGTGGTAAATCAATCTGTGATGGAAACGCAATAATTGGAATTTCGAAAATGGATCATTTTTCAAAAAAAGTCATCATTTTTTTTTCTTTTTTGTAGTGTAAACACAAAAACTTATCAGCCAAAGTTGACATCTCAGAAACGTTTTGATAAGTAACAGTGTTCAAAAGTTGTAACCATATGAAAGCAACGAAAAGTCAGAATACAAAAAAGGGGGCTAGCTTTAAGCTACAAAATGGCTGTGATTAAGGAGTTAAAATTTGTGACTATAGCATAATTTTAAAAACTTGATTTTGGAAGGAAAGACTCCATGGATAACAAAATATAAGAAGATTACCACAGTCACAGTACTGGATCTATGAGTAAGGTCCCTGGTTTATCATGATGGATTTTCAGTGGGTTGATTTCTTAAGAGAATGGATCCTCACAGGAACAACAAAAAGAGCTTTTGTATTTATTTTATTAGTAAAGTGTTACCTTTGTCTTTCCTGAGGGACTTTAAAGAACTTCCAGAGGATAAATGTACGCTATACATAGAACGTTCATCTGTGATGTCTTGGAGAAAAGCCACATGACATGAATGATACTTGTAACACATGATATTATAGAATGCTTAAAGCAGTACACTTGTGATTCTTGAAAATGCAAAGGGTTGTTTTAATGGACCCTTTATAAATGGTTTACTAGATTATGAAACTATTTGCCCACAATGACAAGTGTGTAGCCAAACTGTATAGCCACCTCAGTTGCGCTTTAGAGGACAATTTAAGCATGAAAAAATTACCATACCAACTATAATTAGAAACACATAAAACTTCTTACCTTTCAACTTTTTATTATATATGACAATATAATTTTACCAAATTGTCAGGTGTGATTCCCTTTTTAAAAAACAACAGAATGATACCCTATTGTGTGTCTGTTCTGACATATACTAGTCAAAAAATCTTCAGAAGCAGTGAAGTGGGGGGAAAACATAACCTCTATAACCTGTATTTGCACCGAAGCTGAGTCAATATGAGATTGCCCACACTTCCATTATTGCCGAGTGTGTTCTTTCATTCAGTAATTAGCAGCAACAAATCCAGTGTGATTCCTACAAGTAAATCAATTGAACACGGCAGAGTGCTACATTACAGGGTCTATATGGTGACTAACTGGCAGCTTCCAAATATGGGGGAGCATGGACAGTGGCTGCGATTAAGTGTCCCATGGCCGGGCTGTTTACACGACTAGAATCCCCCAAGTGTTCCAAACCAGACATGTGACCCAGTATGTGTAGAACGTTAAAGGGGTATTCTCGGGAATATAACGCTGACACATAAACCCATGATGATATAAATAAATAATACAATACAAACTACAATGTCTTCGTCACAAAAGGAGATTAATAATTTGATTTTATGATTTACAAAATTTATGGCCTCTCTAAAGTAGGTGGAGTTATCATAAGAGGGCCGCCACTGGAAACTACAAGTTCCAATGAACCTTTAGTTTCAGTAACTCCTCTCCCTCTTATGCTCTGATCCAGTGATGATATAACAAACTTTTTGCTCTGTTCATAGTACATGATGTGTAACTGGCCATCACACAACAAGGCCATGCAACTGAAATGCACTGCAACTCAACGACTACAGCCAAACGTAAGTGTGGTGATCACATGACCTGCCAGGCGCAGGTACACGGACATGTGATGTGGAATTGGGTGACCAGCAGCATGTTGTCCTGCAAACGCGATACGGCGGAGGAAATGTAAACGGAATGATTAAAGGGCTCAAGAGCATTTTAATCTCTTCATTACAGTATGTCAACCAGGCTTTCTGCTAAGGGGAGCCAATATGTAAGTAACAACTAATAACATAGCCTTCAATTTTCGAAGTGACCCAATTGTATAGGCAATTATGTCTGATTTCCTGGAATACCCTTGTAGAGTAGTAACTCTGTAACTTAATCCACTGTCTGCAAAGTGCAAGAAGTAAAGAAAGAAAAAACAATAGATTTACATGATGTAACTCAAAATTTCTCATATAAACCCAGTCATATTTAGGAAAGCTATGACAGATGCGGAACTGCGGATGTGTGCCCTGCAGTTGAACCCCCTCCATATCGTGGGCCAAATTCCTCCGTTCTGACGAGCCTACGTAGCCCATACTCATTTTTTTTGTTTAAAGGAAATTGGTGTCAGACGTAAACCACACTTACATTGGGTTCCGCTTGGAAAAAAATTCGGTGAGCCCCCAACAAGAAATATCACATATCTAACCTACAACTCAATAGGATGTGGTCAGTTCCAGCAGGCCCGCGCTAAAAATGCCCTCTTTTATTGCAGCTGCTCCTTTACGCCTGCCTGAAGAGCTGATTTTCTGCTGTCGATATTGTATATAAGAAGGGGCTACGAAAAAGAGGACACATAATTATACCCCGATTTTTCTTAGCCCCACACACCTATAATGTCCCGTTCTTGTCCTTTTCATATAACGGAAATCTTATATACTCATGTAAAGCCAAGTTACATAATTTAATATCCATAATGTCTAATAAAATTTCAGCGGAGCAGTCACACCGTTATTAACTGAATGCTCACACGCGAGTCCCACTTGAAGATAATCTCCACGAAAGCCCCTCTTAATGTAATGTCCACAGCAGACCCCCCTTAAAAAAAATGTCCACAGCAGAACCCCCCCGATGAAATAAATGTCAACAGTAGAGCCCCATTATGGTCTATGGCAGGCGCCCTTATGAATCTTCCACAGCAGAGCCCACCGTTGCAAGAAAGTCCATATACAGAGCACCCTATTAAGGAAATGTCCACAGTTAGAGCCCCCTTTAGCCCACAGTAGAGCTGCCCTTTAAGAAATGATGTCCACAGCAGAGCCTCCGCAGCAAATGTCCAAAGCAGAGCCATTCTTAAAGGAATGTCCACAGCAGCTGCCTCTTGTATGAAAATTGTCCATAGTTAGTGAGCCCCCCATTAAAGAAATGTCAGCAGTATAAGCCCCCTTTGGTTCAACAAGCGAGTCCCGCCTTAATGACAATAATGCCAGCAGACCCCCCATTTAAGACCGGATTCCACAGCAGAAGCCCACTTAAAGAAATATTATATGTGGGGCTAGTCATTGGTATATGTGTGGTATATTATTGCTGGATGATATATTTATGTATTGCTTCATATTGACAAGCGAATTTTTCAGCCAAAAAAGGGGTTGAAAACAACCTCCACCTCCGTTATACACGGTCAATAAACATTGGCGTGTCTGTCGCGGCTCTGCGGTTGTTACCAGGAGAGAGAAGAATAAGGCGAGAGGGGAGTCAGCCGAGGACGGAGTATCAGGGAGTGCGCGCTCGAGGTATGATAAGTTATTTTTTAAGGTCTGGGCAAACTGGGGTGGCTGGCTGTACTATAAGTGGTGTGCTGGGCTACATTAAAGTGGTATGGCTATAAAGCGAGGCCCTAGCCTTGCAAAGGAGCTAGGAGCGGCTACTAAAGGGGACGGACTTGTGATATAAAGGGGGTGATGAATGGCTATATACTCGGAGGGCTATGACCAATGCAGATCCCAACCTCGGGCCATATTCGAGTCAATAGGTGTTCCTCCTAGTTTGGTGTAAATTATGGGTGGGCTCTAACTGCGAGGTGCCTTTACTAAGGTATATACGGTAGCTATATTATGTATATACATTTCAGCTACATGTTTCATGGGAGGGACATTTTTCATAGATTTTTTCGGGAGCTTGGCAAAGCCATGTCATAAGATTACAAGCAATTAAAAAGGCCTACTTTGTTACTTTGCTAAAAACATTAAAACCATCAGCAGAACAGTTCAGGGAAGAAAATTCTTTGGACAGATGGAAAGCAAATCAACTTCGACAAGAGTGATGGAAAGAATGATGTAAGGGAATGTGGTAAGACTATGATCCAGAGCATGACCACATTTTCCAATCTGTAAAAATACGGAGCACAGGTAATGTGATGGTTTTGGACAGGCGTGGTTGACAGTGACCAGATAGTAATATAGTAGTTATTCTTAACGGGAGACTTCCTGCATAGCTCGGGAAGTGTGCACCAATCTGTTTTTTGATGACCTTGAACATAAAGCAATGCAACACAATGGTCCAGTTGGCTATAATAATGTGGTCCGACTCAACCAGAACCCTCTTTAGGTGCAGACATTTGTGTGAATTATGTGGCAGACCTTGACACTGGTCATAGGACACTTATAATAAACATGTGCAGCCATTTGCACATATTCTTCTAGTGTAACAAAGTCAGGCACAGAAAAAATGGCCCCAACACATAACCTCTAACGTGCTCGCATGCTGACGGCCGCTAGGCAAGTGTAGTTACAGCATAAAATAAAAAAATACTCCATACAAAAAAACAGACAGTGTCACATAGTCGCCCATTTGCCGGCACTATATATTGCAAAATCATTGAGTTATGTGTAATTGGAAAATTAAAAAAAATGTCTACGGTACAATAAATTACGAAGCACAAAACGGACCTGTTTTTTCCTTTGACACCCCAATAAACAAAAAAAAAAATCTTTGAAACTTTATAACAGTTGTAATTCTGCCCTACGTGTCCGAAAAAACAATCAGCAAAACAATTTTAAGGTTTAGCAAGCAAAATTTAAAGACGTTATCGGCTGGGTAACCACATGTATGAGATATTCTCTAAAAATGCCCGCAATCGATTCAGGCTTTTCAAAGCCCGGGTACATAAGGGGTTAATTGACAGACCAGTGCACCAGTTTTTCTGAATATGGCGCACTCTGCAACTCTCAAAGGCAAATGCACAGTTTGCACAATCTTTCATAAACTGTGGTCCATTGAAATTAATGTACAGAACCTAAAATGAGAAATATGTTGTCCGTACAAACAGGAAACCATAATGGAAAGATTGTCATTGTTCTGGTCTCAGGGTATCCTCATGACATTTACTAACACCTCCCACATTAGTCATTTGTGTGAGTTTATTGGTTTTCTGTCTCAGGCTTGCATTCACACGCTATTACCGCCGGACGATATATGGCCGAGATAGCCGTCCCCATAAACTTATGGGCGGGACTCATGACCCTGACAGGAGCGGTACGGTTGAAGCACACGTGCGGCACAGTACCACCCTTAGCCCATAGGAAGATTAGAAACATGTCTATCTTTCCACGTGTATGGCGCCGCTGCGCGTTGTATCTTCCTAGGAGAGGTGGGGGTGAGCTGCCTCATCCCTGCTCCTCTCCGCAGGCCGATGTATGCCCGCCGTACCGGTCACGGCATCACTCGTTGATATGATGCTTCAGCTTGGTTTTCCACTGTGCATCTTTTTCCTTGTTATTTTTTGATGGGTTGTTAGAATTACATCTAATTATAAAGTCATTTTGGAAGGCCATGTATTTATTGTGTTGTTTTGTATAATTCTGAAAATTTGTGACACTGAATAGTTTTCTTATATTCTTACCAGGTTGGTGTGCTTTGTTATCTAATAGTATCGGCCCTAATCGGTTTGTCCTCGGACAGAAAAGCCTAAATGGACAGTATTTATACTGCGTTAAGGGATTCATTTATGATTTTGGCTTCCAAAGACTAATAGAAATAGCGGACCGAAAACTGAAGTATGAATAAGTCTCTCAACTTTGGTGGAAAGAATAGACCACACCCATGAGCCACCCTACCTAGAATGCCCCACCCTAAGCGTAGTATACTATTAAACCTAATGTATGCCGCGAGCAATAGTTAATGCCCGTTTACAACACCCTATAGCCATACTTAATATTCCCCGCTCTTCAGGATGTTATCCCCACCTTGTTCGGTCCCTTGCCGACTTCATATGCCTCTGTCCGAGCTTCTGTTACACTTACTACCCACCCCTATTCCATATGTGCGGCCTCCGTCCGCCATCCCCTCATATTGAGCCCCTATACTCCACCCTATATATGTAGAACCACGAGCGCTCCATCCTGCGATCATATGTGGCTATTTTCTCCATCCCCCATATTGTGGTGCTGACTGTCCTCCACCCCCCCCATATGTGGCACTCTGGCCGCCATGCCCCTTAGGTGTGGTCGCGGTCACTCACATCCCTTCATTGTGACCTCCTGTCCTCCTCTTCCCCATACTGGGTCCTCTCCTCTACCAGCTCTATATGTGGCCTTTGGCCTACATTTCCTCAACATGCGGCAATCCTAGTCCTTAACTATACTCATATTGTGGCCTCGTTCCTATACCCCCCTGTCATATAGTGGCCTCTATCCTCAATTCACCCTAATATGTGGCATTCTTCCTGGGTTGCTGATATTTGGGCCCTTGTCCTCATGCCTCTCATATTGGTAGGCCTTCTCTCCTACCATCCACCTCATATTGAGACACTTTCTTCCGATCCCTTTAAGTTGTGAGCCTCTTGTCGTCTATACCTATGACTAATTTTGACCCCCCCCTGCCCATTAGCCCCTTCAAATGTCCTCCATCCCATCACCCCCAATGTGGCTTCAGTCCTCTATCCATCTATATTGGGGCCTCCGTAACCTCCATTCACCGTTATATTGTGGTCTCCGACCTCCATCCTTCATTGTGGTCCACCTCCAAAAACCACCTCGAAAACCATCTATATAGAATGGCTACAACACGAATAATCCAACAAGTCCACTACCGAGGGGTGTCGTATTTTTTCTTTAAAGTAATGTATTTGAACCTATTGCATTGATCCCCAACCTTACCTGTACCAATGTATGTGTCGCAACCGCCGATGTCACCACTATAGTTGCACCCCCTTTGTGCTGCATGCTTGCCCTGCTTCCAATGCCATCTCTTTGCTATTATGCCTTCCACGCCTGCATCCATTATTGGACATGTACAGCCAACGTGGAAGACAATGGACGTGCGTTATAAATGAATAGTTATATGCTTTGAATACAAATTTTGTTTGGAGAGTTCCCTCCAGCATGGAGAGTATTCTTACTTGGTATTAGATGGAAACCTGATGGACAGGTGAAAGCTTGATTTTATGCAAATCATTGTCTGTTATATGGGCATTTTCAGATAAAAACAAAATATTACTCAATTACTACTTTTCCTGTTCCTGCTGCAGTACTCCTGTTGGAATCCAAATCCTTCAACCTGTTTGCCTGAACACTGAATGACCCCAGGTATCGAGCTTGACTTACTGTGTAGCGTCTCTTACCGATTGGGCAGACACGAGCTCTACTCAGTCTCCACGCCAGTCGTTTGCAGTGGTGTTCTCCTTTCTGTTGGTCTGCGTTCTGGGAGATCGAGCCCCCCCCCCCCCCCCCCTCCCGCCCCACACCACCCCCCCACCCCTGCGGCTGAGTGAGGAGGAGGAGAGGGCGGGGCTTGGCTGCTCGCCATCTGATGACGATTAGCATTTCTTTTTATCCACTTCAAGCATCTCTCGCTCCACGAGCTTGGAGAGAGCACGGGCAGGCCATGGACACGCAAGAAAGTAAGCTACATATTATTTTAGCGGCCACGCGCGTTTATAGGTCACTTATAACTGCAGCAGCTGTTCATCATTGCTCAGTGGCGTGGAGGTGTAAGAGCGATGGAGATGGGGCGTGCTGATCTGCAGGGACAATAAGATGCAATGGGCCAGCATTGTGCTAGGTAGGCATGTGTGCATCATTGGGCGCTGGGTCCTCAAGGTATAGAGCATCATGTTGCTTATACTTGTGCTCTGTATACGCCCCAGAGTCAGGGTGCCTGCTCCTCAGGCAGTGAGCACAGCGCCCCCTGTAGAGGAGTGGCATCGAGCTGGGAGGGTCCAGCATGGGTGGATGAGAGTTTAGCGGGTGTATTGTCCATAGCAAGTGGAGTGATGGGTGGCAAGTGTGGCCTGTGTCATTTTTATGCAGTCTGTCTGTGATGCCAAGCTAGTACAATGGAGTCGGTGCACTTGTGTAGTGGCTGTTGCTGCCGGATACTATGGTTGAGGTGTATCCAATCAAAGGAGAGGAAGAACATTGTAGGATACCTGCCATTATATCCTAGTAGGTAAACTCCATTAAAAGATAATGGCATGGGCATGGGAGGGGTGTGGCATGGGCATGGCGTATTGATCAAGAGCTAGGCAGCATGGTAGCACAATGTCTGAGGGAGTCAGCGCCACGCTAGAGGTGGTTTGAAATGTAGGCATGCCAGCGGTCACGTACACCTGTATATCTGGTCATGTAGGCGAGCGACGGTACCATGACACAAGCAGCGATCAGAGTGATTACTGTAGTAATGCCTGCTTCATCAGTAACGTAATTAAAGACTCTCCCTCTATTATCAGACGTTGTCCAGCCTACGAAGCAGACTGCCACCAGCACAGCAGGGCCCTATTTATTGTTCAGGATAAGTCCTAATGAGATCCTTTCGATAACAAGTGTATAGATAAGAGTCGCGACTCCAAGGACCTAATGTACACATGAAGTGTAATAGAGCTTTGTGCTAGCCTGTTTGGTCAGATAGGTCCCATTACTTTTTTGCTGTGCCATGACGCCCCCACACCACAACATTATAGAGGCAGGTACTATCTTTGCCCGCTTTGTGGCCCAAATAGCATTGACATCTATTTGCTATTGACCTGTCAAGATGCAAACGGGCCGCAAAACAACAGGGGTCACATCCCCGTGCATACTTTCAATCTATCTCATTGTGTGGCCCATCACTGAAATGAATGCGATTAGCTCCATGCATCAGGCTACTGATGATTGTATAGAATCCATAGTGATGAGCAGTTGCAGCGCACGCGAGGCACTCATATGTCTAAGTTTTTTCATTTCTATCGAGTCACATTTACGTGAGAATAGTGTCTCATACAGAGAGGACCCTTATATCCTATGGATTTAACTGCCTGCCAGAACCATTGTCCTATGCAAGGACTCTGTTTTGCTGGCAAATGCCATCTACGACATCTGGTATCCCGCGCTCATGTATATCATACACATGTGGACATAAAAGGTTATGCATACCATACATATTACTACCCGCTGGTTGCCCAAGAGTTTTTCGGGTTTAAGAGGACGAGTTGGATGCAATTAGTAAATAAACATAGATAAATTAAAATAAAAACGGAATGCAAGCATAGTCTGCCACATGGGAACATATATCAAACAAGTTATAATAATAATTCTTTATTTACTACTAGCGCCCACAGATTACGCAGCGCTGCACAAGCCATGTCAATTGGTCCACGTCCCATGGCGGCTCACCATCTAACAGCCTAAAGTATGTTTTGGGTAGTGTGGGAGGAAACCGGCAGTACCCGAGGAGGGAAAAACCACGCAAACACGGAGAGAACATAAAACCGCTGTCAGATATCCATGCAAAAATACTTCCCAAACTGTAGCTGAGTGTATGGAATCCATGTAAATCTGACATCTGTGTGAACAGGGCCTTGGCTGTATAGAACGGCCACTCCATGAACAGGTGTTAGATCGCTGTGTTACGACAACTAGACACATAGTGATGAGAGAATGGTGAAGAGTTCGGTGATGGGTGTGGGACCTTGTAACTAAAGGGAAGAATTGCCTCAGTACGGTATAGAGTGTACATTTATTACATTGCGGTCAGGGGAGATGAAGGAACCATTATGAGGTATAAACTATTTCTATACGCCCAGAGCCAAGAGACATCACATGAATCAGTTCGCAGCCTTGGCTCGCGACATAGCCGCAGTAAGTGCCTAGGGTTGTGTCTCGTCACTGAATAGGGGGATCTTCAGAGGGGGCAGCTCGGAAGAGGTTCCTTTCATCAGTAGCTTCATTCAGAGAGTGCAGAAGAATAACACACATCCAACACTTATGATATTATAATCATAGTACAGAGGGAAATCTATATGGTATGTATGATCAAGAACTCAGTGGTGGAAGAATGCTAAACAGTACCTGTCGTGTGTCTAATGTGCTGATATAAAGTTACTACACATGTGCCTGTAGCAATTGTTAAAAGTGGTCTTCCACTCTCATTCAAGATGGTGCCAGCATCAAAGGCACAGGTTTGCGATGGTAACTCTATCCTGCACAACTTGCTCAGAATAGAGCTTTCAGTTCTTGCGCTTATCATACATATATCCAGTATACTTGTGTATTTTGCTACTTTGACCTGGTAGTCCCCCTACACATCAATACTCAGGTTGTTAGAACACTTTCGCTGAGGGCAATGGTTCTTCCTGAGTGAGATAAAAAGCCAATGGAGATGATCTATTCCCTAATAAGGTCAGCATGTATGAGGCTGAAAAGAAGACATGCAGGGTCCCTAACTCTACAGGCCCCTCAAGAGACACGGCCTGGTTTCTGCAGTGAAGCAGCAGCCATAACTACACCAGTAAGGTCTAATTAAAGGCTCTAAGGGCTATAGATAGATTATTGGAAACAGGGCGGGATAAAGGTTGGTGGGGGCCCCCATTGAATTTAGTCCAGACAGGGAACAGCAATTGCTATATACTGCTCCCCAGCGATAACTATATATAGTCTCCCCAGTAATCACTATATACAGCTCCCCCAAAAATCACTATATACAGCCCCCAGTAATCACTGTATCCAGTTCCCCCAGCAATAACTACATACAGCTTCTCCAGCAATCGCTATATACAACCCCCAGCAATCAATGTATACACCCCCACAACAATCACTATATACAGCCCCCAGTAATAATTATATACAGCTCCCCAGCAATCACTGTATACAGCCCCCCAGGAATCACTATATCCAGCCCCTCCGGTAATTGCTATATACAGCTCCCCAACCACTCACTATATACAGCTCCCCCAGCAATCAATGTATACAGCTCCCAGTAATCACTATATACAGCTCCCACAGTAATCACTATATACAGCCCCCCCCCCCCCGGTAATCACTATGTATAGGCATCCACCAGCAACTCCGCATGAACGACTATATGCTCCCCATGACTATAAGCCCCCATGATAATAACTAGATTAGAGCCCCTATAACTAGATTACAGCCTCCTATAATACCGATATACAGGCCCCAAATACTAACACAGCCACACAATAACATATACACCCCCTTATCAATAAATATATAGAGCCCCCTCTATAAACATAATACGTACCCCTATAATAACTATATAAAGTCCCCTATAATAACTATTTACAGTCCCTTATAACTATATATAGCCACCTCTCTATAATAACTAACTACATACAGTTCGCCTATAATAACTATATACACCCCCAATAATAACTATATACAGCCGCCTCCACATAATAACTTTATACAGCCTACCTATGATAAATAACTATATGCAGACTCCTATTATAGCTATGTACACCAGAAACAGTTCCCCCAGAACCACCTATATAAGCTCCCCAAAAATCACTATTATACAGCCCCCCCAGTAATCACTGTATCCAGTTCCCCCAGCAAATAACCACATACAGCTTCTCCAGCAATCGCTATATACAACCCCCAGCAACAAGTAATACACCCCCACACAACAATCATATACAGCCCCCAGTAATAAATATATACAGCTCCCCAGCAAATCACTGTATACAGCCACCCAGGATCACTATATCCAGCTCCTCCGGGTAAATGCTATATCACTCCCCCAGCAATCAATGTAACAAGTCCCAGTGAAATCACTATATACAGCTCCCACAACATGAATCACTAATACAGCCCCCCCCCCGGTACACTATGTATAGGAAGCCCCAGCAAGCATTAACGATATAGCCCCCCGACGAAGACCCAAACAAGACATAAAAGAGAGGAATACACTAGAAAAGTACAGCCGCACCACTAATAAGACCTATAAGAGAGACAACAGCACCCCTATCCCTATAATAAACTATATAACCCCCTGTATAATAAATATATAGGAACCCCTATAATAACTATAACAGTCCCCCTTAATAACTAAGTAAGTCCCATTATAACTATTTACAGTCCCTTATACAATATATAGCCACCTCTCTAGATAAACAGAACACATACAGTTCACCATAATAACTATACACCCCAATAATAACTATATACAGCCGCCTCCATATAATAACTTTATACAGCCTATCTATGATAAATAACTATATGCATACTCTATTATAGCTATGTACACCACTCATAATAAATATATACAGTCCTAGGTATAAACTAATAAATTGTACTATCCCCCATCGTGCAGCACGATGCGCACGGACCTAATATTCCCTTTCCGCACGGGTCGTCAGGATACTAGTGGATCACGGATGTAAACAAAGATGGCAGCCCCAGCGGCAGGGCGCCACCATCTTTGTTTACATCTGGTATCTACTAGTATCCTTCCCTCGCTCTGCCATAGACGTGAGGTTCGGGCACATTGGCGGGATTCGGCCCAGGGAGCGCGGACCCAAACACACTGTTGGCGATTCACCCACATTTGGTGGGGGCCCCCCTATAATCCGACCCTGATTGGAAACTCTCCTCTTCTTGGCTCCTCTCAGCAGGCTGAAATGATTCTAAATGCTAATGAAACATGGCATGGACCCCAGGCTAGAGTTGGCATGGGTTCTACTTTTTCCATAGCCAAGAACTCCCCTCCATTCTTTTATTTTTTATAGAATTCATTAAGTGGCTTAAATTAATTTGTAGTGAAAGGAAATCTTCCAACAAGATCAAGCATGATAAACCATAAACACATACTCTTAGATCCAGGCAGGGACTGTAACCTGTTAGCGTTCTGTGTCCGATATATCGGATACAGAGCTGATGCCGCCCTTCTGCGGATCTTTCTACCATGACCCCTCCCCCGCTCTGTCTTCAGGGGCCGATCGTCCATTTTAAAAATGTCCATAAGCCCCATAACAAATAAAGAGACAAATAATGTGCAAAAAAGTCTAAATCATAACACAAACCCCACATATATAGCATCACGACGTAACAACCCATAGATTAAAAGTAAATAATTATTGAACCTTCAGGATGAACGCAGTAATTTATTCCCACACAAAATGCAATAAGAAGTGATAAAAAAAATATGTACTTCAGAATGATACTGTTGCAAAGTACAACATGTCCTGCAAAAAACAAGCCATCAACCAGCTCTGTAGCCAAAAAAGTTAATTGTTATGCCACTTGGAAGACGGGGATGCAAAAATTATATATTTTTCCTCACATTAGGGTTTTATTTGGCAAATTTAGTAAAACATAAGAAAAATTATTTAAGTATGGTATCCCCGTAATTGTATTAACCCATAGAATAAAGATAACATGATTATTAGGCTATACGGTGAACACAAAAACAGAAATTTTAGCTTGTGGTCTACTCCATGCCCTCAAAAAAAAAAGTTCTACAATTTCCAATAGGGATACAAACCCCCAAACTTTTCGCGGTAACACTGGAAAAAAAATACACCTCATCCTTCAAAAAAAGTTATAACCTACAAAAGGGGCCAATGAGAACCCTAAAATCCTGGCAGCTGCAGGGCGCTCCATTCCTTCTGTGCCTCGCTGTGCGCCCATAAAACAAGTAATGGCCACATGGGGTGGATCTCTATACTCGGGAGAAATTGCATAACAAATTGTAATTGTAAAATGTCACCTCCATTTTGATTTAATTACTATGAAGATCTCAATGGGTTAACAATATTCTTAAAAAGTTGTTTCTGATAGTTTGAGGGGTGTAGATTTGAAAATGGGTAGATTATATAGGGTTTTTTTAATGCTAAATATTAAATTAAAAACAGTTTTCATCCCCAAAATAGTCAATTCTGAAAATATAGAAATCCGATATATTCGATTTGTTAGCCATGTAACATCAAAATAAATTATCCAGACATTTCAAAAATTATGAAAATGTAAAGTAGACATATGGGAAATGTTATTTAGCAATTTATTTAGGTGGTAAATCTATCTGTCTGGAAACGCAATAATTTCGAATTTCGAAAATGGATCATTTTTCAAAAAAAATTCATCATTTTTTTTTCTTTTTTTTGTAGTTAAACACAAAACTTGTCAGCCAAATTTGACATCTCAGAAACGTTTTGATAAGTAACAGTGTTCAAAAGTTGTAACCATATAAAGCAACGCAAGTCAGAATACAAAAATGGGGCTGAGCTTTAAGCTACAAAATGGCTGCGTATTTAAGGAGTTAAAATTTGTGACTCATTAGCATAATTTTAAAAGTTGATTTTGGAAGGAAGGACTCCATGGATAACAAATACAAGAAGATTACCACAGTCACAGTTCCTGGATCTATGAGTAAGTGTCCCTGGTTTATCATGATGGATTTTCATGGTTGATTTTCTTAAATAGAATTGATCCTCACAGGTACAACAAAAAAGCTTTTTGTATTTAATTTTATTATCTAATAAAGTGTATTACCTTTGTCTTTCCTGAGACTCTTAAAGACTTCACAGAGCTATAAATGTACGCTATACATAGAACGTTCATCTGTGATGTTCTTGGAGAAAAGCCACATGACATGCTACATGATACTTTAACACATGATATTATAGAATTGCTTAAAGCATGTAGCTATGTGATTCTTGAAAATGCAAAGGGTTGTTTTAATGTGACCCTTTATAAATGGTTTATAGATTATGAAACATTTGCCACAATGACAAGTGTGTAGCCAACTGTATAGCCACCTCAGTTGCGCTTAGAGTACAATTTAAGCATTGAAAACAACTTACTATACCAACTATAATAGAACACATAAAACTTCTTTACCTTTCAACTTTTTATTATATATTACAATGAATTTTACCAAATTGTCAGGTGTGATTCCCCTTTTTAAAAACAAACAGAATGATACCCATATTGTGTTCTGTTCTGAATATACTAGTCACAAATCTTCAGAAGCAGTGAAGTGGGGGAAGACTAACCTCTATAACCTGTATTTGCCCTGAAGCTGAGTCAATATGAGATTGCCCACACTTCCCATTATGCCGTGTGTTCTTTCATTCAGTAATTTAGCAGCAAATCCAGTGTGATTCCTACAAGTAAATCAATTGAACACTGCACAGTGTACATACAGGGTCTATATGGTGACTAACCTGGCAGCTTCCATAATATGGGGGAGCATGGACAGTGGCTGATTAAGTGTCCCATTGGCCCCGGGCTGTATATACGACTAGAATCCCCCAAGTGTCCAAACCAACATGTGCCCGGATGTTAGAACTTAAAGGGGTATTCCGGGAATATGAACGTCTGACACATAAACCCATGATGATATAAATAAATAAATACAACAATACTCAATGTCATTAGTCACAAAAGGAGCTTAAATAATTTGATTTTATGATTTACAAAATTTATGGCCTCTCTAAAGTAGGTGGAGTTATCACTAAGATGGCCGCCACTGGAAACTACAAGTTCCATGATCCTTTAGTTCTCAGTAACTCCTCCTCTCTCTTATGCTCTGCTCCCAGTGATGATATAACAAACTCTCTTGCTCTGTTACCATAGTAATGATGTGTAACTGCCATCACCACAACACTGGCCATACTGAATGCACTGCAACCAACCCACTACAGCCAAACGTAGTGGTGATCACATGACCTGCCCAAGCAGGTACAGGACATGTGATGTGGACATGTGACCAGCAGCCATCTTCTGTCCTGCAACGGACCACGTGGAGGAAATTAATGGACTGATTAAAGGGCCAGTAGCATTTTAATTCTTCATTACAGTCTATGTCACCAGCATTTTCTGCTAAGGGGAGCAAAATTTTAAATAACAACTAATTACACATTAGCTTATATTTTGAGTGCCCAATTGTATATGAATTATGCTGATTCCTGGAATACCCCTTTAAGTAGTACTCTGTAACCTTAATCTTGCATATAACCCATCTATTTAGGAAAGCTAATGACAGATCTGGATTGCTTGTGTGCCCTGCAGTTGAACCCCCCTCCATATTCGTGGCCTAATCTCCTCCATCTGACGACACTACCGTAGCCCATACTCATTTTTTTTTTTTAAAGGAATTGGGTCATGTAACCACCTTACCATGGTCCCTTGGAAAAAAATTGGTCGCCCCCACAAATATCCCATATCTAACCACAACTCATATAATGTGCCATTTCCAGCAGCCCTCGGTCTAAAATGCCCTCTTTTCTGCAGCTGCTCCCATTCTGTACGCCTCCTGATAGAGCTGATTTTTCTGTCGAATGTCTATATAAGAAGGGGCTACAGAAAAGAGGACACTATAATACCCCTTTTTCTATAGCCCCACACACCTATAATGTCCACTTGTCTTTGGCCTTTTCAATATAAGGAAATGCTTATATACTCATGTATAAGCCAAGGTTTACATAATAATATCCATAATGTCTAATAAAATGTTCAGCAGCAGTCGCACTTTATTAATGAAATGTCCACAGCAGAGTCCCCCTTATAGTAATCTCCACAGCAAAGCCCCTCTTTAATGTAATGTCCACAGCAGAGGTCTTCTTTAAAGAACTGTCCACAGCAGAACCCCCCTTTAAAAAAATGTCCACAGCAGAACCCCCCATGAAATAAATGTCCACAGTAGAGCCCCCATTTATGTCTATGGCAGAGCCGCCCTTTAATGAAATCTCCACAGCAGAGCCCACCTTGCATGAAATGTCCATATCAGAGCCCCTATTAAAGAAATGTCCACAGTAGAGCCCCTCTTTATGCCCACAGTAGAGCTGCCCTTTAATGAAATGATGTCCACAGCAGAGCCTCCTTGCATGAAATGTCCACAGCAGAGCCATTCTTTAAAGAAATGTCCACAGCAGATGCCACTTGTATGAAATGTCCATAGTAGAGCCCCCATTAAAGAAATGTCCACAGTAGAGCCCCCCTTTGTGTTCACAGCAGAGCCGCCCTTTAAAGAAATATGCACAGCAGACCCCCATTTAAAGGACTGTCCACAGCAAAGCCCCCTTTAAAGAAATATTTATATGTGGGGCATAGTCATTGGTATATGTGTTTGGTATATTTATTGCTGGGATATATTTATGTATTGCTTCATTCATTGCAGGTATATATCGTATACACTCGTGTATAAGCCGAATTTTTCAGCCCAAAAAAAGGGGTTGAAAAACCTCACCACGGGTTATACAAGAGTCAATAAAATTGCTGCATGGTCGCGTCTCTGCCGGTTGTTAACAGCAGAGAGAAGAGAGAAGGCAGAGGAGGAGTCGCCGGGACGGGAGCATCAGGGAGCCGCGCCGAGTATGAAAGTTTATTTTTTTTTAAGTGCTGGGCAAACTGGGGGCTGGCTGGCTAGCTACTAAATGGTACTGGCTACTAAAGGGCGATGGCTACTAAAGGGGGCTGGCTGGCTACTAAAGGGGACTGACTGGCTGAATACTAAAGGGGGCTGACTGGCTATATACTGGGAGGCTATGACCAATGCATTTCCCACCCTCGGGCCATATTCGAGTCAATAGGTTTTCCCAGTTTTTGGTGGTAAAATTATGGGCCTGGGCTTATACTCGAGTCGCCTTATACTCTAGTATATACGGTATTTATATTTGTTGTATATACATTTCAGCTACAGTGTTTTCACTGGAGGGACATATTTTTCTAGTATTTTTCGGTGCAAGCTATTCATAAGTCTCAAGAATTAAAAAGGCTACATTGTACTTTGCTAAAAACATCTAAAAATACAGTTCTAGAAGAAAATTCTTTGGACAAATGAAAGCAAAATCAACTTCTACCAGAGTGATGGAAAGAATGATTAAGGGAATGTGGTACAGCTCATGATCCAGAGCATACCACATCATCTGTAAAATACGGCACAGGTAATGTGATGGTTTGGACATGCGTGGTTGACAGTGACCAGATGATTAATACTGATATGTTCTTCATTAATCTGGAGCTTCCTGCATAGCTCGGGAAGTGTGCACCAATCTTTTTTTGATGCACCTTTAACATAAAGCATGCAACACAATTCGTTCCAGTCGCTATAATAATGTGGTCCGGCTCCGCACCAGAACACCCCTTTAGGTGCAGAATTTTGTGATATAGTGCAGCCTTGACACTGGCATAGACACTTTATAAATACATGTGCAAGCAGTTTGCACATTCTTTTCAGTGTAAAATCAGACAGAAAAATGGCCCAAACACTTTAACCTCTAACGGATCGCCTGCTGACGGCGCTAGCAAGTGTAGTTCCCAATAAAATAAAAAAATCCACTACAAAAAAAACAATGTCATAGTCGCCCCATTTGCCTGAGACTATACATATAATATATCAAAATGACTGTTGAGTCACACAAAAGGCCTTTTTTTCCACTTTGAACCCCCAATAAAACAAAAAATTAAAAAAAAAATCTTTAAACTTTTATTACATTTTAATTAGCCCTACGTGTCCCGAAAAACAATCAGCAAAACAATTTTAAGGTAGCAAGCAAAATAAAGAAGTTATGGCTGGTAACCACCATGTATGAATATTCTCTAAAAATGCCCCAATCATTCTAGGCTTTTCAAGCCAGGTTACTAAGGGGTTAATGAAGACCATGCACCAGTTTTGCTGAATCTGGCGCACTCTGCACAGTTTGCACTGCTTTTCATAAATGTGGTCCAATGTGATAATGTACAGAACCAAAATGAGAAATATGTTTTCCTACAAACAGAAACCATAATGGAAAGATTGTCCATTTTTCTGTCTCCTGGGTATCCTCATGACATTTGTACTAACACCTCCCACATTAGTCATTTGTGTGAGTTTATTTGGATTTTCCTGTCTCAGGCTGCATTCACACGTATATACCGCCGACGTATATATGGCCGATATACGTCCCCCATACACTTCTATGGGCTCATGACCCTGTACAGGAGCGGTATGGTGTAGCACACGTGCGGCACCGTACCACTCCTTAGCCCATAGAAAGATAGAACATGTCCTATCTTTCCACGTGATATGGCGCCGTGCGCTGTATCTTCCTATGGAGAGGGTGGGGGTGAGCTGCCCTCATCCCCTGCTCCTCTCCGCAGCGCCGATGTATGCCCGCCGTACTACGGTACGGGCATACATCGTCTGAATGTAGCTTCAGTCTGGTTTTCACTGTGCATCTTTTTCCTTTTATTTTTTATGTGTTTTTAGAATTATTAAATTATTAAAGTATATTTGGAATGAATATGTATTAGTTTGTTTTTTGTAATAATTCTGAACATTTTGTGCACTGATAGTTTTCTATATACCAGTTTTGTGTGCTTTTTATTCTAAATAGTTATCGGCCTAATTGTTTGTCCTACAGACAGAAACTATAATGGAAAGATTTATACATCTGCTGTTAAGGATTCATTTATGATTTTGGCTTCCAAATGCTAATAGAAAATACTGACCAGAAAACTGAAGTATATGAATAAGCCTCTCAACTTTTGGTGGAAAGACAGACCACACCCATTGACCCACCTATTGCCCCACCCTCAAGCGTAGTATACTATTAACCTTAATGTATGCCGATATAGTATAATGCCCGTTTCCAACACCCCTATAGACCCATATAATACCCCCTCTTCATTTGATCCCCCCTTTTTACGGTCCCAAGCACTTATATTGCCCTAGCTTCTGTACTACTACCCCCTCCCCTTCATATTGTGGCCTCCTGTCCTCCATTCCCTCATATTGTAGCCCCCTATACTCCACCCTATCATATTGTAGAACCCTGACCTCCATCCTCCTCATATTGTGGCCTCTTTCCTCCATCCCCCTCATATTGTGGGCTCCTGTCCTCCACCCCCCTCATATTGTGGCCTCCTGTCCGCCATGCCCCTCTAGTGTGGCCTCCTGTCCTCCATCCCCTTCATATTGTGACCTCCTGTCCTCCATCTTCCTCATATTGTGGCCTCCTCTCCTCTACCAGCCTCATATTGTGGCCTTTGGCCTACATTTTCCTCACATTGTGGCATCATATCCTTAATTTCCCTCATATTGTGGCCTCCTTTCCTATATCCCCCTCATATAGTGGCCTCCTATCCTCAATTCCCCTAATATTGTGGCTTCTTTCCTGCGTTGCTCTCATTTAGTGTCCCCTTGTCCTCCATGCCCTTCATATTGTAGCCTTCTTTCCTCCATCCACCTCATATTGAGACCTTCTTTCCTTAATCCCCTTAATGTTGTGACCTCTTGTCCTCTATTCCTCTGATATTTTGACCCCCTGCCCACTACCCCCTTCATATGTCCTCCATTCCCATCACATTGTGGCTTTCAGTCCTCTATCTCTCATATTGTGGCCTCCTAACCTCCATTCACCTTATATTGTGGCCTCCTGACCTCCATCCCTCTCATATTGTGGTCACTTTCCAAACACAACCTGAAAACCCATCTATATAGAATTGGCTACAACACGAAATAATCCCACAAGCTCCACTAGAAGGGTTGTATATTCTTCTTTAAATGTAATGTATTTGAACCTATTGCATTGATCCCCAACCTTTTCTTGACCAATGTATGTTCGCAACTCCGTGTGCCCACCGAATATTGCCCCCTTTCCTGTAGCATGCTTCCCCTGCTTCCAATGCCCCCTTTGCTCTAGTTGCCCCACCCCTGCATCCAATTATTGAATGTACAGCAACGTGGAATAAATGGTGCTCTATAAATAAATAATTATATTGCTTTGAAATTATTTTTTGTTTTGGAGAGTTCCCCCCAACCATGGAGAGTATTTTTACTTGGTATAGATGGAAACCATGATGGACAGGTTAGAACAGCTTGTATTTTTTGCAATCATTGTCTGTACTTGGGCCTTTTCAGATAAAAAAAATCACCCAATTATACTTTTCCTTGTCACACTACAATGAGAATGTTATTGCCCTGAAACAAAATGTCTTCCCCCGGCATCACGTGGGAGCGATGTCAACTGGAGCGCTCTCTGTACTCGATGGTGCAGACCGACGCTCTATCTCGGTCCTCCACGCCGCCTCGTTGGTTGTTCTCCTTTCTGGCTGGTCCTGCGTTCTGAGAGCTGCAGCGGCTGAAGTGAGGAGGAGGAGAGGGCGGGGCTTGGGCTGCTCGCTCATCTGATTGTACGCTAGTCATTTCTTCTTTATCCACTTCACGCATCCTCCTCTCCTCAGCCTGAAAGAGCCCGGGCCGGCCATGGACACGCAGAAAGTAAGCTACATATTATTTATAGCGGCCACGCGTTTATAGGTCCCTTATAAATAGCAGCAGCCTGTTCATTCATTGCCTCAGTGGCGGGAGGTGTAAGAGCTGGAGATCGGGCTGTGCTGCTGCAGGGACAATAGATGCAATGGGCTGCATTGTGCTAGGTAGTGCATGCTGATGCATCATGGGCGTGGGTCCTCAGGTTAGAGCATCATGTCTTATCCTTGTTCCTGTATCCTCCCAGATCAGGTGCCTCTCCCTCAGGGCAGTGAGCACAGCGCCCCCTGTACAGGAGGCATCAGCTGGGCAGGTGTCCAGCATGGGTGGATGAGTTAGCGGTTATTGTCTATGCAGGGAGTGATGGTGGCAGATGTGGCCTGTGTCATTATTATGCAGTCCTGTGATTGCCAAGCTCGTACAATGGAGTCGTGCACTTGTGCTAGTTGGTTGTTGCTGCTCGATACTTATAGGTTTGGGTGTATCCCATCAAACGAGAGTGAAGACATTGTAGATACCTGCATTATATTCCTTAGATGAAACTCCATGAAACTGATCACTGGCATGGGCATGGTAGGGGTGTGGCATGGGCATGGCGTATTGATCAGAGCTAGGCAGAATTTGTAGCACATGTCTGAGAGGTCAGAGCCACGCTAGAGGTGGTTTAGAAATGTAGGCATGCAAGCGGGTCATACAGCCTGTACTATCTGGTCATGTAGGCGACCGGTACCATACACACAGGATCAGACGTGATACATGTTTAGTAATGCCTGCTTCATCAGTAACGTAATTAAGACTCCATCTGATACTACAGAATTGGCAGTACCAGCAGCTGCCCACCACACAGCAGGGCCATATTTTAGTAATATGTCACTATATACAAGTGAATACATAATAGTGCGACTCCCAAGGCCTCATGTACATGAATGTGTAATAGAGCTTTGTGCTAGCTGTTTTGCAGCTAGGCCCCATTACTTTTTTTGTGCTCATGCCGACTCCCCACACCACAAATTATAGAGCAGGTACTATTCCTGCCCGTCTTTGTGGCCCAAATAGTCATTGACATCTATTTCTATTGACATTGTCATCAATGTCAAACGGGCCGCAAACAAGGGATCACATTCCCCCGTTGCATACTTTCAATCTATTCATTGTGTTGGCCCACTCACTGAAATGAATTGCGATAGCTCCAATACATCAGGCTAATGATGTATAAATCCATATGATGACAGTTGCCATGGGTTGTTACGCAGCACAGGAGGACTTCATAAGTTTTCTTCAGTTTCTATGAGTCACATTTCTACGGTAGAATATTGTTCTATACAGAGAGAGACCTTATTTATCTATGGATTTTAATGCTGCAACATCTCCCTATGCAAAGCTCTTTGTTTTGCTGGCAATAGCCATCTACTCTGTGGATTCCCAGCTCCTTATATCATAAATGTGGACATAAAAATGGATTTATGCATCCATACAATTACTCCCTTATGCCTCTGGTTGCCCAAGAGTTTTTCATGGGTCTGTAAGAGACATTGGACTGCATTAGAATATAAATAAATAATATAAAAATAAAAACAGAAACTGAAGAATATGTCTGCCACATGGGAACATGCTGTCAGATATCCATGCCAAAATCTTCCCAAACCTGTAGCTGGTGTAATGGAGATCCATGTAAAATCTGACATCTGGTGTGAACAGGGCCTTGCTGTACTAGACCGGCACTCCATGACAGGTGTTAGATCGCTGTATTTAGAACAATATGACTACATTAGTGAACTGGAGAATGGTGAAGAGGGTACTGGTTGTGGGTACTTGTAACTAAAGATAAGAATTGCCCTCAGTAAGGTATAGATTACATTATTACTATTGCAGTGGATGAGAACATTATGAGGTATAAACTATTTTCTATACGCCCAGAGCCAAGAGACATCACATGACAATCATCTGCAGCCCTGGCTCCATAGCAGCAGTAAGTGTCCTTAGGGTGTGTCTCTGTCCACTGAATTAGGGGATCTTCAGAGGGGGACAGCTCTGAGAGTGTCCTTTCATAGTAGCTTCATTCCAGAGGTGCAGAAGACACAACACAATTCCAACACCTTATGAGTTATTAATCATACGTACAGAGGGAAATCTATATGTTATGTTATGATCAAGAACTCAGTGTTGGAAATGCATAAACATGTACCTGTCGTGTCGTGTGTTCTACTGTGCTGATATAAAGTTACTACACATGTGCCTGTAGCAATTGTAAAAGTGGACTTCACCTTCATTCAAGATTGCAGCATCAAAGGCACAGGCTGCGTTGGTAACTCTTCCTGTCACACTTGCTCAGAATAGAGTTTCATGTTCTTGGCTATATATATCCATATATCCATGTTACTTGTGTATTTTGCTACTTTGACCCTGTAGTCCCCCCTACTATACATATACATCAGGTTGTTAGAACACTTTTCTGCTGAGGCAAAGGTCCTGAGATATAAAAAGCCACTTAATTTCATCATATAGTAGAATATTATAAGTGACTTTAAAAAATAAAAAAGTTAACATATGTTCTGTTTTAACGTTTCGTACATGTAGTGGTAGAGCTTCAATTCTAATTCTGTTTATATAGTAAAATATTAAAAGTTATTTAGGAAATTGTAAATATTCTTATTTTATTGCTGAACTAAAGAAGAGTGGATGTCATAAGAGCCCCAATTTAAAGTATTTTCCTACTCAAGTTTTCCATGGGATACTGTCAGAACTTGTTGAATTTCTCTGAATGCAATCAGATTTAAAGGGGTATTCCCATCTGGGCATTTACATTTAATTAAATTCATTTGACATATGTAAACATTTCTTCAATTGGATGTTATTAAAAAAAATGTTCCTGTGTGAAAATAATTTCTCATAAATGTTGTTATTCTGTCCCTTAGAAACGAGATACTTTCCTCGGATACGACCACGTCATACTCTGGCAGCGGTGGCCAGACTTGCGCTATAGAGTCCTGCCAAACCACCAGGATTCAGCGGTCATTACTACAGGGTGGCTGTGCGACATGTAGTCACTCCCGGACATTTTATATACAATAACCTTTTGTTTCTTTCTGCACTCAATCTATCAGACGTGGCCGTATCCGAGGAAGCTATCTCGTTTCTAAGGGACAACATGGTTACATTTATGATAAATTATCTTCACACAGGAACATTTTTTTTAATAACATCCAATTGAAGAAATGTTTATATATGGCAGATTAATGAAACTGAATGTAAGTGCCCAGATGAGAATACCCCTTTAAGGCTTCTGTGCTTGAAAACTACACCCAGGACTGCTTTTCATGGACAGCTGCCTTTGAGGATCTTTTCCTTAGGGAAAGCTGTATTTTATGTGCAGCTGAGGTCGGCTGAGCCAGTGAGCTTCTGGGGGCGTTGTTCATTACTCCCTTTATATTCTGCCAAGTTCCATTCACCCATGCTGGTTATTGCAGTCTTTTTCTATATCTTGTGCTATTGCTAATCTGTGAATCAGACTTCTGATACTTTTTTGGACTATTCTCTTGCTATATGATTCTGTGCCTTTCCACCATCTTGGATTTGACCCAGTTCTATCTGACGTTGCTTGTCTGTCAGTGGCTTGTCTTTCCTTGTGTTAACACTGGCCTATCTGATTTCCCTTTACCCATGCACTCCACCATACAACAGCTGCCAGACTTAGTTTTCCCTCTCACCATGCAAGGTCTCTCAGGGTCCGTTAGCTGGTTCCTAATATTGGGTTTGCTCATTTCTGCTGTGGGCTGGGTTTTTGCAAGGTCAATTTGCCACCACTTACCCAGTGTGACAGCTTACACCAAGTCTGGTTGTGGTAGTCCGTTTCATATACCTGTTCCTGTTATACTCGCTCTCTGTGACTTTCTACAATATTCTACCATTACTTTTGCCTGTACCTCGACCACTCTTTTGACTCACGATTTTGTACCATGCAATAATGTAGATTTAGACCTGGTTCATTTGACTTTGCTTGTTGACTGCCTTGTGTTTATTTGTCTTATCTGCGTTGTGTACGTGTTCACAATAGTGATCATCACTCTGCAAATCTGGCAAGAGGGAATGGACAGAGTTTGCAGAAAGAAACCCAAATAAAATGTGCTTATGCCATATATGTGTAAAGTGTGAAAAGCTAAAACTAGATTCCAGCAGGAAGAATTGGAAATATGTTCTTGAAGTGTGTAGTAAAACTATGCATATATACCGTAGTACCTGATATTTTAAAGAAAATCTAACATCAAAAGCGAGCATGATAAACCAGGGACACTCACTCATAAATCCAGACACATTGGGACACATTTACTTAACCGGTCCTGTCACATTCCCCGATACGGACTGTCCGACGAGGACGAAGTCCAGCGCAATTCACCAAGATCGTGCGCCCTGCATGTGTCGCTTCCCCGCTGGGGTCCGCTGGAGTTCACCATCTTCTTCCCAGTGTATGTGAGAGCATTGTCTTGCAACACAATTTGAATTATAAATCCCGCACTTAGTCCGAATCAGTCGGGTTGTCCGACGGCCACGCCCCCTGATTTGTGTTGCATGAAAGTCGGAGCGATTGCACCAAAATCTGAACGCGTGCGCCAAAAGCCCCAGTTAAATGCGCCGCAAATTGGAAATTGTCTGGAAACCCAACAGAAATGCGGTCCGTGGACCCTTAGTAAATGTGCCCCTATGACTCCATATTTTCCTTTCTTCTAATATAAACATTTCAACTTATGCTAATGATCATAATGGCTATGGGGGTGTTGTTAGAGCCTTTTAGTGCTGCAGATACACAGGCTGTTACATTTTAAAGAAGCACTTTTCCTCCCACTACTGCTGAGATTACAGGAAGTGCAGGTGGGAGGGTGAGACTCAGAAGTTCCGCTGCAGTGTAAAAGCTTTTGAAGTCAGAGCACAGAGGGCTTCTGTATATATATATCATGCATTGAATTTGATGGTAGATTTCTTTTAAATGATTTGCTTGTACATAGTGTCCAATTAATAGAAAACATGAGAATATTGTGAGTCTCTGCAGAGACCGGTGTTGGTGTTATACAGGCAGAGATGTCGTAGTCTTTGTGTCCAAATGAATTATCGCTTTTTATCGAGCAGCTCAGGCTGAGTACACTTCACAGATGTTATTTCTATAAGTATCCTCTGTTATTGGGGCATGACTTCAGAAGGTGTAGAGGGGGTGGTCACACTGAGGGGGTCTGACGGGTTCCATCATAAAGTGTTTGTTACTTTACCTGTCAGAATTGTACAGCAGCATGTCCCACTTGTTCACAGTTTGTGTTTGGTATTTCAGCTTTCCAGTTGCAGTACCTGTCACAATCCATGAATAGGTGTTGCAGCCATATTTTCTAATCCTAGACAAACTTTCTGTACAAAATAGTCACCGTTATTTACAGTAATTATCTAGGATGAAATAAGACTGTTATTTATCATCCTTTCCTAATATTCCCTGGGCAATGTTGGCTCATTTGGCTTATGGAGGCGGGGGGAAGGGAATATACCAACTTGAGCCTTCACATGTGATCTTATGAATTCCCTGGATCCCAGTATTTCCGGACTACTCCATTATGGATAGCATTGCTCGTAATGAAAGCCACCAGTTCACTTTAAAGTATAAACCTCTCTCATTGATTTTGTCATTACTACCTAATGTGTAAGGGCTTGACCTTCCGTCTTTTATGGATGGTAGGATTGTCTCTTCTATATGTCCAACTAATGAACAGTTAATTTCTAAGAACTAAGCAATAGAGACATACCGGTATTTAGAATAAGATCTGCACATGTTAATTTTATCACATCTAATGGTTGTGCGTAGGGTATACCTATATGATCTATACCGGGAGTCCAACTGCTTCCACCCCTATTGATTAGGAGAACAAGGAACTGAAAATCTCCTGAAGTTGCCCATACTGAACAGAGGACGGGTTAAGCATGTGTTCACTTTTATGGAACGTCCTTTATGGCTTTCTAGGAAGGTATGAAAAGAGCCTAACAGAAAAGAAGACTTTTATTTTCATTTTGAGACCTTCCTATGTTAAATGAGACTATTGTTTGTGGTGTCATGACGACAACCCCTGTCTAGATGATCTATATCGACATTGGCTCTGCTTCTATAAGACTTAACAATGAACCGCTAACATTGAGCATCACTTGTTTTATACCATCCATATATACGTGGATGACCTTTTATATGGCCTAATGTATAAACAACCACCACTTCATCTGGTATTGGAAATGCTTGCCTGCAGTAGGGGGTTTGAACAAAAGTTTAGATAAAATTAGAATTACCCTTCAGATGTATCTGCTGAACTCACCAATGAATTCACTTTCTTCTCTTGTGTCTTCTTAATCTACTGAACAGATCAGTTTACCAGCTGTCACCGGAAGCATTGCAGGTTCATAGGGTCTAGGATGTCAGGGTTTCTCAAAGTGTGATTCAAGCTATAGAAACTACAATATGTAGGGCATGTAGAGTTACACAGATATTTTATCCTGTATATTGTCAGTTGTAACATATGCTAAACCTGGGAGATCGGGTAATTGCAGACATATAATACTAGGGTTGAACTGATCTCACTGCTGGGTAGCCAAGTCACTAAAACCTGCTTCTGCTACCTGCATTTTCTGTTGTAATCTGTTGAGCTTTATACCTGTCTTTTGAAGCATTTTTTGGTAAACAGGGTTTGCTGGCGCCCTATTCTACTACTGAATAGGTAGTTTGTAGTTGATCATGGGTGTGCAACACTCAGGACTTCTGCCGATTAGCTGCTATACATAGCTATAGTTCTATTCCAGGGTCCACGGAAAATCCCTTTAACGTTAAATAATAATTGAAAACAAGAGCACAGGAATTCCACTATAAGATTTTGGGCACCTGCTACCATCTCCAAATTGAGCCTTATTTTTGATAATTTAGCAACTTTATTTTAACCCCTGGTCAGCGGTGCCTGAATATCCAGGTACATGTTTTCATATCTGCTCTTCTTTAAATGCTAATATGTTTGGAACAGCTTTACATATCTTAACCATTTTTCCTTGGAGACATGGGAGACTTTATCTTAATAGAATAGTTTTATTAATAATATTTTTTATATAATTAGCAGTCAAATAACTAAAAATTTTATAAAAATCCTCTGCTGGGGGGCGGCATCCATCACTCCCTTTATATTCTGGCCTGTTCCATCAGAGTATGCTGGTTATTACAGTATCTTTCTTGTGCTATTGCTATTACTTTGATAATCTGTGTATCTGACGTCTGCTACGTTTTTTCGACCATTTTCTCGCTATTTAATTCTATGCCTTCGCCACCATCTTGGGTTTGACACAGTTCTGACTGTCGTTGTTTGTCTGTCTATTATCTGTTGTTTGTTCTTCAGTGTCTTGTCTTTCCTTGTGTGAACACTGGCCTGTCTGACTTCCCGTTACCTGTCCGCTCCAACATCCAGCAGCTGCCAGACAAAGTAAGTTTTGCCTCTCACCTTGCACGGTCTCTCAGGGTTTTTTAATAGCAGGCGTGAACACCGTAACGGAAATAGTGTCCAAGCGTCAACACTTTTTCATCCATAAATATTTGAATAAAAATGATCAAATTGTCATACAAGTCCCAACATGATATAAATAAAATTAATAAAATAATTTGTATAAAATTATTTATACAAAAGATAAAAATTTTTAAATCCACTAAAACACAATAAAACCTTCATACATTTGTTATCTCTATCATCATATTGACCCAAAGAATAAAGTAGAGCTGTCATTTGGATGCACAGTGAAAGCTGTAGAAACAAAGCCCACAAGAAAATTCTGCATATATGTTTTTTTATGTGTCATTTTCATCGCACTTAAAAGTACAATTTGTTCGGCAGATAACAAGCCCTCACTCATCTCTGTAAGTGAAACATTTTTTAAAAAGTTATTGCCGGAAAACAAAAAAAAAACTTCCAGCTTCCTTGAAACAACTTGATTTCTGCATGATACTATCAGAAGAGCCTGTGGGTTAACAAGATAAGAAATTATACTAGATTTGCATAGTGGACCAGATTAGCCATTGTGATGGGAGATGTAAGGGAAGCTTGGAGTAATTCAATTACCACACTCGTCTGCCGTGAGGAGCAAATCCATTTTAATCTCACATTCATTAGTAAGAAGTACAGTATTAGTCATTTGCTGTACTTCATTTGTCTGTCTTCTGTAATATGCTAAGGGGATGTACGAAAAAGGAGGTTTTATTTGTACAGTTTACTAATACAGACTTCATTCCTCCGTGATTGTTTCTATTACCATATATACTCGAGTATAAGCCGGGTGCTGAAAAACCCTAACTCGGCTTATACTCGAGTCAAGGAAAAATCCCAAAAAGTGTACTCACCTTCTGACGCCCCTCCCCCCCCACCAGGTCCGCTTCTACCCATCGATGCTCCGGCATTGGTTCCGTGTCCCTGCGCGGTTCGTCCCAGGCATCATGAGGTCAGCCACACGCTGACATTCTAGTGTGCGTCCCGGCATCGGCACACACTATGATGTCGCACTGATGGCACACACTGATGGTAGATGATTAGTACTCACCTCCCCACCCTGTCCCCTTTTGCTGGAATCTTATTTTTTTTTAATTAGCTGGAATGGCAGCATATTTCAGAAAAAACACTTTTCAAATTAGCTGGACGTTCTCTGCAGAGCACCTCTCTGGATGCCAGGATTTCATTTATTCCCTCTCCCAGCCTAGGGTTGTCCTGTCTACAGAGCTTGCAGAGTGTCGGCAACTACATTGGCCCTCTGCAAATCTTGTGCATGTGAGTTGCTACAGCTGGTTCCGGCGGAGACTATGCCGGAAATAAAAGTGTTGATGCCCGGGTTCACCCTTCGCCCACCACTCTTCCCGTCTGCTCTGCGCCCGACACCTAAAGCGGTTTGCAAGCTGGAGAAAGGCAAAAACTGTGCGTGCGTGTGCACATTGCCTAAGGTATACACTGTATAGATTTTTACAATACAAATATACATTGTAAAATATAAAAGGTGTTCCATTAATATTTTACGCGATTAAGAAGTGAATTCTTAGCATAAAGCAGTTAGTAACATTGTATGAACATGGCTTTACAGTATACGTGTCACCTATAGGTAAGAGTTGACCTGACAGCGCTGCTTGTAGAAGCCATGTCACACTGACAGACAGACTTCTGTGCACTTTCTCGTCCTCATCTGCTTGGTTATTTATAGATGCACTGCTGAAACGTCATCTGAGCCAAGTGGTTTATTTCTGATGCACGGAAACCAGAAACTGGTGTTCACTCTGCAGGGTACTGTGCATCTACTTATCCTAGAGAGCAAGAGGATTATGGAGGAATCCGTTTACATATTGCACAGAGAGGTCAAACCCACTTACCTCCACAGTGAAGTCCTCTTCTTTTTTTATTAGTGGTGCCTAAATATTAGGAAAACACTATGGGGCACATTTACTAAGATCCTTGCGCCAGTTTTCTGGCGTACTTTGCACAATTCTTTTATGTGGAAACTGCTTGCACATGTATTTAAGAAGTGTCCGTGCCAAATATGTGTTGGACACTAGCCTTTTGCGTTTCTGCTATTCTTCACACGGGAAATTGTTTTGTGCATCATTTCTCCAGGCAAGACATTAACAGTGTTTCACATAATAAACAACATAGATAACATTACAATCACTACCTTAATTCAAAATTTTTTTGGGGGGGAAAGGGCTGAGGGTGTGACTTAGTCCTTCACTTTCGCTACCATATGGTTAAATAGTTGCATTGCCTTAAGGATGAAGGAGTTGTGGAACTTCGTGGTACGGCAACTCACCTGGTGGTAGCCATGACGCTCCATTGCTGCAGTAGTGTGTCCTGTAGTGGGTGGGTGCCGTTTATCGCAATGATATCAAATTTCCTAAGTCATCTGCTTTGCCAGACTTGCTCTAGTGGACGCCGCTTCTCTCCAATAGGGCTCTGGGCTCTTCGGTAACCTTGTTGAGATGGTTCTTTTCTCCTACTGTTTAAGCCTCCTCCCCAACAGAAAAATGCGTAAAACAATAGGCTTGTCATCATCGTTTCGTTAAATTATTTTTATTGTTAGGGTGGAGATTTGGAATGACCTCAACTTCCTCAACAAGTTCAACCTGGTCATCGCCTTGCTGCATAACAAGTCGAATGGATGTAGGTGTTGACCTGATCAATTTCTTGCCTGTTGATTCTAATTGGTAATGTGTTTTGTTCCTCTTTAGGTCAATGACCATTTCCTTTGTTTTTTTCGATACTGATCACTAGATTGTTGCTTTCACTCTACTTTACAAAGTTGCTAATGGTATTTCTGTACTGCTCGTCGTTGCCCTTGTTGATGCAACCGACAATAACCGAGTTGTCCGAAAATTCTTGCAGGTGGCAGGATATAGAGCTATATCTGAAGTCCGAAGTGTAGAGGGTTAGGAGATAGGGGGACAGTGCGGTCCTTTGTGGTGCTCCACCGTTGCTGATGACTGTATTGGAGCAGGTATTTCCTTTTTAGACGTACTGCGGTCAGTTCCTCAGGTATCCATAGGTCCAGATGGTTAGGTTGATACCATTCCCTATCCAGCCGACCTGCCTACCTTGCTCATCCCCCTCTACTAGGCACTACATTTTTTAATCCTTGGGTACTGTATGAGCAGGTTGTGGGCTCTTTTAGGCCATAGACCAAAAACCGTTTTGCACAGGTCACTTTATTCAATAAATAATTAAATAATTGTCTACACTATGTGATCCTATGTACGCATCCAACTTTTCTCCGTACTTCGGTTGCGCCTGCTCTCTCTTTGTTTAGTTGGTACCATTCTCAGTGCCCTCATCTTTCCTCTCAGGCCATCTGGTTCTATTGTATTGAAGGCACTGGAAGTGCATAATTCTGACGGAGGTTCCCCTGCGCTTTAGGTGAGAGTATGTCCCAAGCAGCAGAAACCGCACCACATAGCCCGCGCCTATCCCGTCATTGTAGGTGAACTGGAGCAGGTCGAGACGCCCCTTGACCTCCCGTTTTGGGTGCTTAATCAGGACTTTTTCAAATGACTTCATTATATGTGATGTCAGAGCAATCGGCCTATAGTTTTTTGGGCTAGTTGTTTTGTGGATTTTTTTCACTGGTCTGATGCAGAAGGTTTTCCAGGCCACTGGTACCCGTGCCTGGCTTAAGCGAACATTGAATAGATCCGCCAGCACATTACACAGCTCCATGACACACGTTTTGAGTAGGGGTGGACATATCTTATCCGGTCCGCTAGCTTTGTTAACTTTGAGGGCCCTCAGTATGTCTAGTACCTCCCTCGTGCTCACTGTTGGTACCATGCCTTTGGGTTTACTTGACGTCAATTCGGTGCTGCAGGCTCTTGTTCCAGTGCTTGCTTTGTAGGGGGCATTCTTGTGCACAGTTGGGCAGTGCACCACACTGTAAAGGGCTACAGAAGTGTGACGCACACCCCATCTTAAAGGTTCACAAAAAAAAACTTTGTGCACAATGTCAAAGATATGCAGTGGGCGCCAGATTCATGAAGAACTGGCACCAATGCAGTTTGCACAGTTTTTAGTAAATGTTCCCCAATGTGTGTATTATGCATAGGCTCTCAGAGGTTGACACAAGTATACATGTCTGGTCTATAGTTATATAAACTAATGAGCAATCAATAGTTGATACAGGACAGAGAGTCGCTTCTACAGTTCCCTCATCTATAATGGTAATAACGCCACAATTATTGCACAATGAATTGACATCTGGCTAAAGCGAGAAGAAATTACCCTAGTCCAAGAAAAACCTTAATACTCAACCTTATACTCAAGTATATGCAGTATATAGCCCATGAACAGGCAGCCCCCGGGTTACGTAGTGAAGAACGTCTGGGCACCTCCAGGTATGTTGATTATGTCTGTGGCAGTAGGGTACAGAGCGAGTCTCGATAGCCGTGAAGGGAGTAGTTGGTACGGCTACCAATAACCACTATTAGCACCAATATACGGATTAAATTCATCCAGACAGTTCCTATGTTTGAATATTAAAGATTCAAAAGGGAGCATCTGATTCATGGTGGATTTCCACATTCTCAGTGTGGGAGTATTGATATCATCGCAAATTCTTGTTTTGAACAAATTGTTGTAGTTGCTCTTTGTAATCAATCAGCTTTTATTTTCCCACAGCAGTTTATAAAATGAAAGCTGAGTTCTGATCGGTCGCAAAAGTAACTAGAACAGTTACCGTATATACTCGAGTATAAGCCGAGACCCCTAATTTACCACCAAAAACTGGGAAAAACTATTGTCTCGAGTATAAGCCGAGGGTGGGAAATGCATTGGTCACAACCCCCCCCCAAGTATATAGCCAGCAAGCCCCCAGTAGTATACAGCCAGCCAGCCCCTAGTAGTATATAGCCAGCTAGCCCCTAGTAGTATACAGCCAGCCAGCCCCCAGTAGTATACAGCTATCCCCCAGTAGTATACAGCCAGCCCCTAGTAGTATACAGCCAGCCCTAGTGATTACAGCCAGCAACACCCAGTAGTATAACGCAGCCCTAGTAGTATACGCCAGCATCCCCTAGTAGTATACAGCCAACCAGCCCCCAGTAGTATACAGCCAGCCCCTAGTAGTATACAGCCAGCCAGCCCCCAGTAGTATACAGCCAGCCCCCAGTAGTATACTCTCCCCAATTGTGTAGCGAGTAGGAACAAGAGACCTGGGGCTAGTTATTAGATGAAGCTCTCAGCTGCTCCCAGTGATCAAACATCTAATCATTACCCATTGTGAGACAACTTTTTTTTTATTTAAAAAACCCACATATTATTTACTTCCATGTCAAGTTAATTTACGCCAAACCACAGGCAGAAAATTAACACACACTGATAATGGTTGGAGATGCAGCTAAATTCACACTACCGTTCCTTCCCTCCGTTAAAAAAGTGAAGAATGGAAGTTTGTCGGAGGTTGAACGGATCAGTTAAAAATCACATAGACATCAATGTAAATTTTATGTCATCCGTTATGATCATTTTGTCATGGATCCTTAATCCATGCATTTTTTTCTGAACGGAGGGAAATTACTGCTGCCTCCATAATTTTTTTCCATCCAAAAAACGCATTGGATAATGGATTTCTGCTTAAATGGAACATAATGGATGAAAATTTATGTTGATGTCAATTAGATTTTTGAAGTGATACATTAAAAATCCGTTAAACTTACTTTTGCAGGGAAAGAACTTAAAGAAGGAACGGTAGTGTTAAATAAGCCATACTGTCACGGCCACGGGTGCCCCTGCGACCTATATCCCCTGTCGCAGGCGCACCTGTGTGTGCCTTACTCTGCCCCGGAGCCTGCTTGTCTGCTAACTTACCTCTCCCGGCTCCAAGGACGTGTGCACCGGCTCTTTAAGATTTGAAGGGCCAGTGTACCGATAATTGGCGATAATTGGCATTCCTGCCCCTTTCTGTGTTCCCTGCAGGATCTTTGTGCTCATGCCTAAGAGAAAGCTGTTCCCTGCAAGTTATTAACGTGAATTGACCTCCCGTTGTGACCTCGGATCTGTTCCTGATTACACTCCTTCGCTGCCTGCCCTGACCTCTTGCTCCGTCTCTGACCTTGAACCTCTGCCTCCTGCATTGACCTATTGCCTGTCCCCAAACACGAGATTGCCTGCCGACTTTGTACCTCGACCTCGGCTGCCACCGTGGTTGCGCCTGTGGAGCGACCTGGTGGTACAACGCCGCAGCAAGACCAACCTGCTTTGCGGCGGGCTCCGGTGAAGACCAGGTGCCACTTAGATTCCGGTCCCAAATGTCGGCTTGTGTCATCCTCCGCGGTGGTCCAGATGGTTCACTGACCCCGCGCCTTGACACATACTTTCCCAGGTGTTTGGTTAGGTTGGTTTCTGATATCACAAGAAAGCAGTGGGTACCTGTATTTATATGTAAATTTTTCATGTAATCTAGGTACACGTGCCTTGGAAGGGTTTTAAATCAAGGGAGTGTACAAGATCTAGGTGTCAGAAACTAGTTACCGTAATTTCATAGGCTTTTTTTTAATGATAATACTGAATCCTGTTATCAAACCTACTGACTTCAGACTTTCTTTTAAAGTGTAAATGAAGATCACATTTTAATGCCATCTGCTGTTATACATATCCACCAAACCAAACAATTGCCTTATGAAAACATTTGTTTAGAGGGAAGACTCCAGCTAATACATAGAACCGCCTTGCATGTGCTAGCAATATCATCATCTCTCTATTTTATTTAACTACTTATATACTGGAATAGACAATACTGCTAATGGCTTCTAATAGCTAACAAAATGCTCATTAAGTCCTTAGCTGACCTGAAGCCTCACAATAAGGATTCTTTTCCTGGCACCAGCACTATTTGTAGATTAAACTGTCCTGGGAGGGATTATTGCTTTTATGGCATAATAATAAGATTTGCCCTGTAATCTGTGATTTCATGCCATCCACAGAACCTCAGACTGTTATATTCTTTATCATGTTGACTTAGACTGCAGCTATTAGATATTGGTCTCTTCCACATTTTATACTGCATGAACATGTTGTAACTAGATGATTATGATTATTGAATTGAACATTCTATAATGTATATTTGTTTTGCTTTTAGGAAGCATTGCAGAGAATAATCACAACACTTGCTAATAAAAATGACGAAATTCAGAATTTTATTGACACGTTAAGTCATGTACTGAAAGGTGTGCAGGTAAGTGTTAAAATAGTAATATGCTTAAAAAAGCAATCACCAGTAAATGTATTGTGTCTTGTGAATTGAACCCCTCCACGACCAACCTGTCTTGGGCCAAGATGTCAAAGCACTTTTGTGGCCATTATAGCCTCATCAGGGCTTCGTTTTTGTGGTGTGACTCAAAATTTTTAATGGCATAATTTTAGGGTATATAGCGTATTAATCCGTAATTAGGGAGGAATTGGTAAAAAAATAGAAAAATTATTTTTTTTTGGGGTGAAAAGTGGCTTCAGCGTTAAGGGGTTAATTAACAACTCGACAATTGTATTCTCTGGGTCAGCACATATTGGTCCACATTACTAAGTTCCTTGCACCAGTTTTCTGTCGGACTTGCACATGTATTTAAGAAGTTCCTGCGCCACATATGTGTCCCACATGACCCTTTTGTTTCGTGGCTGAACTATTCTTCAGGCAACACCAATTTCGTCATAGAAATGGGCGTTCTGGGACCGTGCGCCACATTTATCATGCAAAGTCCCATAGGAGTGTGTTGCACGGCCCATGTAAAAGGTGCACCAAAAACACTTGGTACACTCTGCCATGGCAATGCAGGGGGCACCAGATTCGTGCAGAAGACGCGTCACAAATCCTGGCTCCCTCTGTACATTACACAAGCAAACTTCACATAGTCTGTTTTTTTTGTTTTGTTGTTGTTTTGTTTTTTAATTTAATTTTTATTATACACAGTCAGTATTAATGACATGCAATCTATTAGACTATAAAATGCCACCATAAAACTGTAAAAGTGTAATCGTCAGATAGCTTGTAATTGAGCAGGAGAGTAGAGTAGAGCAGATTATTATATCATTTTGTGAGAAAAGCTTTAGTTTAACTCATCAGAGGGGAAAAAATGGTTAAACTTTTCCCACATTTTCTGTTTCCTCAGCACCTCCTTCTCAATAACAGAATACTTGCAGAATATTCATGTGACATGTCCTCTTTTGTAACAGGGCCCATTAAATGTTAAAGGAGTTTCCCACCACTGAAATATTGATGACTTATTCTTAGGATAAATGATCATTATTAGTTTGTGGGGGCCCAACACTTGACGCCCCAACCCATCAGCTGTTTGAAGCAGCAGTTGCTTCCATCTCACAGGCCTGTGGCGTCACATATGACATTTACATTGCGTGTTTGCAACACATTCCCAAGCTCAGAGGTTGTACAATGTATGGTACAATGTTTGGTAATGGATTAACAAGTTCTTGTCCTTACGCTGTTAGAAGAAAGCTACATCCATCTATGTAACAATTTGAAAGGCTATTTTTTGACATACCTTATATACTCGAGTATAAGCCTAGTTTTTTAGCACAAAAGAATGTGCTGAAAACCCAAACTCGGCTTATACTCGAGTAAAAAATATATAGGTTTTACCAGGTTTTTGTGGTAAAATTAGGGGCCTCGGCTTATACTTGGGTCGGCTTATACTCGAGTATATACGGTATCTATGCAGTTTTTAGGTCTTGATAGATACAGTCGGCCCCCAAGTTACATACTAGATAGGTTCTGTAGGTTTGTTCTTAAGTTGAATTTGTATGTAAGTCGGAACAGTATATTTTATAATTGTAATCCCAGCCAATTTTTTTTTTGTCTATGTGACAATTGGATTTTAAAAATGTTGGGTTATCATAAGGACCAGGATTAACGATAAAGCTTAATTGCAGACACATTTTATAACTATTACAGCTGATTATTATTGCCTAGGGCTAAAGTACTGTGAATTACCAACATCCAGAGGTTAATTTGTAACTAGGGGTCGTCTGTAAGTCAGGTGTTCGTAAGTAGGGGACTGCCTGTATAGCAGTACAAGATTGCTCTTACATTCTTCTTTATAATCTCTGCCAGTCTGCACTTTCTAGGCCCTAAATTGAGTTTAAAGAAGCAAGCAATATCTATATCAGATAGCACAATAACAACCTCTAGCCAAAGATCTAAACAAAAACAGCATGTAGGGGTAGGAGAGGACATAAAACGTAACCTTTAATTACTATATTTACATAAAACCGCATCGAACAGATGAGCAAAAATTTTTTTAAAATATTTAAATCGAGTAATTCAATCTGCGGAAGTGTACAGTCATTGATAATAATCGTCAACGAGGAAAATGACACCACCTTTGTCTCAGGCAGTCTTATCCTACTGTGCTTCAGACAACTTGAGGGCGTTGAGCTGGACGACCAGGGGCGTTTAGGGCTAAACTGTCCCTGTAAATACCCCTCGAACTCCCGCCCTTACAAGGTGGTGTCATTTTCCTCGTTGACGATTATTATCAATGACTGTACACTTCCGCAGATTGAATTACTCGATTGAAATATTTTTAAAAAATTTTTGCGCATCTATTCGATGCGGTTTTATGTAAATATAGTAATTAAAGGTTACGTTTTATGTCCTCTCCTACCCCTACATGCTGTTTTTGCCTAAATTGAGTTTAGTCATGTTCAAGAAAAGGAACATTGCTTCTAGGGTCCAATTTGGCTACAGGGCATCAGACAATCATTTGTGTGGAATGGACTAATGGCTGACAAGCAGATATTGCACAAGCAGCCATCTGGCACTGTTAACTAAGGAGAGAGCTGAATGCCTTCTGCTACTTGTTAATGACATCTTGTTTAGTTCCCAAAGTCTTGTTCATGAAACGGAAAATACTTAATGAGATTCTGCCTATATTATTAGTCTTAAATGGGGGTTGGTGATTTCTGTCTGCATTTTTGTTTTGAAGGCCAACTCTACCAAAGTGCTGTCAGACTTGGATGAAGAGTTTGATAGCCTTTATTCTGTGCTGGATGAGATGAAAGAGAGCATGGCTAACAATATAAAGCAAGAACAGGCCCATAAAACCCAGGAGTTACAGGTGAGAGTCTGCTTAGTTACTTTTATGTTATGAATCTCCGCATTGTGATTGATTGGTTGCTTTATAGAAAGAATATAAAGCTTCCTTAAAGGGGAAGCTCCAGCTGAATACATATGTGACCTCATGTACCCAATCTTTTAAAACAAAGTTATCCTTATATGTCCAGCCAGACTACACCATTTTTACAGAAAATACAGTCAAAATGTATACTGTGTGGTATGAATTTTATTAAAGCGGCAGTCATACACTACTGTATAGCAGTCACTGCTTTCTATACATTGGGGAATACGTTCCACATATCTCTGCAAACAAAAGAGAACATATATGCAGCATATATATGTATTATATAATAAATGCATATGTATGTGTTACATTTATTGGGTATCTGCTTTTGCATGCCAGAAACATATTGATGAGTAAACTGGCTTCATATCAAAGGGATCTACAGTATTTTAGTGTTAGATACATAATATAGACTTTCTATGTATAAATATGGTATGAGATTACTTTAGATTCAAGCAAAACAGCTTGAAAATATTGTTTTCTTTCAATAAGGAGCATTGCAATTTTTAGTGTTGCTGTCTTGGTCTTTCGTCCCCTTAATATTAGTCAAAGCCACTGGACTTTCCTCTCTCCTTCTATTCTAGAATCAGCTGTCCCAATGTACGAATGCCCTGGAGAGCTCAGAGGAGCTATTAGAATTTTCTTCACGGACTATGGACATAAAGGACCCTGAGGAGTTTTCCAAGGTACAGAAATGTGACTTTGAGGAGAAACCATATAGACATTTCATTCATCTACTATTTCAATATACACTTGCCACTCGTGGCAGCATGAACCATATGTGCTTGAGCACAAATATACTGGAGGGCAGTCGTCACTATTTCTCTATGACAACGTGGTCATAAGTGTCGCTGAGCTTTGTACTACATTTAAGTGCAAAAACACACTAAATTTGAATCTTATTCCTTCTGAAGATGATTCCCTGGCAGTATAGTCACTATTAGGATTAGGTACCCAAACTAAACAACCATCATCCTCAAAATCATCTTTTGTCATGCCAGTATCTGAAAAATATTGCTGTTATTTCCAGAGATTTTAAGCAGGTCAAGGGTGCAAAAGACTGTCATATGACACATCTCCTCTTTGCTGAGAGAAAAGGGACCTATATTGTCTGCTGCATTCAAACTTACTGGCAACATTTTAGTGTCACGGCTTCCAGCAGTACGAGTATATCTTACAGATCTCCTGGTGACAGATTCCTTTAGATCTGAATAATGTACAGTGTCACCTTATACAGTGACATGATACACACCATGCTGCTTTAAAGGACATCTACCACCAGGGTGAAGGATTGTAAACCAAGCACTTACATGCTGGTGCGTGCCCCACTATCAGGATCTGCTGTTCTTTTTGCTCCTTATACCCTTGTTTTTACAAAAAAAAGGGGTTTTCGAAATTATGTAAATGAACCTGAGGAGCAATGGAAAGGAGCTTGGAGCCCCTCAGGCTCATTTACATAATTTTCCCATAAAAACAAGGGCTTAAGAAGCTAAAAAAAAGAGCAGCGTCTGGCAGCATGAAATTGTGCGAATTGTGCTTGGTTTACAATCTTTCACGCTGGTGGTAGATTTCCTATAAACAAAAGTCTTCTCTAACCGCCAGACATGCAACATCACAGGAAGTCCCAAAACTTCAGCAAAAAGGTCTTTTAAATAAAAGAAAGCTACAGAGAAGGATAAACAGTGTGAATCTAAAATGCAGATACTTCTTTGGCTTAGGTGTACAAATTGGTCCACATCTGTAATTCCGAGCTACCTTTTCAAAAATTTGAACTTTTGGAGCAAAATTCTGGTGCAAAGTATGCCAACGTAAAGGTGGTTTAATTGTCTCTGACATAAATCTATTGCATTTTAAGACTGTCTAGACCACACACATCAAACACATGGCCTGCTGTCGCTTTCAACCAGTTACCTAATTTTATGTGGCCATTGCGGTTTCCTACATCTAAAAGCCTGTTTCAGCTTTTAGATGTGCCGTCAAAACCAGCCATGGCCAAATCTTCATTAGAGATCCTGCTTCAGGCCCCTTAATGACCCCAGCACATAAAGGTGACTTACATTTAGGTTGTTTGGGTGAAAGTCATTGGGGAAGAGGAGTACAGTTTTACAGTTTGACATTTGACATCTATGGTTTAGATGAGATTAACACAAGACAATATTTGTAAATATATTCCATAGTTTCTTTAACTCCTTAGTGACGCGCCCTGAAAAGGCTCTAGTGACCAGGCATTTTTAGCAAATTTTTGTATGCGCCGATTTAAGGGCCGTAACTGCATGCTACCTTACATTTTTTTGGCGGTATTTTTTTTTTTTTTCTTCTTAATTTTTATTTGGGGTTAAAAGTGGAAAAAGGGCTTTTTTTGTAATTTATACTTTTTTTAAAATTTTCAAATTAACTTAAAATGAACATTATTTATGAAAATTTTGTTTCGGTCGTTTTGATATATAATATGTACAGTCTTTGGCAAATGGGGAGACTATGGCGATGCTTTTTGTATTATAGCCGGGGATTTTTTTTTTATTATATTATTTTAGATATTACATTAAATGTCAATGTATTTTTATGAATATTTATAAATTTTTGTGTGTGCTTTTACTTTATATGTCCCCCAAAAGGTCATAAAAGACCCCTGGGGGACATTTTCACTTTTTTTTAAAAAATTTTACTATTTTCTCTCTGTAAGAGCCCCAGTTATGGGGGAAATGACCAGCTGTGACTGGGGATTCTGATTAGAGCTGTACTGGGTCTAACTAGACCGCATCTCCCTTCTCCCTAGACCGCATCTCCCTTCTCCCTAGACTACATCTCCCTTCTCCCTAGGGAGAAGTAGAAACCTGCATCAACATCTAAAGCAATTTTATTATTGCTAGTAGCAGTTATTTACTAAACTTTACAACTTTGGGAACTACAGCTAGTTTCATAATATAAATGGATGAATCTTTGCCCACATAACTATATATCAATCTACTGAGCTCCCCCTGCTGCATAGCATGCTGCTTGGAAATCACTATGGTATTTTCCCAGTGATCACAAAACATTCACTATGTGACAATTATGCAATTCTGTGCTTTGTATAAGAAACTTTGGTAACACATACAAATTCAGGCAAGTTATTACTTTAGTCTCTGTGTTCTTTGAAACAATTCTGCCTGTTAAAATTCCTACAATCGGACAATGACATGCAGAATGAATAGCTTAGTGGGCAGCATTGGGAAGCAGTGGAGCGTAGGGATGACATCACTTATCAAACACAAGAGACGTGAGAAGAATTATTTACAGCGCTTGTCACATTACCCAGAGCCATTAATAATAGGTTCACATAAAAAAACATGCCTTGTCCTTATGCTCCGATACTTTAATTCACTTTTAAAATTACTGCAGATCATTATTAAAACGATAATGGGTACTTCAAATTTCAAAACTGGACTATGCGCTATGTAACATAAAGGAATTATTATTAAATCATTAAATTCTGAGTCTTTAAACATGAATGATCTAGGTGATAAATTTCCTATTGGCCCGTGTCTGAGACTCGGAACCCTGTCAACTTACCTCCAGTGAGCACCACTTCTGCTTCGCAGAGTAATGAGGACACATTAACTTGTATTTATGTACATTAATATGTTACATCAATATTGTTGAACTTGTGCTTTCACCTTCTTTTCATATTTCTGTTTTTTGATAAAAAAAATCAAGCATTGATATAATATTCCCTTTGATGCCTAATAATTAACCACTTCTAACAACATTGCTGTTTCTTGCATCATTTCCACTTACTTGTGCACAGGAAGTGGTGTTTGATGGGGTATTTCATAGACTTTGCTGTCTTCCTTCACTTGCATGGATACACTAACTTTGCTTTCTCTCTCCTTCTTGCACCAAGGCTGCCAGACAGATCAAGGATAGGTACTGTACCTTTATCCTCGTTTTACCCTTTTTTAACAATATATGTGTTTGTTTATGGCAATTATAGCATATTCTCTGATGTGTTCATGATACATTAGTAAATCTTTTTTACTTTCCTGGGTTCTCCAGGAATATTGTTAAACCCCAGGGAGCTGGAGTGGAAAAAATGAACACGTATTTACCCCGCTCTGGCTCCTAGTTCCCACATCAATCCAGTTCTTCCGGGTTTCGTACCTACAATTAGCTGGAGGTTCTTTGTAGGTCACAGGACTTGACTGCAGGTGTCCACCTTGGACCACAGATGTTATGCAAGGTATGGGAATTGACGTGTGAAACAGACAAATGCGGTGGGCCCTGAAATTAAACCACCTTTCCGGCTGTCCCTGCCTAAAAGCCCTTCTTAGTGCAAAACAGAGAAAAGGATAAGACAATGCAAACAGAAAAATATCAGAACCAAGAGGACAATGTAGTACAACATCAGTAGGCAAGTGGATAGTCAGAGTCGTGCAATGGTCAAAGTGCTTAAAAGCTGTTATGAGATGCTAGAGCCTTGGTCCAGAAGATTGGATCAGTTTTCTTACATCAGACAGGGCTACAATGAAAGATGGGAGATATTCTGTCCATCGGAGCTGGTTAACGGATAGTAAACCAGTGTAGAATTCACAGATAACAGATTGATATTGTGTAAATCAATCAAGGCTGTTAGGAAAGTAGTAACTAGTGTTCAGACGACAGCCATGCATCCTAAGCTATTCTTTATGGACAGAGAATGACAAATGCACAACGGAACTCCCAATTTAAAGGGGACTTCACTTCCTGTAATGCCTCCTGGTTTCAAAGAGGGCAGTCATTGGCTGAAACAGGTCCTGTGACCTCTTAGAAACCTCTGCCGAAAAGTGTAAATATCAGAACTACACGGGAACTGGGAGCCAGAACGCAGTAAGTATCTGTTCTTTTTTCCCACTCAGGCCCTTGGGGGTGTATTCAAATGCCTGGAAAACCCTTTAAGATAATTATATTTTCACATATAGCTTCAGACACAATGGGGCACATTTACTTACCCGGTCCAGTCGCGATCCAGCGGCGCGTTCTCTGCTCTGCATTCGGGTCCGGCCGGGATTTATGAATGTAGTTCTTCCGCCGTCCACCAGGTGGCGCTGCTGCGCTGAAAGTCATCTCATCGCGCCGGAATTCACCACCTCGGACCAAGTGAAGGTAAACGCTCCCCAAGCGACACTTTTTCGGTTTTTAAATGCGGCGGTTTTTCCGAATACGTCGGGTTTTCGTTCGGCCACGCCCCCCGATTTCCGTCGCGCGCATGCCGGCGCCGATGCGCCACAATCCGATCGCGTGCGCCACAATCCCGGGGCAATTCAGGTACAATCGGCGCAAATCGGAAATATTCGCGTAACACGTCGGGAAAACGCGAATCGGGCCTTTAGTAAATGACCCCCAATATCTCAGAACCCACAGGGCATCTACTTCAATTCAGAATTAGTGTAATTTTTGTCTATGGGCTATGCCTTTAGTTTCCAGCCCAGGCTGCCCTGTATATCAAGGAGAAGTGTTACTTAGTTTATCAACTCTGTATGGCTTATTCTGAAGATGCACTTTCTCTGGGAGTAAAGTTGGCTACTGCAAATTGGACTCACTTGACACTCAAGCAGCCCTTTAAGGGGGCTATTGGTAGTCCTAAATAAACGCTATTGGAAATTAATTACATTGTTGCTCCTATTGCTATCTTAGTAGATGTAGGTGCAGTTTACTACTTCCAATTGGCAATATGGTGGGTGATATGCTGCGTACACTAAGTACTAGTTCTTTAATGAGGGTATACATTCTGTAACCATTAATTGACATATAAAGATTTTAGTATTTACAAATACACTTCTTAAAATAACAATATTTTTCCTTTCTCAACTTCTGAAATCATGCAGGGTTACAATGGCTGCAGCTTTCCGTCTCTCACTGAAACCAAAGCTCAGTGACAACATGACACATTTGATGGTGGATTTCTCCCAGGAAAGGCAAATGCTTCAGTCATTAAAATTCTTACCAGGTAATTAAATGAGTAGAATTGTTTTCAGGGAGCCTGTCACTGTGTTATAAAGCAGGAGAGGCTAAGAATACTTCATATATGTTTTAGCACAACAATTCATTATAATTTGTAACATGCACAGTGAAAATCATGTTCTTTCCATACTAATAGGAGTCATGTGGGTGACATTTTTTGCTAAATGACAGCCTCCCAGTATAAACATACCTACAGAAATGGTTGTCGATCTATGGTTAGGACCATCCATTGGACTCCTTTAAGCATAGAAGAGATGTTTGATGTTGGAACAATCATCAAGAAGCGAGGAAGCCTCAGATATCTGAGCAGAAGGGTCATTTCATGGAGGAGAGAAGTGTAATGAAGGAGCACTGTAGTGAATGTGTGAGGCAAAGAGGACTGAATATCCAGGGAAATGGACAAGGGCGATGTCATTAATTGGGGCTGGGGAACAAGAGGGATGCATTTACATGGGACTTCATGTTAAATGTCTTGGGGAACAGGAGGAATGTATTTTTTATTTTTAACTGTATTTATTAAATTTTCATTTTTATGAAACAAAGGAAGCCCCAACATAGGGTCATCAATACAAACTTTGGGTCTAGGACCCATAAGAAAGAGGGGGAAGGAAAGAAAAAAAAGGGGGGAGGAGGAGTGCAGTAGGTCATTGGGATTTATTTAGTTCCAGCTAGCAGCTTTAGTCCTCTCTTGCCAGTAGTAGAGTCTTCATTCAGCTTGGAGGTCCAGAACCATAAGGTATAGGCTGGCAGATTAACGTCTTTACAAGATAGTTATATCTTGTTCTGGGAGAAACGTTCTGGGGGTATATTATATATACCACTCACATCAAAGAAACAAAAATTCCACCACAATAGGGTCACATAAAGTAGACAAAAAACAATTTTTATTTTCAATGTATCTAAAAATCATTAATACAATTAGACAGATGCTCAGGGGACAATATCCCTGGCTGGAAACGGCGTGGGTACAGGTCACACATCAATTACTGTATAATTTACAAATAAAACAAAGTCCTTGGTTGCTATGTACATATGGGAGAGGAGGAGGAAGTGATGCAGTGGTCAATTCATATGTATGGACAAATAGCAGTGCAGTACTATTTAATTGGCACAAAAATCCTTACCCATGAGTAAAAACCACACGCCGACCCCGACGTACGTTTTAGCCATCAAGCCTTCATCAGATGAAGAAATTGTTGGGGCATCTGAAGAGACAATTACCCTTCAACCTCTTAGCCTGACTCATCTCAAGCTCTCTTCAGCTTTTTTTCAGCTCCCATGCATATGACATAGGACATATGTTGGTAAATGGGTGAGAATTAATATAAAAGAGGGAATTCTAGAAAGGATATTTCATACCTTACCTGAGGGGAGTCTACCACATGGATGCAGTATTTCACACAAAGCACATTTACATGCTGGTTCTTCCTTTATCTTCGAATGGCTCGGTTTTTGAGAAAAATGAGCTGTTGGCATCATAATAAGCAGACGACAGAGCCAGAATAGGCTTTTGTGAAGTAGAAAGGAGACCCTGATCCTCATTCACATAATAAAAAAAAAAAAAAAAAAGATTTTCTCTAAAACGAGACCATGTGCAGATAAAGGGAAAGCGGATTCTGTTTCAGTGGACATACACCAGTGTGTAAGTGTGCTTTGTGTACAATAATCATTGTGGTAGATTTCCCTTAAAGGACAGTTTGACTGATGGTAGATGTTCAGCATTACATGCCCACTATTTTTAGTGCATAAAGAAAGGGCACTTTTCCACCTAGTGCAATGATGGCGAACCTTTTGGAAACAGAGTGCACAAACTACAACCAATACTCATTTACATGTCGCAAAGTGCCAACATGACAATTTAAGTAGTAATTTATTGATCCCTGCTGTATCACAGGTTTCAATCGTATTGGTTTCCTGAGTTCACCAATACAATAGAAAGATGATGGAGAAATTTGGATTGCAGCTTCCCTCCAGGGGACCGAGAGCAGGAGCTCCAACGATAACCCATATCTATCCACACCTTCTTTCTCCTACTGTAGTGCTGGCAGCCAAGGATATTGCTTTAAAATGGCGCTGAGCATGGCACATCCTGGGCTGTCTTGGACCACAGGAGGAAGCTTTGAGTCCTGTCTGGCAAACTCTCTGTTGGCATGAAGGCCTGGGTGCCCACAGAAAGGGCTCTGAGTGCCACCTCTGGCACCAGTGCCATAGGTTCGCCACCATTGACCTAGTGCATAAAGAAAGGGACATGTAATGCTGGACATCTACCATCAGTCAAACTTTAATGGTATAACTTGCTATTATATTCCATACCGTAAGCTACTTTTTGTTTTAAGAAGGTTTCAGTGTTTCCTTCTTAGTCACTTTATTATTGTATAAAGGGACAGTTTTTTGGTTCCACTCCATGTTACTGCTTGCTGATGTCCAGCAATTGTTCTTACCTGGCTTTCGCCTCTTTATGTGACACTATATTACCAAGAAATGTGTCTTGTGTCAATCTCTTGGTGCAGAGTAAACACGTCTGAGACATGGTAACTCTTATTTTGTGTGCATCACTTTTGCTTTTCGCAGCCATTCCTTTAAACAGATACTTCTCCGCTTTTAAAAAATTCATTGTGCTGTTCTCCTTGGATCAGATGATCTCATACTCCTGTTCTTCAGAGTGGAGTGTGCTAATTTTGTACACGTATGCTAAATTTGTCCTTCATTCTTTAACGTCAATCTCATGAACATGAAGTATATAGGCATTAGAAACCTTATCAAACCTCTGTTAAATTAAATACACAGTTGGAATAAGGTTTAATAATTTTAATTGGTCTTTTAGCAAATTCTCATAGTTGTTGTAAAGCGCTTGCATAATCTGCCACTATTTCAATGTGATTCGGTTTGTAAAGAGAATGTGCCACGAGAAAAGACCTATATTTTCTAAAACATTTAAGTTTTTATGTTTATACAAATTTTTAAGAATTTTTTGTAAATTATTTTTGATGATGCATTACAACATTTTTTTATCACTATGTTTTTAAAAAAACACTAAAATCCTGCCGTTTTTACTCTGGCCACTTGGTCACTTTGGCCACTAGGCTTTATAAAAAATAAACACACCTAACCGAAATGGTTTATATGAGGTATTACTGCATCATTTTTATTGGTCTTTTCTTAAAGGGATTGTCCCAAGATTCAGTGTTATCATCAGGAGATGGGTGATAAGAAAGTCTGACTCTTGGTACCCCTACTAATTGAGAGAATTTATTGCCCATTTATCCTGCCAGACACATTTTAGAACTGTACTCTGCGATTTCCACTGATATCCTTGAGGATAGGGGATAACATGGAATTCTAGGATAACCTCTTTAACTATTTAGAGGATTTTCCATAAATGTCTTATAGATATGTGTTCCACTTCTTGGACCCTAAGCTACCCTTGGTAAAAGAATCTGACACAATGCTCCCTATCCCCTGTTGACAGCAAAGTCCAGAACTACGCTGTTTCATTAACTCCCTTAGTTCCCTGTAGTTACCGTTACACAGTTCCGTTCACTTAGAAGGGTGCTACAGATACAACATAGCTCAGTGTTTGCTGTTTCTGACTTGCTGACCACTGCTAAGAGTCTGGAATGGACTTGGGATAGAGAGCGTCAGAACCCAGTCTTGTGGGTTCATTTTCAAGATGGTGGTGTAAACCCACACCTGTGAAAGAAGGCTGGAGTAAGCTGATCAGTATTGATACTTGGGGCGGTTACAAAAATGAAATGAAAAATGACTTATGTTTCTTTTTTTCAGTGCCTAAAGCACCAGAGATAGATCCTGCAGATTGTATGGTAGCTGATAATTGTGTGACAGTAGCATGGAGAATGCCTGAAGAAGACAACAAAATCGACCATTATGTTCTGGAATATAGGAAAACAAACTATGATGGACTTCCAAGGGTTAAAGATGAGAGGTGTTGGGAGATGGTTGATAATATAAAGGGAACAGAGTACACACTTTCTGGTAAGTTTTATATTATCCTACTTTAAAGTTATAGGGGTGTTTGCCCAGGAAAGAAAGTTCTTAAATTCCATTCCCCTAGTAAAGATAATTTTTAACCCCTTACTTTGCAATCTCAATTTATTGCTGTATTTGCTCTTATAATTCTTTATGCTGGTCAGTGTAAGATTCTAGAAAGTGGACGGCTCTAGCTCAGCAGACACTTCATGATTCCTCTGTGCTATGAGATGCTGTGTTCTGATAATGTGCTTAGATTATCATGGTACTGGGTTTATCTCTGTCTGTAGTGCTCTCTTGCTCCTGCCTCTCTGCAGTACAATAGAAACTATTAATGCCTGAGGAATCTGTCTGACCATAGTTAGAAGTTTATGGTCGTATCCAAATTGTAAACACCAGGCAAAGCTTAATTTGAACATGCCAATTTCCAGTGCTGTATTTACAATCTCTAGTGTTGATGTCTGCTGAGGCAGAAAAATGGCATATTGTCAATTTCCATATGGTAGGGAATAGAAACAGTGGGCACTGGATATACAACAATGTAATAGAACACATTTAAAACGTAAGTAAAGTAAACATATTAATTTTATCAGATCAGCTATAAATGAAAGCTGGCATCTGCACTGTGAAATTGTGCTGTGGTCATGTCACTATCTACAAAGTACCTTACATTGTACAGCAACTGCGACCTGCCAATCTTAAATCAGCCATCTATTCTAAGAATAGGTGATCATTTTTTAAGATCCAGTATCTCTTTAAAGGGGTTGGCTACTTTTCAATGAATCTCTTCCATTAGACATGCCTGCATATATATGTACCTGTGTCTTTGACTCCTGTGAGAGCATCAGCTTTATCCCCATGCTGCACTTTGCATCTCAACACAACTTCCTGTTTCTCACTCCTTCAGTACGTCTGTAATGGTAGCCTCCAGTGTGTTTTTTTCTCTCTCCGTCTGTCTCACCGACTTACACAGGGATGTGGAGGGGGAGCAGCAGGACAAGTTATAATCTCCTGCTGCAGCTCCCTCCTACTTATCAGTGTTCAGACATGTAAACAAAGATCCTACAGAGTGCACAGAGAGTCTGCACACTGCAATAAAGGAAGCATAAGGGATGATGAATCATTGGTGAACATTCAGGGAATATTTTTAAGGCAGTGAAGGCACATAGGCAATTTATGTTAAAGAGTGGCCAACCCCTTTTAGTGTATTTGTGTATTAGTGATTAGTACACTTCCACGCCTCAATAATAATTACGGTATATCATTTGTGTCATACAGTCCAGCACCGACCAGTACTAATGTAATAAGTCAATGTGGAATTAGTAAATTATGTGCACTTAGACATAGCTCTATGCCTGTCTGATTGCTTATGCATTTTATGCAGGTTACTTTGTGATTGTTTTCTCAGGAACTATTGTATTTCATGTTGGTTGAAAAATTTTTGTAATAAGTTTTTTGTGTTTTGTTCGACAAAATATTAAAATTTGGCAAATATTCGGAGAAATTCTCAATTTTCAAAGTTTGAAATGTTCTGCTTTGCAGGCAGATAGTCATACCACTATAGAAACTACACCACTTTAACGTATGTTAAACAACTTTTACGAAGTCTGTTAACCATGTAACCATTTTACAGGGGTTAAAACAATATGAAAATGTGCTTTAGAAACTCATTTTTTTGGAAAATACATTTATTTAGGCCAAAAATTACACAGTCACCATGGATTAAATTATGGAATGCTCTGCAAAGTGTGATAACCAATTTCTTCCAAGTATGCCAATACTCCATATGAGTTGGTAAACTGCTGTATGGGCACACAGCCGTGCATTGAATGAAAGCAGTGCCGTTCAGTTTTATTGAGCAAAACCAATATTGGAGAAAATAGCATTTGTGTTGGTATCAACAACTTTTTTGTATCATTCTTCTTTATTGTAATCCAAAAAGAAACAGAATTAACAGAGTATAGGACACGCAGGTCCATCAGATAATATGTAGAGTTCAAATTATATTTCTGAACATGAATAATTACATCATTATACATATACAAGAACATCAAATTTGTTGTCATTAGATCGTCTGGCAGATGTAATATAGGAGATTGCTCTTAAAGCAGGTAATCTTTTGAACGTATCTATTTGTACCCACGCAACAGTGCTGGGTAAATAACAGATTTAAAACACATTTACTTCACAGTTCTAACACATGGTGAAAGTGTGGACTGGTCAGTGTAAAATAAATGCAAACCTATAGGTCTGTGCGTAGGAGGGTAAGGGAAAGCAGAGGGGATATAGAATAAAAGGAGAGGATGGTGAAGGAATAGGTCAGGAGCGAGTCACGAATAGGTCAAAAACTCGGAGGAGTGTTTGAACGTCAGCCATGGGGCCCATATTAATGAGTGGTCCGTGGCTTTATTATGAGATACCGCTGTGGCCTCTTCCAGACTATGCAGTAGGGAAATTTCCCCAAACCAGTCAGATATAAGAGGGGTACTTGTAGATTTCCATAATCTTGGGATAAGAGCACGTGCTGCTATTAGCATGTATCCCATCAGTGATCTCTTAGCCTTAGTCGCCGAGATAGGGAGTATTGACAGTAAGAGAACTGCCGGCTCATTTTCTAGACCTGTCAGGTCTAAGATCAGCTTGCGCACTAGCTGCCAGAAAGGTTGCAATTTCGGGCACCCCCACCAGATATGGGTCATAGTACCTGGGGCTGAAAGACAGCGCCAGCATCTATCTGGACAGGATGGGTATATCTTGTGCAATCTACTGGGGACCCAATACCATCTTGAAAGCACCTTGTAGTTGGTTTCTTGAGCCTTACTTGAAATAGAGAGTTTGTGGCACAGCTCATACGCCTTGAGCCACTCATCTGTAGTGTATGTCCTGCTGCATTCGTTTTCCCAATTCGCAATAAAGGGTGGGTTGGAAGAACCTCATTTGTCTAATATGAGGTTATATATAATAGATATGGCATGTGGAGTCTCTGTGTTGGATGTGCATAGGGTCTCAAAAGGTGTCATGTTTCGGTGCAAGTTTGTCCTGTTTTTGATACTACGGTAGAAGTGATCTACTTGTTTATATTCCCATTGTAATCTTGGAGTGAGATCTAACTGTGGTGATATAGCTTCTAGAGATTTAAGTGACTCAGAGTCCAGGGGATTTTGAAAGCGAAGTGTGGCTGATGTTCTTAGAGGGCGTAAGAAATCTTTGGAAATTCCAGGGGGAAATTCCGGGTTCCCTGTCACTGGGGTAAGAGGGCCGTCAGGTGTAAATAGTGTCGTCTGATCCGTGAATCTTTTCAACGTCTTCAACACTTGGGACGCTATATAAGGAAGGGCTTGTAAAGAATGGTTGTGTGTGTTAAATGCGGTTAGCCAAGGTATGGCAGTTAAGGGGACAGGTGAAAGATGTTCCTCTAAGCTCACCCAGAGTTTGTTTTTACCATGATGAAACCAGTCTAGAATTCTGGCCGCTGTAGCTGCTAAGAAGTAACCCTTGTAATCGGGCAGACCCAAGCCACCTTGTAGTTTTCTGCGTATCAGAGTCTGTCTGGCAACTCTGGGTCTAGATTGTGCCCACAAGAATCGGCTTAAGAGGCTGTTGAGTTTATTGAAGAATACTTTCGGGATGGGGAGGGGGATGGTTTGGAATAGGTAGAGTAGTTTGGGTAATATTGTCATTTTTATGCATCCTACCCTTCCAAACCATGATATCTTTTTGCTGGTCCATTTGGTAAGGTCTACTTTAGGTATCGACAACTTTTAAGAGGAAAAACTTCTGTATTTTTCTATCAGTTAAAAATCACATTGACATCAATGTTCATTTTATGTCATCTGTTGTTTTTAGTTAGCCAGCCAGCCGTTATACTTGCGTTTTTATGATGGAAAAAACTAAAGGGGCTGCAGTGCTTGCATAACGGATAAACACATGCATAATGGGTATTATCATTTTTGCATTGGAGTCCATGGGAAATGGATAGTCAGAAGCAGTGTAAATTTTTATACATACAGCTAGACATAATACATAGATAGTTAATCTATAAATAGATAGATGTGAGATGGTCTGACAGTAGTGTGAACTGCCATTCCCAGAATCATTATTACTATTACTTTCAAAGATTCAGATTGCATGTTATGGGATTCATTCTCTTTATTTCACTTCCATACAGGTTTAAAGTTCGACTCCAAATTTATGAATTTCAGAGTACGAGCATGTAACAAAGCTGTAGCTGGGGAATACTCCGATCCTGTCACACTGGAAACCAAAGGTAATAAATTATGCAGTCTTAGTTATTAAATGGCGCACTATCCATTAAAGTACCTTGCATCATCCTCCTCCTCCTAGCTAACTATAACTGTCATAGTCTGCTAAAGCACAACTACTGGGAAAAGCCTAATAGTAATCCCATCCTAATAGTAATCAGAGAAATAATTTACCGCCCAGTTTTATTGTTTTTTTTAGAGCAGTTTAACTCCTTCACGACTGTCATACAGCTATATATGTCCTATTTGTGCATGTCCTCTGCATATAGTACATATATGCACGTGACGACAATGTACCACTTCAAACGGTTATATCTCCTGAATTTTGGCACCTAAAACACAATTCTGGTGTCCTTTTAAAGAGGAGAATTTCCCCTTTGATGTCATATCAGGTGAAACAGAACTGGGGATATCCACTGTTATATTTACAATCAGGAATTGAGATCTGTATTTGTAAATCCCATTTTTTTGCTACAACTTCTCCACTATCTCCACTGTTTTCTTTCATCTAGAAAATAAATCCTCCTCTTTAATAGGATTCCAATACAGGGGCTTATTTACTAAGGGTCTGCGGCCACATTGTCGTCGGTTTTTCCGGCGTTTCCTGGATTTCCGCCGCTGGGACAGGTATTTAACTGGGGATTGTGTCGCACGCTGATTCGGACTGAGCATGGGATTTAACTTTCAAATTGTGTTGCAAGATCAAGCACTTACATGCACCGGGAAGAAGAAGGTTAACTCCGGCGGACCTGAGTGGGGAAGCGACACACGCAGGATATCGAGCACACGATCTTAGTGATTTGTGGCACAGTGCATGATCGTCGGATCAATCCACTTTCGTGAACTCCGTAGGACCGGGTAAGTAAGTGTGTCCCATTGTGTTTGTAGGTGAAATGGTTCAGGAGATTTGACTATTTAAAGTGATGCTGTCTTTATGTGTATATATGTGCTATGTGCCTGTGGTATGCGCAAATAGGACCTATATAGCCATATGACATGAAGGGGTTAAAAATAATTTGGGAGAATAAAAAATAATTAATTTGGGAGGAACAACATATACTAGGATTGAGGTGTTGTATCTTTTTATTTCCTTATTAAACCCCATGCACTGTGATGTAGGAGAAGGAGAATTTTTCTAGTAGAAACTAATTTACCCCGAGGAGCTATTTCTAAACTACGGTAATAAAGTCAAGATAGAGAAGGAACTGAAGTGGCTGAAGACATGTCAACTTGTTCTAAGCCTTTCACGCCAAAGAGTCACTTCACATTAGTAGGAGCCTGCCTGCACCTTTAACTGGCTGCTGGTGAACACTATAAATGCTGAGAGCTTTTCTGCCTGACATTGTATGAACTACTGGGGATCTGTGAGAGAGGGGATTAACCCTTTTATGCCTGATGATGCATTTCAAAGGTCATTTTTAATGTGTTTTTTTTAGTCATCCTCATGTACTAATTATTTAATGAGGAAAAATATAAGATAAAAACAAGGGCAAACTTAAAGGGAACCTGTCAGTAGGAGTGTCATTTTAGCTGGTGACAGGTTCCAATAGCCTATACTTTGCTGATTTGAAAATATGCATTTATCAGTATTCTGAATCATTCTGTAGTTTATATAATTTTGATTCTCATTACTTGGCTCCCTGCCAGCAGCATGTAGTGAGTCCCTGGGAGGGGGCAACTGCAGCCTGGGAGTGCCTCTGGCCGGGTATTGTAGATCAAATTATTATAAACTATTGAAATGATTCAGAATGCTGACAAAGGCATTTTTCAAATCAGCATAGCATAGGCTATTGGAACATGTCACCAGCTAAAAATCACATTCCTGGTGACAGGTTTGCTTTAAAGGACATCTACCACCAGGATTAAGGACTGAAAACCAAGCACACTGACATATGGTGTGTGTCCGGTCTGGTAGGTTCTGGTCTTCTTTTAGCTTCTTATGTTCTGTTTTTTTTTACAAAGAAAAAAAAGATTTTAATTATGCAAATGAGCCTAACACTCCATAAGTGTTAATTGAGCCTGAAGCCCTTCAGGCTCATTTTCATAATGTTTTTCTTAAAAACAAGGGCATAGGAAGCTTAAAGAAGAGCAGATCCTGCCAGGGGAAACACACCAGTAGGTTAGTGTGCTTGGCTTACAATCCTACATCCTGGTGGTAGATTTCCTTTTAGCTCTATTTACATATCCTTAATTTTCATAGTGTCATGGTCTCCAGGAATTTTACAGTCAGCACTGAATTCTTGGAAATACTCATGGAAATATATTGTGACTGCCAGCTAGTAACTCATAGAAAGGTGTTTATTGGAAGTCCCTCTACATAAAACAAAGGCTATCTATATGTTCTATTTGTTTCGTTTCCTTCAGCCCTGACCTTTGGCCTTGACAACACATCATCCCATCTGAACCTAAAAGTTGAAGATTCTTATGTAGAATGGGATCCAATGGGAGGAAAGAGTCAAGAGAGTAAAGTAAAAGGAAAAGAGAACAAAGGCAGGTAAGAAGAAATTGATTTGGATGGTTCCCTATCTATATTTACTCTGCCACTTTTTCTGATGTGTCTATTTTAGTAGATGCTTGGATTCCCATTCTTCTTATCCAAGGGCGTGCCGTTAAATAAGACCTGTCACCAGATTTTGACCATCCTGACTAACAATGCCTGCTGATAAAGGGTTACAAGTCCACCCTATATCACCTAAAATTGGCTGCCAGTGAAGCACTGTACCTTAAAGGGGTTATCCAAGTTTACTAATAATTTAGGACCGGACTGGGACGGGCTGTTTAAAAATAATAAAAGTGTACTTATCTCCTCCGGCACTGCAGATGCTGAGAGATAGGGACGAATCGGAGGAGCTGGCCAGAAGCTCCCTGTGCGCCTGGCTTTTGTGCTCCTGTAAACTAACAGGGGCACGGATTGGACGGGCCGCGGCACCGGACATCAGTGGCGCCGGAGGAGGTAAGTATACGTTTATTTTTTTTAAATAGCCCGTCCCAGCCCAGTCCTAAATTATTAGTGAACTCTGATAAACCCTTTAATTACAGATGTTTTTTCTGAAATGCAAATTAGCTTTTCTGACTCATGTCTGGTATCTGTGACATGATGTGCGGGTTAATTCCTTAGTATTTTCCTAGAGTGGTTGTGGTTTTTTTTTTGTGTTCAGTGTATGCAGGGGAGATAGATGTGTATAGCTATACGAATTGTGGCAAACATTCACCTTAAAGATATGTTTGAAGCATCACCCACAAATATCTTGGTACTTGCTTGTGTCTGACAAGGTTTTATCTTTAGCATTACTATTATTATTTCAGGATCACTATTAATTCCACAGTGCTGTGCATTTAATGGTTTTAGAAGACCTGTTCAATTCAGATGCAACAAATAGCTGAATTAATGCAGATTTTAATTTTCTGTGTGAATTGTTACTATATGAGCACGCTAAACATAGATGTAGAATTTTGCTGGATGCAGACTGACACATCTCCAGTCTTATCATCAGTCTGCTCATGTACTATGCAAACCAAATAACTCATCATTGTGCTTGTTTCTGTTGTCTGACAGTGGCCATGTTACCTTGAAGAACAATCCCAGGTGAAGAGAATGTAGATACCATATGACTAGCACTATGACCTATCTCTTGGCTTGCCTGGAATTTCTAGCACAAGACTGTTTCTAACACTAGTTCCCATGCCATTCTCCATGCAAACAATCTAGCCAGCTTTTCCTTAGATCACAGAAAGCATTAGGATTTTGGTTTTTCTTCCATCATTTAAGGTCCTGTTTACACAAGGTGTGATTTTAATGCTGTGGACACATTTGCAGAATATGATCAGAGTTTAAACAATGACCTAAAATTAATTGACAAAAAGGAGAAAAAAATGTCAGGAATTGGAACACAAAGAAGCAGATTTGCGAAATCTGGCAGAATTCTTGGAAAATGTACCACTAAACATGTCTACTGTACATGTCCAGACTACACTGTTTTGTTTTGGAAAGGGGTGGGGGTTATCATGACTGAAAAGAGACAAAAATTATGAATGTGTTCATGGGTTAAGGAAGGTGTAGGTTAAAGAAGTCGTGATTCAGTTTAAGATCTGCTATCTGCCAAAATTTATGGTGAAAGAAAAAACAATCTGTAAGTAAGATGCATGTATACAGATCCACCATACTGTTCAGTTTAGGTTTCAAGACATTTACAACTTCTGGCACATCTAAATTGTTGGTAGGTGCACAAAAACATCCCAATTATCTTTGAGTTATATGACAAATCCAGAATACTGTAGATTTCTCAGTAATCCCATCATAGTTTTAGGCTTACTTGCAGCTTTTATATAAGTAAATAAGCTTTCTGACTTACTTTGCTGATTTACAAAATCCGTGCGCTTTCTTTTATCTTTGGTAGGCTGCTAGATTTCTGTTGCTGGAAATATAACTTTTTTTTTTCCTGTATGCATTCATCATTTGTGGGCAAAAACTTGTTGACTTTGTACGTTACAATATTAACATGTTAGTTATATCCAATAGTAAACAGTAGAGTGTGCATATATTGCCCATAAATGATCATTACCTTTTACAGCGTGAGGCAGGGATACCCTTGGCTCTCCAAAAACTAAAAATGATTCCAAAACGCTTGTGTTAAATTTTATTTCTTAGCCCTGCTTGTGTTTTTATTTCTTTTCCATGCTTTCCTATGCTACCCTTTTCATTTGGTAAGTAAATCCTGCCTCTACTTTATGTTCTAGTCCTCTTCTGTATTTGCGGTTGAGATGTGACTCTTCAGTTTGGTCTGTTGAATGGCTTTTTATTTAGCATTTTGCCTGATGCTGTATTTTGAATGTTGCTGCTGCTTTTTGAAGAGTGTTGTCGTCTTGAAGTAATGGTCTACACCAAAATATCAGTAGTCAATTGGAGGAAACATGTAAGTTTTTTCAATTAGGTGTTGGTCACAAATTATAATAGATGGCCAATCCACAGGATCGGTGGCCCCTACACTTATCAGCTGTTCTGACCATCATAGACAGGAGAATGAAGCCATAAGTAGTTGGCCCTGTCTTCTCTGTAGTGGCTAAATACTGTAACTACATTAATGACTCATGTAAAAGTGAATGGGAACCATGGCTGTACAGCTGTGAGACACACATAGTCAACTGCTCCATGTTCTTTCATCTGCTGATCGTTGCAGGTTGTCAACTCCCCACTGATCAGATATTTCCCAACCATTCCCTTTAAAAGGAGTCCAGTAACTCCCTTACAAGTGAACCTCAACCGTTTAAAAGCTTTCCACAAAGACCTTTGTTGTTTTCTTATCTGTCAATTTAGAGAAAATTCTTTTTTACCTTTATGCAAATTCGCTTATTGGTGCAAAAGGTAAAGGGAAATGTTTCCTATTCTGCCCATAACCAAACAGTGACACACCCTAACACAGTGGTGGCGAACCTATGGCACTGGTGCCAGAGGCGGCACTCTGAGCCCTTTCTGTGGGCACCCAGGCCATCACCCCAGAATGAAGTTCACCAGACAGAACTCAAAGAATCTGCCTGCAGAACCTTCCTACATTGATCGTCCTTTTAACTGTGTTGATGTCTTTGGGAGGCTGAAGGCTTGAAAGTTGTCAATGAACAAGGAGAAATACATTGCTGATTAAAGTGCTGCGCAGGCACTTTGCAATAAATAAGTGGCTTTTGGTTGAAGTTTGGGCACTCATGCTCTAAAAGGTTCACCATCACTGCCCTAACACATCAAGAAAACGGGCGCACAAGCAGACAAGAAGCTATTTTTCATAATAACTGATTTTTCTATAAAGTGATGTGGAAACCTGGTGCAATCTGGGAATCTTATACAGTGCACACAATCCTGGTTTTATCTGTGGAGTGATCTGGAGATGTGAGACACCCTTTAAAGGAAATCTATCATCAAAATCAAGTAGGATAAACCAGGGACACTTACTCATAGATCCAGACACTGCGGCTGTGGTAATATAGTGATACTTGTTATTTATGGCCTTCTTCCTTGTAAAATCAATATTTATAATTATGCTAATGTATCCCCCCCCTGCACTTCCTGATAGAATACACAGGGAGTGGGAGGAGGGAGAGAGCATGTTCTGCTCATTGTTACAGTCTGTGAATCTGCAACACTGGTAACACCCATCAGAGCCCTGGATCATTAGCTCATTAGCATAATTATTAACGTTTATTTTAGAAGGAAGGAGGCCATGGATAACAAATACAGGCAGTCCCTGGGTTACATACAAGTTATGTTCCATAGGTTTGTTCTTAAGTTGAGTTTGTATGTAAGTCGAAACTGTATATTTTATAATTGTAGATCCAGACAAAAAAAAAAAATTGCACCAGTGACAATTGGAGTTTCACATTTTTTTTGCTGTAATTGGACCAAGGATTATCAATAAAGTTTCATTACAGACACCTTACATCTGATCATTGTAGTCCAGAACTATAGTAAAGCACTTAGAAAGCTTGACCAGAGGTCACAGTGGTCAGAGGGGTCCGTCTGTAACTAGGGGTCATCTGTAAGTCGGGTGTCCTTAAGTAGGGGACTGCCTGTATAAGAGGATTACCACAGTCACGGTGCCTGTATCTATAAGTGTCCCCGGTTTATCATGCTGGATTTTGATGGCATATTTTCTTTAAGGGAAACCTTCCACCACGGATCTACCTATTAAGGTAGATCAGGTTGTAGGTGCCTCTATTGTATGTGAGGATAGCCCTTTTAAGGGCTAATCCTCACATCCCCTGTATCTTTTTAAAACTTTTATTGGGCTAATATGCAAATTTTCAAAAGAGGCTAGTGGGGCGTGGAGTAGCAGAGCTGAGCCTACCCTGACATCTTCAGCGTGCAGCTACCAGGAGCTATGACTCTAAGTTGGGTTCTGCGCATGCGCATTCGCTCCGGCTTCGGAGGCACGACGTGCAGCAGGCGGCCTGCATTCTGCGCATGTGCAGAACCCAGGTTTAGAGAGGAGTCCGTGCAGCTACCAGCAGCTGCACGCTGAAGGTTTCCTTTAGGATGGCAATACATAATTAATTCTTTGCTGATCAGTGCAATACAGCGCCCTTGCTTACACAAACTTCTTGCCATATAATCGTCACAAATTTTTGTACAAACATCATTTTTGCAGGGTTTTAGTGGGAAAAAAACAGAACTCTAAAGTCACGCAATTGCGGAAAAAATACACCACAGAGTTTTTGCTCAATTTTGTGTTTGAGGTATCTGAGAATTTCCTGGAAAAAATTCTTGGAAAAAAAATAATTTTGCTGATGACACAATCCATTTAACCCCTTAAGGGTTGGTCAGTGTAAAATGATGACAACTGCTAATCAAGGGACATTTGGAGAGGGTGGTCACATCAGAAGGCATTTAACACTGCACATACACCGGACTATAAATCCGACTGTTGGAAACCTGCCATACTAACACATAGACAACTGTGGAAAATCCTACCTAATGATAAATCTCTCCCCAAACCCTGAATTTGAAATATCTGTAATTACCCTACTACAGAATAATGTAGATCAGCCTCACCTATGGTTATTATGAAAAATTTTATGCCAAGCAGCTTTATATGCTCAGCTGACGCCTCTGGACTATTAACATCAGTTCCTTTAATTATCTAAAACGTAAATGTCAGCTCTTTTATGTTCAACAAGTGACTAATATTAACGCTTCAGATCAAAAGTGAAACTCTTCTCACATGTTTTGTTGACTTGATTTACCTTGTGATGTTTATGGAGTAGTTATCACAGGTCCTACTGTATATAAATTAATATTTTACCAAGTTATTGTTAGGCTACATGCACATGACTGTGTTGTGCAATATCAGGCCACGGACAACAGGCATCCGTGATCCATAGATTGCCGCACATATGTCGTTGTTGTGTGACGTCCAAAAGTCAGTTTATGGTTATTTAATAGTAATGAAGACTTAGTTTATCAATATTAAAATTGTTTTGAAGAAAAAAAGAGATTGCCTAGATTTCCTTACTTATTACATTTGTCTTGGTTTTTCCTTATAGAAGTGCAACCCCATCCCCAAAGAGAACATCTGTAACTTCTAGACCTTCAATTGGAAGGGGCGGTAGAGATCGATTCACAGGAGAATCTTATACAGTGTTGGGTAAGTACTGCCACTTTTATACACAATAGATAGTGTTATCTGTCATACCCATTGAACTTCTTAAAGAGAGTCTGTGTGCTTCTAAATCACACCACAAGTAAAGATAGAATTGTGTAAAACACTTCAAAGGAAATCTACCACTGGTATATGAGGTTTTTTATCTAAAGGCACTTACTGGTGGGCTCTGTGCTGCTGATCCTCAAACATATTGTGGTTAGACACAAAAAATGTTGCTTTTGTCAAAAAATCTACTTTAGATGAAAAATCTACTTTAAATGAACCTCAGGCACTATCTCCACGTCATAGCTAACATTCGGCGTTCCGCCAAATTATTATGCGCACCTCCTCTTTTGCTGGCCTCCTGCCCCTGCCTCCGAGAGCCAGTGACGTCACCAGGCTCTCGGCACTTCTTGTGCATGTGCATTATAATCTACACTTGTGCGGCCGGTTGTAAGGAACAGCCGGCCACACAAGTGTAGTATACAATGCGCATGCACGAGAAGTGCTGAGATAAAAACAAGTTTTTTGTGCCTAATCATGACACGTTCCAGGATCAGCAGCACGGAGCCCACCAGTAAGTGCCTTTAGCTAAAAAACTGGTAGATTTCCTTTAAAACCCCTCATGTTGCTCACTGGTTTTAAGAAAAAAACCCTTATTCAGGAGCAAATGATATTCACAGTAAACCACAGTGTATATATGTGCATGCTAGTGTACACTTCCCTCCTTGCTAAACTGCTCATCACCATCCCTTTACACAATGATTAACTTTCCCCATAGAAAGACGAAAACTGGTGTACTAGCAGGCATATGCATGCTTTTGCACCAAGAATATAATGCAGCCATTGTATTACATTACATTCAGTTTTTTTCTTTCCTGTCTTTCAAATGGCAAATAGTTTTTTTTTAATTTTATCTAGGTTTATTTATTGCAGGATAAGTTGATTTGTAAGTTCTTTAACATAGCGGTTCCCAACCGCTTCACCGCGGCCAAGAAAACTTAAAATAAAAAACTATACTTACCTCCGACACTCCTCTTCTACCTGCAGCTACCTGCCAGATTGCCAGCGGCATGCCTATGCCCCCGCACACTATGATGCGGCCGATTACGTCATGCCGAGGAGCTGCGAGGAGAAGAGGAGCATTAGAGGCTTTTTAAAACTTTTAAGTGGGCTTATTTTTATGGGGGCTGCGCTGGGGACATTGCTAAGGGGGCTGCGCTGGGGACATTTCATTAAAGAGTAGTAGCTACCCTAGGCTTATACTCATGTCAATAAGTTTCCCAGTTTGTTTTGTAGTAAAATTAGATGCCTCTGCTTATACTCGAGTATACGCGGTATTCATATTTTTTTCCCTTGCAGTGAAAAGGCCAAAGACAAGGGGACGCTTTGTATAAGAGGCTATAGAAAAAGTAGTATTATTACAGTAATGGGAGGGGGTTACATAAAATAGAGCACTATAAAGGGGGACTATAGAAAAGGGGGCATTTTAGTTCAGGGCTGCAGGAAATTACAGATTATATGGATTGGGGTTAGATATGGGGTATTTTTGTTTTTCCAGGGACCATGGTAAACTAAAACATATAAACTAAACATATGGCCTTGTAGATGAAGTGTCCTGCATCATAAGCATGCCTTTCTTGTGAAAATAAATGGCCTGAATGTAGAGAAATCTTGATTTTTATACGTATTAGCATTTTGGTGCACCATAGGCATAGCTGCAGGATCCATTGACGCTTGCGATTTTATCTTCTAGTATAATCCCATCTGTGATTTAAATGCAGAATCTGCTGCATAGAAAACCCCCTGCAGTTTAGTGGCCATGGTGTAAATTGTTGAATATAATACTTTTTTCTTAAATATAGATCAAAAAATATATAAAATATATGTTAAACATAAATTCTTGGGGGGGGGGGGGGGGGGGAAAGTAATTTTCTGATGACACAATCCATTTAACCATTAGGGTTGGTCAGTGTAAAATGATGTCAACTTCTCATCAAGGGACATATGGAGAGGGTTGACAAACTGATTCCTCTCCATATATGAAAGCTGTACTTGGTGTAACTGGCATAATTGGTGTTGGTACCATTGCAACCTTTTTTTTTCCAGCTTCCCACTATTCCCATTATGACACATAAAAATGTGACACTAGGAAGTACAATTTGCCCTGCACATAACCAGCCCTCATATGTCTATTGAAATAGAAAAATAAATAAAGATATGGCTTGTGAAAGGAGAGGAGATAAAAAATTAAAAACAACAGCCCAGAAAAACCTAGCCCTGGATGGTTTTAAAAAAAATGTATGAAATATTTTTTTATTTCACTATTTATAACCAGATGCTCCTACATATTCGGTTTCTAAAAAGTGTATTAGTTGTCCTTTATTTACTGTTTGTCTGGTTCTTGAAACAGGTGACACAACGATTGAAAGTGGACAATATTACTGGGAGGTGAAAGCTCAGAAGGACTGCAAATCATACAGTGTGGGAGTTACGTATAAAACAATTGGAAAGTTTGACCAGCTAGGAAAGACCAACACAAGCTGGTGCTTACACGTCAACAACTGGCTACAGGCAACGTTTGCTGCAAAGCATAACAACAAAGCTAAGGCCCTGGAAGTAGCCGTACCGGATAGAATAGGTGTCTACTGCGACTTTGATGGAGGTAATCTTTTTATTGATCTTAGGGGTTTTGTAAATTATGCCGTATTAACCTGTATAGATGTATTAATACCGCTATCAGATCACAATTATTTATGTTTTTTCTTTATGTCTGTAAATATGTATTTATTATGTATATTGCATTTTTTGTTTTTCTTTACAGGTCAACTCTCCTTTTACAATGCAGACACAAAGCAGTTACTGTATAGCTTTAAAACAAAGTTTACACAACCAGTTGTCCCAGGATTTATGGTTAGTACTAAAGCTCTCGTTATGTTCTTAACAGGTACCATGGAGAGAATGATCGTAATGTAACATTTTCTTAAATGGGTAATTCGGTTGTAAAAGAGTAACCCATTTACCCCCTTGATTAGGATACTATGAGATCAAGTGAAATGGCTAGATGTGCAATGTGCATAAACTCCTTGGCTGTCTCTAGTAGTCTTATAGAAGTAAATGGAGTGGCCAGGCATGCATGTGCACACTCCTACAAATAAGTTGTTCACCTGATTATAAATTATGTGGATGTAACAATAGCTTAGACTCATTGCACTGATACCTTGCAACACTTGGATTCTGGTTTCAGTTCTGATTGGGGCTATATCTGAATGTAGTTTGCAAATTCTCCTTGTATTTGCATAGACTTTTTTTTTTCCAGAAACAGAATACCCTGTGGTGTGCTATGTGGCTCCCTATATCATTTGTTGGTTAAATAAGATTAAATAGGAATAATATAACACAAACAGATGTGAATGAGAATAGGTAGCGAATCCACTAAACTGAACTCTATTCTGTTTCTTTTCTTACAGGTGTGGTGTGGTGGGATCACTTTATGTACAGGACTACAGGTTCCAAGCGCTGTCAGGACGCTTCAGAAGACCGAAAATGGAATGAGCGGTTCATCCAGCAGCTTAACCAGCGTTGCCCAATAACATAACACTTTGAGATGATAGACTGGAAAGTTTGCTCTGGTCTGTGTTGAATGCTAGTTATAACTTATTTAATTTAGTAACATCATGGTTGCTGTTCACCAAAAACAGGAGCAAACTGATCAATATTGGGTTATTTGCCTGCTGCTGCTCGGAAGCTTGCAGTGTCCTTGGTGCCTGACTATGCTGCTCAGATCCAATGTTAGTATCTGCTGCAATTGATTTAACAAGTGGCTGAGTTAATAGAGTCGAGGCACACAGAAAATATGCCATACTTAAAGGTTGCTTGATGTGACCATGGATGCAGCCAGCACAACTCTAGGCATAAATGACTTGATTTCCACATATACCCACCTCTGTGGGTGGGATGAAGTGTTCTGTAGAGCTAATGTCATTTTATTAAGACTGTCTCCATTTTAAATAGTTGTAGATGCGCTCAGTTCATTGACATGAAAATCTTGAAAATATTCACATTGGGAAACAAATCTCATACTTTTATTAGGTTTGGTGGAAGAAATTGCTTCTTATAGGACCAAAGTGTGCAGAAAAAGGTGTAGAAAAAGCATTTTTTGTCTTTGATGAAATTCTGTCACCACATTACACTTGGATCTTAAATAGGACAATAATAGTTTTGTGACACATTTTGTTGGGGGTTATTCATTCAAGAGCACCCACTCCCCGATAATATTAACTGATGATAATCACTGAAGTTTTTCCCCCCATGTATAGTGCATATTAGTCCTAATTATTGACTTTTTTTATAATGCATTCAATTACATAAGTTGCACTTCTTAATAAATTTTGGCATTGAGATACCTCTTCTCAAAACAGGCGCCCAGCAGCTAATATGAGGTTATAAAACCAGCCAATAATTGTCAGCATGTTGAGAAAGTAACAGAATTATATATTCTAAGAAAGCAGAACCTTAAAGAGAACTTGTCACCAGCAAACCAATTTTAGTACCCCCCAGTCCCCATAGAGCATAGTACATAAACAGCCAAAGAGTTTTTTGTATACAAAAAATAGATTTTACAGAAAAAATAGCTATGTTATATAGTAACTTTCAATGCCATGTGCTCTGTGACTAGGCACTTCTCCCCTGGGAATGGCTATAAAGGAACACCACCCCCCTTCCCCGGGAAACTGCTCCTCTGTGTGTCATTTTCAAATATATAAAATGCCCACACCCAGGGGCCTAATCACAGAGCACATGACAATGAAAGGGACTATATAATTTATCTTTTTTTCTGTAAAACCTATTTTTATACAAAAACTCTTTGGCAGTGTATGTACTATGCTCTATGGCAGTGGTGGCGAACCTATGGCACGGGTGCTAGAGGCGGCACTCCGAGCCCTTTCTGTGGGCACACCAGACTGGACTCAAATGATTTTCCTGCAGTTCCAAACAACTGGGAAGCAAATATGCTGCTTTCAGTGATATTTTAAAGTGACTAACATGGCTATTTAGGAAGAGGGAGAATGTGTAGACAGGGCCTAATTATCTTTGGAAGACCTTCTGCTGGCCCCATGATTTTCTGTGTACAGAGGGACACTGGAAAGAAGCTACGATGATGCAAATTTTCCATCTTTTTTTCTACTATGATGGTGTCCTCAGGAGGCCAGTATGATTAAACGTAGTTGAAGAACAGGGAGCAATAAATTACTGCTTTAATATTTGGGTGGCACCTCGCAACCCCAAATAAGGGTTTGGGGTTGCAGTTTGGGCACTCCGTCGCTAAAAGGTTTGCCATCGCTGCTCTATGGGGACTTGGGTGCTTAAAATGGGTCTAATGGTGACAGGCTCCCTTTCAATTAATATTTTGTGGTATCCACTTTCATTTATCGTTGTGGTATCCATTTTCGTTTCAGCAGAAAACCGCAGTATGGGCAAACATTTTGGAGGAAATTGAATAAAAGGATATGCTTAACCATTTGGAGGGCTACTGTGGCTCCTGCGGTGACTGCCTGCTCTCCAGTACTTCTAAGGCCATTTGCCCAGGTGTCAAGTTTGCGATGAACATGACATCATCACCGGCTGCCTGTTGGGAGCTGAATTACTAGAGAACTGACCATCACTGTGGGAGAGCCAGGAGAGGGAGAGAGCGGTGCAGAGGCTCTGCCCTCTCAGAGATCGAGTGAAACACCATGTCAGCAATTCACCCAATCTCAATTACAGCGGTCAGGAGGATCTAGCAGTGTTGGGTCCTCCTGACCTCCAGACCAAGAAGCAGGCACCATTTTGTAAGGTTTTCTTCTTTCTAAAAAGTGCATTTTATAGTTCAAAAAATATGGTATATCATTTTTTATAGATTTTTCTCCCAAATGCTGCTCATACAGGTATAAATACACTGATGGAATTCACTTCACTAGATTCAATACACTGAATCCTGGTTATTTGACCATAATAAAAAATAAATATTATAATTGATATTATATCCCCTCATCCATGTTTCTGGTCTAGAACACAGAAATGTCTGTGTTCTATGCTGTTAATTCTATTCATTTACAAACTGAGTGAATTTTATATTTTAATATGATGTGAAGGAGGGAGAAACTTGAAACGGTGAAACTCTGCTTTTTGGCTAAAATTTCAGCTGAGGGAGAGAATACACGGAATTCCAGATGCATGAACAGATCATGATACACAGTAACGGAAACAACTGATATATGTCTAATAACTTACAAGCTCTATGGCTGAATGCGTTTCTTCCATACAGATTTCTTGAAGAAATTCTACAGCATAACACGGTGGCATTAAAGTGAATGTAATTTAAAAAGCATTGTAGATGAAGATTTCTGTGGAATGCAAAACAAAAATAATGATCATGTCACTTTTCTGCCACGGATTTCTACATTTTGGTGTACATTTTTTTACATGAAAGACTATGGACAAATGAAAATCCACAAACAAAATGGATTTGGATTTCATACAGATTTTTGTCTGTAAATTATGTAAGATCACAGGTGATAAAATGCAAATCCACATCAGAATAGTAATACACAACCCACTATCCACATGAAATAGGCTCATCAAAACTTTGTATTTTGAGGGGGTTCCCATGTGTTTTTTTCCACAAGACACTCTGAAACTAATGCAGATTACCATAGGCCTGATGCTGTCAAACTCGCTCTTTGCACATGCAGGATTTACCATATTGAACCTATTACCAATACAACCTACAACATTACAGCAGTTAAGTACAGGAGTTCCCAGTTCGGTCCGGTAAATCCCACATATACATGGAGTGAGTTTATCACAAACTTGTGGGCAATGATCCACGTCAAGAGAGATGTTTGTGAGGACCACAAGGGTAAATTAGCAGGAAAGAGAAGGGTTGGGCCAAGGTGAATTAGTTATCCAGCATGTACACACAGTAAATAAACTTACTTTTTATCTGCAACATGGAAGACAATGGTCAACTATTATTTTTTGGGAATTAAGAACAAAGGGGGGGTCTGTTTTTTTTACTGAATGTACACTTAAAATGATGAGGAAATAAAGGTATTTAGATGAGAGATGCTCTTTACAAGAGAAAAGCATAGGCACAAGGTACCTAACTGTATTGCTGTATCTGTAAATGGCCCTAATGACACTGAAGTAAGTTCTTCACTTAATCTTCCACAGTGCTTAGCAATGGGCTTTGTAATAGGCTTCGCACATATGGCAAACTATAATATAAACCCCCTTTGTGCAGGAGCTTTGATAGAACACTAAGCTAGAAGGAACGTGTCCTGGTGACAGGTTCCATTTACAGACCAGAAGCCATTAAAAATATTATTTGTGTTTTACCAACTTAACATGCTTTCAGGGTTCAAATAATGCTGTCTTGCTTCATCATTATCATGTGTTGTAACAGAGTAAAATTCATTCATACCATTCACCCTGCACTTGCACCGCGTATAGAATGTGTGGATTGGGAGGATTTCCCAGTGATTACCTATGACAGGCCCAGGATTAACAATAAAGCCTTTCATAACTGTTATAGCTGTTTATTGTAGCCTAATTCTAAAGTACAGTAAATTACCAACATCCAGAGGTCTGTTTGTAACTAGGGGGTCGTCTGTAAGTCGGTTGTTCTTAAGTAGGGGACTGCCTGTATAGGAATCCAAACAGTGACATACTATAAAAACTAGATGCTAAAGTAGCAAACTGTAACTTAACACTATAAGAGGTTGACCATAAATGTCTTGACTGTCAAGGCAGAAATAGGAACAGCAGTCAGCAGTTCAAGGCATCATAAATAGAGAGCATGGAGCTACGAGAAGCAGCAGGCTCCCTGCTCTGTAGTGGTGTGAAATTGCAAGTACAGCCATGGCTCCCTTGTAGTTCCATGGGAAGTTTCAAGTGTATTTGTCTTTGCGGTCTCTTTAATATTCATGATGACTCAAACTGCTGATGTTGTAGATCAGATATTAATGGTCTACCAAAAGGAGAGTTTATGAATCGATGGGCAAACCCCTTTAAGGTGTGAAGTATGTATTTCCCCAAACACAATGATGTAAACTAAAAATTTTGTTCAGGTTTTCTATTATTGTTATTTCAGGCCCCATAGTACTTGAATTTTATTCACTGGGTGCTCTATTCTATGCAGCACAAATGAAAGAGCAAACATTAAGTTGACATTTATATGTTACACCATTTATTTCAAGTGTATGTAATATATTAAATGTCAGTGTAAAGTCTGCTATATCTGTATACACCAGGATCAGTGTGAATGCACCCCTTACAATGGCTGTATGGAATCCCAACTGTTCTGTATATAAAATGTGTCCACTGTGTATGTTCTATGACATCCTGTATATACAAGTATGCTAACTGTAATATGATTTCAGAAGTCCTTTCCAATTTAATCTGGTAATCCCAAAAAAGACAGTTGTTGTAAATACACACATAATACAGATATTAATGTTACTTTGTCCTGCGTATTATCTCTTGTGTAGATCCCATTTTATTTTTATGGTTTTACCTTCTATTCTTTGTTTATTAGAATCTGAAATAATACACCAAACAAGAGATAGATGGTATCTACATTGTCTAATAAGGGATTGCGGATTATTTACACAGTATTTCATGTGCAACCAATGCCTTTACAATAAATGAAGTGAAAAGGTCACAGGGCACAAGTGTGTTGCAAATTGTATATTATTTCTGTGTAATTTACAGATCATTGTATCCCCCCTGTATTCATTCTATTACATATAACTCACACATTTAGATATACAACAAATAAACAACCTTGTTGTATATATTTTTTCTTCTATTATAGTTTGGTTCACAGTAGCATTACAATACTGGACTGGCTGTCATAGTGATCATTTGCCACTTTGAATGGTCTCCTGGGTCTTCACTTCTGTCTGGAAACACTCCAATCACAGAATACTACTACTCCAGACATGTACACTCATGATTACCTACCTCTACTACATACAGTTGTGCATCTGTACGTAACTGGTTTATAGATAAACATTTCTGCTGTAACTAAATAGACTTATGGCATGGCAGATTATCAGGAAAACTTCAGGAAAAATATCAGGTCAAAATATTGTTGCATATAAACATTAGGGAATTCTAATGTTAATCCTAAATATTTTACCCATTTTAGAAAACTACAAAGTCACTTATCTCTTGAGAGAAAGCAACAAGCTGAATTTAGTAACGAATGTCAGAATCAGTGGTAGTGGATCCTCTGGATCGACGATGACTAAGCCGACACCTGGGACCGGAGTCTAAGTGGTACCCAGTTTTCACTAGAGCCTGCCGCAAAGCGGACCGGCCTTGGTGTTGAACTTGAAATTGGTGTGAACTCAGATTTGCTCTTCAACCTGTTAAGGACTGCCCATAGTACATGTACATCATCAAGCAGTTAAAGCGAATCTGTCAGCAGGAATGTCATTTTTAGCCTGTGACAAGTTCCAATAGCTTGATGCAATGCTGATGTTAAAAAATTACTTTGCCAGCATTCTGAATCATGTCAATACGTTATATAAGTTTAATTACATTACCTGAGTAGCATGTGGTGTGTCCAAGGGGAGGGGCAGCTCCTGTCTTTGTCTCCTCATGCATTCTTCCTCTTCTCCACACCATCCCCCTCCCGTATCTGCTCAATGCACATGACAGGAAGTGGGGAGGGAGCTGTAGGAGTCTGGAGGAGAGGAACCAACACAGGCACACACAGGTTGCAGCTGCCCCCTCCCCTGGGACTTGCCAGACACTGCTGGCAGGGAACCAGGTAATGTGAATTAAACTTATATAAACTACTAAATGATTCAGAATGCTGACAAAGGCATTTTTAAAATCAGCGTAGCATAGGCTAGCTAAAAATTACATTCCTTGTTCCAAGTTTCCTTTAAGGCTGTACAAAGGTTCACGGGCTGAGCCCTCTTCATACAGGGCAGATATCTGCTGTACTATACAGTAGACGCATGCAGCAATCTGCGCTGATTGGTGCAGGCAACAAGCATGACAGTTAACATCAACAAGGGTTGATTATTGGTTGCCAAGACATCAAGGATTCTCTGGAAGGCTCCTATGGCTGTTACTTAACACCCTTTGTCATAGCCTCTCAGAGGCAGGCTGTAATATAAGAGCTGTATTATCACAATATACTGTGACACAGTTGTGATGCAGTAGATTACATGAGCGATCAGACCAGAGGTAAAAGTTCAATTCACACTTTTTTTCTAGAATGCATATAAAAATAAAGCAAATCATAAACATGTCAGGTATCAGCACATCCTAAAAGTCCTAATCTGTTAAACCATATAAATGGTTACTCATGGAACCCCTGAAACAGAAAATACCAATCAAATGTCTGAGATGCCACTTTTTCACTATTTTACAACACTCAAAATTTAAAAGCTGTACAGTCCCCAAAATGGAAGGCAGTCCACTCGTCCTGAAGAAAATTACACCGTACACAGCTCTGTACATCAAAGTATGAAGCCTCAGAATACAGCTAAATAAAAAGAAAAATGTATACAAAAGATTGAGAGAAAAGCTATTTAAATCTAATAAAACCTATACAAATTTGGAACCTCTGTGATTGTACCGACCCAATGAATACATGGGATGTGTCATTTGGGGCGCTCAGTGTCCACAATAAAATGGTGCAAATGCATGTTTTCTCCATTTTCATGGCATTTGGAATTTTTTCCCGATTCCCAGTTAGTGGCATGGAATATTAAATACCATCACTAGAAAGGACAATTTTTTATGCATAAAACAAGCCCTCATGCAGCTCTGTACAAAAAAAAGTTGTGGATTTTAAAATGATGTATTTTTAAAGAAAAAAATGAAAATGACCTGTTGTGTTAATGTGATTCTGTATATCCTGATGGGCAGTGTGGGGAATTCAGTCAGTGAATAACTTTACTGGCGTAGCAGCCCTGAAATAATCTCAATGCCTTCTGAACCGCCATGCTCCAGCTTTAAAGGGAACCTGTCAGCAGAAAGTGGAGCTGGCACACTTACTGCAGCTAAGCAAACTTTTACCTGCCGTAGAAATATACGGCCACCTACCAGATACATCAGCAGGTCAAAGCCTGTAGATTTATAAGGCATCAGTTGCCTGCACATGATAAATCTCCCCCATAGTGTACTGTATGGTGAGTAGTACTTCCAGTTAGCGTCACTGGGTGTCGCTGTTGCACTGTAACTAATTCCCAGACGGGATTATCTATTTGCATTGAATGCTATTTGGTGCATTCATTACTGTAGATACTTAATTCTAGAATCTCTCTGGGGTTGGTCACTGTTAGCCAACAGCGTGAGCTACAAATGTACTACTAGTAGTAACACTATATGCACAAGGACAACTACCTTGGACAGTATGAACAGAGATAGATTCTACAATGAAGTATCTAAGCCTATCTACAGTCAACTCACAGCATCACCCGTCTCTCTGCTCACATACTGCAGAGGCTGACTCCTCCCACACATGTGACTGATCACATGACCGTGACATCAGCAAAGGTCCTTTGCTTTTTGGGATTCTCTTAAAGTGACAGTGACGTTGATGTTTATCCTTACGTCTCTCTGCTTTACGGCAGCGGCTTCATAGATTTCATTGCGACAGACACTGACTGGACGGTTGCAGGTAATATGCCAAGGAGGATGAGGTTGTGATTATGTTCTCATATGTAGTCATCAATATGTCACCAACAACGTGCAGCTTCAGCACATTATAAATTGTATGGGTTCCCTGTAATAGAATACACCTGCAAAGGAGAGAATGTATTATTTGACCGCACAAGCAGTAATTACCATTAGGCTTTGTTCCCACATTCAGTTTTTTAGAGAAAAGAGGAGGAGCGGCTTGTTTCAGAGATATCTTGTTACCCATAATCCACATCTGCATGGGAAAACCTGAACATGGGGGCACGTTCACACAATGCGTTGCACCGACATATGCTAAAACTCCCCTGTAATATTTTCCATCAGATCCAAGTAAAACAAAATTGATTTGTGGACCACTTCTCCTCTATCCACACAACATTCAGTAAAGGTTGCTAATGAAAGGTTTGGTCACTGCAGAGTGGGCTTTCAGTTCAAATGCTCTTAATCATTAAGACATTGTATGACAAGACAGATGCTTACCCTGTTGAGACGATTACCCATGGAGATTCTCAGAATTATCCTGTCCTCTCTAATCTTTTGGCTGCTACCAGAGTGTTTGGCAAACTTGAATTTGTGATGTTGTAAAGATACAATAGTCTCAACAACTAACTTCTCTTGCTACGGCTGATAGGTTCTCTCTTTTGACCTGCATCGGGACAACCTGCTGCTGGAGGATATTAGTCACTTTTGAACGTCACACCATTTTTGCAAAGCGCTTGGAAACTGAAAAATTAGGGTGCAGTCCGACGTTACAGTTAAAACTGCATCACTATCAGATTGGAGGTAGTTTCAGGTGCAGTTTGTTGACATTTGTCAGACATTTGTGGAGCAGGTTTCTCATAAAAAAATCAAATTCACCCGTTCAATTCATGTCTTTCATCTGTTAAATTAACAAAACTGCAGCTAAAACCACGTAAAAACGTATTCTGATAGTTTTGTAACGGAATCAAAACACACAAGGCCAGGGCAGGTCGCATATGTGTTTGTATGTAAAAGCAATCAGCACCTGGTGTCTTGTATTGTCATTTTTAGTTTTTAAATGAACTGGAAACGGATGCATCACCCTCAGGGCGCTTTCACACATTGGGGGACATTTACTTAAAGTGTTGGTGTCTGCATTGGCTTTGTTACCGACCTGCTCTCGGAAAGAAGATACACATTTAATATTGTAGAGCTGTGCAGAGACATTTCTGGCGCCGGGACCATTTTCTGTCCCCGAGACCATTTTCTGTCCCTGGGACCAAAATCTGTCCCGAGCACCAGAAATGTGTCCAACAGTCCCTGCTAGACCAGTTTTCTTTTGGTCTACTTTCCACCAGTTTACAGCGCCCAAAAATGGCTGTGACACATATTAATTGTGTCTGAGTTTCCACTCCGCCAAAGCCACGCCCCTTTTCGGAGAAGAGTCGGAGCAGACAGAAAAAGTCATTTTTTTCTGGCGCCGCCAGCTAATAAATAGGTCTGAGAGCAGAACATGTGGTGAGAGCGCCACAAAACTGGCGGAAACGCCATAGTAAATGTCCCCCATTGTGTTTTGGTGTGCATTTTCATTGTGTTTGAAACACATTACAACAGCTGAGGAGAGGTGATTTGCCTAATTACATTACTGTTAATATTTTCGTTTACAAAACGCATTATAAACGCGATGTTAAGGCATGTGTTAACATTGCGTAACAAATGTAAACTGTAATATAATAGATAAACAGGTTCAAAGCAGCCAAGTGCACGATAAACAACGCATGCCTAAAAACAGACCAAAATATGCCATGTGTGGCATCACCCTAAAGGTGGTGTCACACGTGGCGTTTTGAACCCGGTTTTAGTCATGTGTTTTCAGTCCGTGTTTTCAAAACCTCTCCCACTTGGGTTTTGTGTGTGGTATCTTTTTTTGGGACTTTTGATTAAGTTTTCTATGCTACGATTTTTATGACTGTACAACCTTTTGATCACTTTTTATTGATTTTTGTTTAATATTTTTCAAAAATATTTTGGGCGCTATTTTCCGTTATGGGGTTATATGCAGTGAAAAACTGTTATTATATTTTCGGATGCGGCGATACCCAATGTGTTTATAATTTTTACTGTTTATATTTAGATCAGTTCTAGGGAAAGGGGCCAAAATGTGGCCAAAATAAATGAGTCGGTGACCATGGTGAATGGTGTGTGTTCTGTAGAAGAGGGACATTTGTTTGAGAAGTTTTGGGAACTGTGGATTGATATTTCGGGTCTGCCTTCTAGGGACTTGCAGCATAATAGACTGGGTAGGGTTTAATAATGCTACAGCGAGGAAGTCTGTTCTGGTTGAGAGTGAGTACCCTGGGGACTATGACAGAGGTTTGCTTTCCAATTTTGTTGCCTGCTTGTGTCATAAGTAGTCTGTTTGTGAGGTACTTGCCATTTTAGGGGTGTAGGTGAGGTTTTTTTTGGTTATTTTTGAAAAACAGATTAATAAAAAGTGCTTAATAAAAGAAAATTGCTATGCAGGTAGAACATACCTTTTTGATGTCATGATCACGCTAACAATAGTTGTACTATAACTAATCTACAGTTTGGACGCATGCTCCATGCTACCTGAGGATGATGAGCACAGTTGATATGAATTACCATCACACATCAGTGAGTCCAGGATGATGCAACGAGTCAACAAAAATGTGGTGTTGGCTGTGCTGACAGCTGCAAGCACCTTGTTTCTATTGTTTCAGCTGTACTACTACCGGTACTACATATCTGGAAAGGTGGGAACCCTTTTTCTTTTCTATGCTGCCAGTGAATTGTTATACCAGTCAGCTAGTATTTTCACTTTTATATTATGTTATTTTTCTGTTTAGAATGGCGCTGCTTTCTCCAGGTTGAAAGGAAGTTTGTCTGTACAAGATGGTACACGCTGGGTAAGTAGACACTAAACAGGAAGTTTTTCAAGTTTGGCACAGATAGTTCCCGAAACCTAAATAAATGGGCTACTTCACCAATCCTCTTTTTTATTATTATTATTTTGTCAGTCACTGCCAGAGAGGATGACGCTTTGGTTAGTCTCCTATTGAAAATACTCAGGGACAAATTAGCAGACCCTCTATTCTTTGTATTCTTATTGGACAAAGTTTTATTATGACAAGTGGGAGTCTGACTAAAGGGACCCATACCAAGCATGAGAATGCCCCGCTGATCCATTCAATGTGATGAGGAGTGTTGAATAGCTCTCCACCATTTCTGGAACGCTTAGGTGCAGGACAAACACTACAACTGGTTATTTCTAGTACTCCTAGACAGATAAGATGTTTTAGTAATATGTTATATATAGAGTACTCTGTAATGTATTATTTTATTTGTATATGTCCCCTATGATTTGTTAAGCGTTACGCAATATGATGCCGCTATGTAAATAAAAATGATTATTATTATTGAGAATCGCTGATGAGATGCTGTCGTAGTAGTGTGCATGTTCCACACCTTTTAAATTATACTTCAACAAGAATATACTATACCTGAATACTTGTTTTGCATGGTCTGTCACAGGACTAAAGCCATCATTAGTCCATTTAACCCCTTACGTCACATGTCAGCTGTGGGTGTATGGAGAGGGCTCACGGGCTAAGCCCTCTCCATACAAGGTGGGTGTTTGCTGCATATTTCAGCAAACACCCACCCGGTGCTAGTTAACCCTTTGATTGCCACCAGCAAATCTGCCGGCTGTGGTATAAAGCTGGCTTCGCATGGGCTCCACCATATTGGTTTAGTTCAACGTTCCCCGTGACATCATCTGTCTCCATGACTGTCTCTGGTCTTTGTAAGACCCAAGTCTGTACGCTTTCTGGCCATTTGTTATTATGTGCCAGTGGCACATTGTAATGAATAGTCAGTAAACTTCCCATATACTGCCAAACGGTAACATACAAAAAAATGTAATAAAACATGATCAAAAGATCGCACAGTCCTCAAAATGGTAGCAATGAAAACATCATCTCATCTTTCAAAAAATTACATGTCACACAGCAAATACCCAAGTATGAAAAAGTTACCGTCGGAACATGGTGAAATTAAGGGGTTTTTTTGTAGAGAAGGTTTGAATTTTTTTAAATGTTTTAAAACACATTAAAAGTTATCCCCGTGATCATACTGACCCATAGAATAAAGTAGACATGTAATTTGGGGCACAGAGTGAAATCCGTAAAAACCAAGCCCACAAGAAAATGACACAATTGCATTTCTTCCACCAATTTCGCTGCATTTGGAATTTTTTTTCCCTCTTTCCAGTACATAGCATGGAATATTAAATACGAACACCGTGAAGTGCAATTGTTACGCAGAAAACAAGCCCCCATGCAGCTCTTTAAATGGAAAAATAAAAAAGTTATAGATTTTTGAATGTGGAGCGTAAAAAAATTACTAATGAACTAATCTGTGGGCTTCACTTTTGTTTTAATTTATATATATATATTATTATTTATATATGTATATATAAAAGTGAGGTAAATCTCTTCAAAGTTGCATACTTTCAGCTGAACAATACGGGATATTGTTAAAACCAAGTATGACATGGTATTAATCTCTACCACTTTTATATTCAGAATCAGAATATGTTGGTAGAAAGTGGCAGAATAAAGATGCCTAGCAGTGCTAAGTGATAAAATGATCCTATTTACAGTAAGTCCCTTACTTAAGAACACTTGACTTACAGACGACCCCCAGTTACAAACGGCCCTTTGGATGTTGGTAATTTACTGTACTTTAGCCTTAGGCTAAAATAAACAGTTATAACAGTTATCAAAGGTGTCTGGAATGTTTATTTTTAACAATAAAGTTTACCCTGGTTCTTATGACAATCCAACATTTTTAAAATTCAATTGTCACAGAGACCAAAAAAACTATTTGGCTGGGATTACAATTATAAAATATACAGTTCCAATTTACATACAAATTCAACTTAAGAACAAACCTACATAACCTAACTTGTACGTAACCCGGGGACTGCCTGTATCAAAGTACACACTGTTACAATGTCTCTCAGGTCAGGCTTGGATCCACTTCTGTGTTACTGTCCACAGCAGAATTCCCAGTATTCTAATATTTCCTAATCATAATGCGTATTTTGGAAATGCATTGATTCATAGAATCTCAGTTAAGTTGTTAGAAATGTACATTACAACAATGGCTGATGGTTGCAGCTAAGAATGAAGCTCTGGATGCCAATGAAACTTACCATTATAAACGAGCACTACTTGGTATCATAGTAAGTATAAGGGCTTTCCATATAAACACCATATCCCATCCTAGCACTGTCCCCACTAATAAGAAAGTATACTGTTAGATGCTTACGAAGTTGAAATGTGCTAATTTTTCGCTTTCCTTCCAAACAGCGAGTGGTAAAGACCTTTTTAAACCTGGTTTCCAACCACAAGGTGCCAGTTTTTCTAGTAGATCCTCACATGTTGGGACTTCTAAGCAAAGACATTGAACAGCTGAGGAGCTCACCAGACAGTTTGCTACCTGGATGCCAATATTTCTGCAAGGCGAGAGACGTCACTACTTTTGGACTACTAGACAAGATATGGGAACACAAAGTGAGGATACTCTTTGTATAGATGAAGTATTGCTACATTGTGAAAACTGCATGTATCTCTGGTTCTGTAGCTCACAGAACTACATATTTTAAAAGATGAGATTATTATCTTAAATATGATACCACCTCATAGTTCTAGGTTCTATAGAGCACAATGGGCATAGGAATTGATGCACTCCTTTCGTCCTCAAGATGACAGTATGACTCTTCTCATTCTCACATGACTTTGGGGGAGATTTTTTATAGGTCATGGGGCAAGATTTAACATAAAAGATCCTATCCTATTCTAAGATCCTTTTCTACCCTACCTAAGGGTGCTATTAGTTTAAAGAGGACCTGTCAGCTTGAAAAACAGCACTCGGAGATGCTAACTTCTTACCAGAGAAGTTTGTTGTGCTGTACTGTGCATCTCCAATAAAAGGTTAAAGCATGCTCTATCTTTTGCCGTATGTGTGGCCCAGATGCTTGGCTTCCTGTGGATCGCTCACCCCTCCACCTCTCCAGTGGGCTCTATTCGACTCCCAGGTCCCGGCCCGGACGTAGCATACATGTGTGTGTGAAAAGGGGCCTTAGATATATTAACTTTCCCAAAGCAAAGTGGAGTTACCCCCTCCAATGAGTTTCCTGCCAGGAGATAAGCTGTTTTAGGATGGCCTGTATCTGTAGAATTTAATTTCCTACAATTACTATACTAATAGAACTCTCAAAGTTGCATATAAGGTATGATGCCAAACATAATATTTCTATACCAGAAGTCTGTATAAATGTAATTCCTGCATGTTACTGACAACCTATCACCACTACTCCTTTAAAATGTATTATAGGGCAGTATTTTTCGAGCTGCAGAAAAATTGGGATTTCAGTGGCAGAAATACGAAGGAAGAGATCCACGACTGGAAGGGATGGATGATCTTTCAGGAACAGAAATACCTCTTCATTATTTATTCAAGATGGCTGCTCACACAATACACTTAGTAGTCTTTTATGAAAGGAGTGGCAACTACCTGTGGCATGGACCTTTACGATTAAAGAGAAATATGGATAGAAAGTTTGCACCCTTCAGAAAGCTTCAGTTTGGCCGATATGCTGGGGCTTATAGTAGGTAAGGCTGTACCTTTATTTTTTTTTAGAGGCCATCATAGAACTTCCTGCTAAAGAAACATTACTCTCAAGATATTTTGGTGTTTATAAATACAAAGGCGATGTTAGAAATAACACTAATTATCTTATGATATTGCCACCTTTTATGGGGTCTGGATTAGAAAACAATGTCATTGTTATTGGATTCGAACCAAAAAAAAAATCCACTTCATACAGTGAAATCCTTCTTAGTGCTTTTATTTAAAAATAATTGTGTACAGGTAAAAGACACTTTTCTGACTCGGATGAAGTCATTCCACTCAATCCAACTCCGAAACATTTTTTTTTTTATTCGGTTCCAATACCAACCACATTGATCTGTTCTCTGGATACACACTGAGCCCTCAACCAAAGCCCATAAGGATCCACAAAGCAGCAGATGACTATTATACAAAGCTACATCCATCTCCTGTATGGGCACAACTTGTAAATGTGAGCACCTACTTCATAAATTCATAATAATTTAACAATGCTACACTATATTTGTGCTTCTGTCCCCTTTCTCTCCTGCAAGTCGACCTTTTATGAGATGGGACATATTGGGTAACAATTGAACAGTCAGGTCTATAAGGAGTTGTACCAAAATGGACAATTGTCTCCTCTCCTGTGCCATTCCACCAACTTATCCATCCAATACAACTTATGCAATTTTTTTTTTCTTTTACAGTTCTGATCTGGTTCATATGACTGTAGATGGATTAAAGTTGAAGATACCAAGAGATCCCTTACAGTTTTTATCTGCGGTTTCACATTCAAGGTTTTTAGAATGTCGCTACAAAGAAGCTCGATCTTTTTTTAAGGTTGTTTTACTTATCCATTTCTGTCCTCCAGTCTTCAATATATATTATTACATACACCCTTTAATGACTAGACCTTAAAAGGCTATCACAACCAGGTATTTTGATTGAATTTTCGTGCATATTGGTGTAAGGGCCCTAATTCTTTTTTTTGCTCTGCTACCTTAAACATTTTAGCAGCATTTGCTTTGTGACACATAAAGCTAGTGAAAAATTAAGAAATGTTAAAGGACTTTTTAATGTTACAAAAAGTGGGGAAAATAGATTTTTTTTATGATGTAAAGTATATATATTTTGGCAATTTGCAAATGAGGGGTCTGACGGTGGTATATCGGAACTCCTTTTCTTATGATCTGTGGGAGACCCCCACCGATCAGAAAGTTAGGCTCTATCCTGTAGATAGGGCCTAACTTGTTTTGTGTTAAACCGGTTTAACACCACTTAAACATTATTACATCCACTACTTAGAAAATATGATGTCACAGCTTATTACACCTATCTGCACAGTATGTCTAGAAAAATCTTTATACTCTTTATACTATATCTCAGTGAGTTGGCTCTAGACTATTGCTGCCTATGGCCCTTAGGCTGCTGGAAAGAATATTGCTGCATGCTCCATAATAGAGTCAGGCCCCATAATCATGAACAAAAATATATGATCATAAAATAAAAACAGATTACAAAAAAATAATTCATTTTTAAAATGAAAACTGCTGAGATAGTCCCTTTACTGGTGGTTTTGTTAAAATACTATATTTCTCTCTAGCTCTATCCTGAAGACACATCATTGGAAGGAATTGAATTTAGAAAAAAAGCCAAAGCGCTTTTACACCTGGCAGCCTCAACTTTACACTCTTTAGGTGTCACTTTCTGGATCAGCAGCGGCACATGTTTAGGTAATACAATACCACTACCTACAGTGTTATACAAAAGTGTTAGAATCATCATATCCAGCTACTTCATTTTCTCTTTTTAATAGGTTGGTATCGACAGTGCAGCATCATTCCTTACAGTAAGGATGTGGATTTAGGAATTTTTATACAGAACTACAAACCTGATCTGGTTCCAGCATTTCAGAAGGCCGGACTCCCTTTGAAGCACAAATTCGGCAAAGTTAGTCTGTTTTTTTGGAATGCCTACATATTTTTCAAATTTTGACTTTGTTTTATGGATTACAATTTCTGTATTGTTTGTTTAGAAAACTGATGCAGCAGTAACAAAGCTAAGTCAAAGAAAACCTAAATAGTCAAATAGTAATAAGTTCATTTAAAAGAATAAAACTTGGCAAGAAACTAGTCATCTGACAATAACCTAATTGCTATCCAAAATAATTTGAGAAAAAAAAGAATATTACACACATTTCACCATGCATTATATTCTGTCTGACACTACTCTGCAAATGGACATCTTAACTGGGCAAGTAGCAGTAAAAATCTAAAAAAAAACTTGTGTTGAAAGATTCTTATAAAAATGGGAAGTTTTACAGGACTATGGTTATCTCTATTTTTATAAAGGGCCTATTTAAAGGACATCTACCACCAGGATGAAAGATGACCCTGAGGAGCCTGGAGCCCCTCAGGCTAATTTTGTATACAGTCCTTCATCCTGGTGGTAGATGCGCTTAAGTTTTGAATCAACATCAACAGTAGAGCTTCAGTTCGACCAGGGAAGAGTTATTATATTATTATCCAGCAGGTGGCAGTGTTATTTCAAAGTTGTGCTGCCTGTATAAGTACAAAGCAGGTCCCTGATAGCAAACGTAGTTTGATTGAGAAGGGTTATTTAATATGCTTTATCCATGGATAGTGTAAATAATGTATTCCCAAAATACATATAAGAGAGAGAGGCAAACGCCATGGCACAAGGCTAACACATAGAATAATTTAATTAATGAAAGGACAGACCAAGACGGGTAGGAATCGGAGCAACATATAAAATAGGTTCACACGATAAAACTATATTCCATAATAATAATTATTTAGTTATTCTGGAAAAAAAACACCAAATTCATTAATATAAAAAATACAAATAAATACAATAACATTCATGAATTCAATGTGAACACATGGACTGCTTTCATAAGTTGCATGTGCATTGCATTTAGTAACCCATTGCAATCGCAAGTGGGTGAGGCTCGGCCCAATTGCAATCGTGCGCCCTCGATTTCCTGCATCTGTCGCTTCCCCGGTCAGGTCCGCCGGAGTTCACCATCTTCTTCCCGGTGTATCTAAGTGGATTGGTTGCGACACAACTTGAATATTAAATCCCGCACTAAGTCTGAATCAGTCGGATTGCCCGACGGTCCGCCACCCCGATTTCTGTCGCATGAAACCAACGCCGCTATTCCAAAATCCGATCGCATGCAACACAATCTTCTTCTCAATAGCTGTCACAGCGGTGCAAATCCCAAAAATTTCTAAAAGCCAATGAAAGTGCGATCCTTGGACCCTTAGTAAATAAGCCCCATTGTGTACATGCAAAACACGGAGTGCTCATTACTGTTTATAAACGCAATGCAAATGCAACGTATGAATGAAGCCATAAAGTACAGGATGTCCCCATGTTACATACATGATAGGGTCCATAGGTTTGTCCTTAAGTTAAATTTGTATGTAAGTCGAAACTGTATATTTTATAATTGTAGATCCAGACAAAAAATTTTTTTGCCCCAGTGACAATCGGAATTTCAAAATTTTTTGCTGTAATGGGACCAATGATTATCACTAAACTTCATTACAGACACCTTACAGCTGATTATTGCAGTCTAGGACTTCACCAGAGAGCTTCACCAGAGGTCATAGTGGGCAGAGGGGTCCGTCTTTAACTACGGGTCATCTGTAAGTTGGGTGTCCTTAAGTAGGGGACTGCTTGTATTTCAAGTTTGTCTAGCCGTGATTTGCACTTCCGATTAGTTGATGTAGTTTATGCTAGAAAACTTCAGACGAATTTGCCACATTTGCTTGATTTTCTTTTTTTGTCATGCCCCTTTTTTCGTATTTAAAGTGTATTTGTTGGCGCAAATTACAATAGAATGCTGTCCAAAACTGCTTGATGAATCTGCCCCAAAATGTAAATCTATCTTGGCGCAGATTTTGACAAATTGCATTATAAAATGTAAGTGGATTATGTTACATGTGGTAAATACTCATATGTGCTAAAGCATAAATAAATTTTTACTTGGTAAAACATTGAAAAAATAGAATTTCTGGGTTAATTGCAAATATATCTGTCTATTTCCAAATGAAAAATTCATCAGGGTTCAACTAGATGTCATGTGACATCAGTAGGATGTAGTTGCATTAGACAAAATGGTAACATTTTCAGGCAGAACATTAAAGAGATTGTCCGGAATTGCAAGCCCCAGGTGATTTAGAAACAAGTTTTACTTCCCTCTCTCCTGTCTAGATGGGAAAGCTGAAATACATTCATACATTCAGATTCGTACAATGACTATCCCATTCTGCTGTGATTGACATTACAGGTGGTCCAGTACTTAAGAACACCCGACTTACAGACGACCCCTAGTTACAGACGGAACTCAGGATTTTGGTAATTTACTGTACTTTAGCCCTAGGCTACAATAAACAGCTGTAACAGTTACCAATGGTGTCAGCAATGAAACTTTATTGTTAATCCCGGTTCTTATGACATTACAACATTTTTAAAACCCAATTCTCACAGAGACCAAAAAATTTGTCTGGGGCTACAATTATAAAATATACATTTCCGACTTGCATACAAATTCAACTTAAGAACAAATCTCCAGAACCTATCTTGTACGTAACCTGGGGACTGCCTGTACTGTGTTCCAGGATATCACTAGACCTGTGGTTCTTGGATTGGAGAGCAGTCTGAGCTCTTCCCTTCCCTATCATGTATTGTTAATTTGCATATTGTTTGATTTTACTTTTTTAGCATGAGACCACCGCACTGAAACTTGATCTGGAAGGTTTTAATATGCTGTGCAAAGAACTGTTATTGTTTTATGTTAGATGTTATTTCAGAAAAATCCATCCTAAACTTCCTGATGCACTAGGGGACTTTTTTAGACTTATGTGTTTCGGTATTTAAATAACAAACACTGGTGTCAGACAGTCCAGAAATGATCTGATTTGCTCTCATTTTCAGGTTGAAGATAGCCTGGAACTCTCTTTTCTTGGAAAAGATGATGTGAAACTTGACATTTTTTTCTTCTATGAAGAAGACGACTATATGTGGAACGGGGGCACACAAGCCAAAAGTGGCAAAAAATTTAAGTATGAATTTTTATGTTTGTGACTTTCTGTCTTATATTCTGTAGATTTAGTTAAAGCCAAATCACCCTGGTTAAAGTAGAAGCTGTTTGTATATTTGAAAACGCTTATTGACTTTTACGTGATTGGAAAAGTAAATCAATAATCTGCAGTAAGTTTATAATGGTAATTTTGCTGGTAAAATCTATGGATAAGATTTTGCATGTGAAATAGCTAGTAATGATTAAAGGAGTTGGCCTCTCTGTTACTTAAGTTGCCTATGCGCCATTACTACATTAATAATAATCCCTAAATGGTCATCAAATGATTCACCATTCCTGATCACTTACATTTGTGCTGTCCGCAGTGTCTCCGTGATTCTTTGTTTACATGTCTGAGCACTGATGAAAAGGAGGGGCCTGCATTAGGAGAGATATGACTCATCCTGCTCCCTCCCTTCGTCCTGTGTCTGTCAATGAGATGGACTGTGAGAGATACACACAGTGGGTGACACCTTGAGGACAAGCTGAAACAGTGAGAGACAAGGGATTCTCTGTAGAAAATACTCCACATTGCTCCACATATATACAACTCAATCGGCTCATGTGCCATATAAAACATAAGAAGCATTGGTATTCTAATGTTGCAAGTACTAGTTGCGGTCTTGAAACAAAAAGCTTGCACTTGATGCCCAGTCAATGTATTTCCCTCATCTCCGCTCACTGGCATATAACTTTGTACATAGGGGGAAGGTGAGACAGTGTAACAGGCTGTAAAACCAGATCACTGAGGGGCTAAGGTAACCCCATAGACTTATTAGCATAATTATAAAAGTGGGCTTTAGAAGGAAGGAAGCCATGGATAAAAAATATAAGAAGATTATCACAGTCAGAATGACTGGATCTATGAGTAAGTCCCCTGTTTTATCATGCTTGATTTTGATGGTAATACTCAGTTAGCTCCTGTTCACACTGCCTTTTGTATCTTTAACTTTATTATTTGTTTGTTTTGTCTTGTCACTGTGTTTTGCACTTTGGCAAATGTGAACAGGGCCTTACTGTGACGTATGCAACATCATTGTTTTTGGTTGTGATTAGGGCTACATCTTAAGAATTGCTGTAACTCAATACAGGATCAATACTTTTATGACATTATTGTGAGAAATTGTAAATACTATGTTTAATTCTAATTCTTCAATTTTTAGATACCTGTTCCCAAAATTTACACTTTGCTGGACAGAATTTTTGGAGCTTAAAGTGCAAGTACCATGTGAAACTATAGATTATTTAGAAGCAAATTATGGCAAGAACTGGAATGTCCCTGTTAAAGTCTGGGACTGGAAAAACTCCCCCTCCAATGTTCAGCCTAATGGACTATGGCCTGTCGATGAATGGGATGAAGTCATTCAATTGTATTAATCAAAGATTGTTAACTCGTGTTTACCCTAAATGTTATTTTATCTTAAATTGAACTATTTCCATTGCTGGTGTAGGATGGAGGAAGAGGAATGATGAAAATTACGTTTTGAGGCTCTTCTTTCAACCATAGTACGCACTGCCACCTACCTGCGTTTATATTATCAGGTAGAATTTTGCTAGTACAAAGTACTAACAATACTATTATTACTGTAAAATAGAAATGATGCTTATAATATTAAAACCACCTTGTAATGATTGGTTTCCCACAAACGCCAAAGCAGATATGTTTTGCATCCTTGTGCAGTTCCAGACGTATAAAGAATTCTGTATTATCAGACAGACACAGAAATAAATAATGGGTCATTATCAGAACACAAGTTCTTCAATACAAGCAGGGAAATAAAGATTACAATTAATTCTAAGACACAATATTCACTTCTTTTTAAATCAAAGAGGCTTCTTCATTCTGCTTTGATCTTGCAATATCAGACTATTTTATAATAGACTCAGAATTTCAGAAGTCAGAGGGTATGGATTCTAAAGTCTTATGCAGCTGAATATGTTTGTATGGAGTTAGGAAAGTGATTTTAATAAAAAGAAAGTTGGAGAAAGTATTCCAATCACATTAGAAACCATGCGTGGTCTTTTTGCAATAAACATCTAGAGGATATTCAGAATAACAAACACAGTGAAATTCCTTTATTCTGGCATCTGGAAAGTATGATAATGTAGAACTGTAGCTTGATGGAATTTTTTTTAAGATTGCTTTAATGTAGTTAGAGTAAAAATAAGCAGCCAAAATCTACCACCATTTTGTGTAGGCAGTTCCTCTGAAGACCTTTTTTTCCCACACATCCATGATGTAATGTTGTCCTGAAGTCCCTTATTCCTACAAGGCTGCAAATACGCAGACAAATATCACGTTAGATGGATGTTTTGATAGATTGCCCATTATATAGGTCTTTTTCTAATTCCTCAGAGTTGTTGGGATTAGGTTGGGTTTACTTCACATCGGGAATCCCCCCAACATTTCCTCACAACATATGGCACAGAAGTATAGTGGGGTAAGGTGACCGGTGACTACTCCTCCCCCTGAATGCATGGGGAGGAGTGAACAACAGCAGCAGATAGTGTTTGGCTGCTGCCAATGTACGGTATGTTTCCCTAGTGATGTCACTTTCCTTATATGGACAGTTACATCACCAGCGTCCTTTCTCCTGCTGACGTATCTGCTCAGGAGAGGCTGGGGATTTTGAACCCGCTCCCCATAGGGTTCTGTTGCCTCCCCAGAGCTTATTAGGTTGTTTAGCAGGTGGCAACAGGAGGGCAAGACGTAGCTGAGGATACAAGCGCACACACTTTAACATTGAATAACCCAGACAGGATTTTTGATCTAATTAAAGGACATCTACCACCAGGATGAAAGACTGTATGCAAATGAGCCTGATGGGTTCCAGGCTCCTTTAGCACCTATGGAGCCTGGTGCCCCTCAAGCTCATTTGCTCACACGGTTTCATTTTGTTGAATCCAAGTTCTGCTTGTGATCCAGAGTTTGGGTTAAATTACAGAGGTTACTTGGTGAACTCTTCAAACTTGCCTTTCTCAGGAGTGACACACTGCCCCAACTACTGATGTTATGGATTAGGTAACCTCTGCATTTATTATCCGATCCCCAGAGCCTCCTTTCAACTAAACGGTGTTTCCTAACAAACATAAATTTGCTCTAATATTGTAATCCCTTACAGATATTATTATAAATGCAAAATAAAGTTTCATTCAAACAGCTACTTTATGGTGTCTTTTTTGGAAATGTATTTAAAATCCTTTCTAGTATTTACACTGGTTTATGACATGTTTTAACCATTAGGATTTTTTTGTCATTATTAAATCTGATCTTGTTTGATGGGTTGTATGTACTTGGTCATGAACATCTACTGTAGCATATATAGATTGAACCAGAATACTTCCATCTGTCAGAATAGCAGCAATTGCAGTGTTGTCTCCATTATCTTTATTGAAATGTGAACTCGTGTACCCTGTAATCACAGGACAATACACTGACCTTTCTGGCATAAGTCACACCAATAAATCCTTGATTGTCTGGACTCTACAGAAAGGGACATGGCAGGTGTGGCTTTTACTAGTGTCCATTAATTGCGTAGCAACTGGGCTTCTGGATATTGCTTTAACCTTTGGCCTGATTAAATGCTAAAAAAAAAGAATTAAAGCACAGACATAATCACCAGAATGGCTAATCCTGTCTACCATAGGGAAAAGTTATATATTTGTGTGTGACCAGAGTTATTGCATATATATTACACAATCTGTTTTAGAAGTCCATGGCTCGTCACATCATTTTAAATTTATCTGTTTTGCCAACAGATATTTTATGTCCCTCTCCTGTTCTAGAAATTGTGTCTGCAAAAAGCTGGGACATGGTCACCAATGTCCTTGTCTTCAGCGCATGAGCAAGACTACAGCTAGCTAAAAGGGGTTGTCCAGTCTTCCATGGTGTTCCAAAACTACTGACTTTAGGATTATGATACACGTAATATTAACAATGCATAAGTAAAGATCTTTTTAATAATTTAGCCTTTATTTTTTGATTCAGACTTTTATAGAAAAGAACCATAAATGCATTTTGAATCGTCATTACATTGTTAATAGTCAAATAACAATGGGGCTTATTTACCAAGGGTCGCACTACTCACTTTCGTCAGACTTTGCACCCGTTTTCGGGTTAGGGAGCCTTCCTAATGATAAACAACCCCCATTGAAGCCATGAAGAGAAATCTGTATGTGTTTATAAGCCAACACGGCTTCAGTGAAAAATCACTGATGTGAAATAAACCCAATGTGACTCCGTCCTTGTGCTAGTCAATTCCAATAAATAACAAACAGAGCTTGTGTAAAACCCAAACAGAAAATACAGTACCAAGTCAGCACAACAAAGGAAATACTCAGCTACAAGGTTCAAAGGTACTCATTTGCACTGGAACATATTTTATCTTATTACATGACATCAAAGCTGAGTCTTTCCTCATTATTGGTCACACACTAAATAGCTTTCAAGTGTAGAATTCCTAAGGAGGATGAGTAAATGCATAACAGGGTTATAGGTAGAGGACTCCTGCTCATACACACAAGGGGGGATTTATCCTGTTTTGTATGCCAGTTTTCTGTTGTAAGAAAAAGTTGGAAAGGCAAATACTGCCAACATGGACATAGTGTATGTTTGTACAATATATAGATAGATAGTATATGTTAGCAGTGTGGACCCCTTACACAAAATGGGGTAAGGAGGTCATGCATAACAAGCGGTAATACAAATTGGGCCCTTATTATAGCTATGTGTAGCAGTGAGATGTTGCTCTGTTTAACAGCTGGGCACATGGAGAAGAGTTTGTGAGGCATGTAAGGATGACCGTAGCTGAGTGTAGTGATCTTCCATATCTAGGGGATTTGTTGTAGGCCTGCAAACCCATGACCACTCTTTGTCACATAGCCAGCACCTCCATGTCCCTTACTTTCTCACAGCCATGTTTTTCTCTTTCTTACAGCGTGCAGCTCCATGTTCTCTAGGTTCAACCTCATGTCCCTCTCTGTTACCAACCTCAACCTTCATGTCCCCAGATTTATCAATCTGTAATGTGCACCAAAGAACTGCCTGCACCACATTTATCAAGGGTTTTAGACAGTTATTAGGCATTTCTTTTTTTGTCCAAATTTTTTGTTGTAAACTAAGCCAAATAACAATAGTTGTCAAGTATGACTTGACAGTCTTTTAATACAGTAAATAAAAACTTGAGACCCCCAAAGCCCCCTAACAATGCTTAAAACCCCAATGAGCCTTCTTATAACACTAGAGACCCCCTAATAATGCTGGAGACATACCAGAGCCCCCTAATAATACTGTATACTCCCTAGTAAGGCTAAAGACCCCCCAGTGTCCACCAATAATAATGGTGCTCTTATAGCCTCCTTATAATACTGGAGATGAGCAACCCTAATAATACTGTAGACCCCCCAGAGGCCCCTTTAATAATACTGGACACCCCCTCCTGCTATGAGGCCTTGATAGGAAGGTAGAGATCCTCAGCTCTTGGATTCATACAGGCCGATATCTTTGTTGACATCGGATGTGAAAGTACTAGTGAAGATGTTGTCTAATAGACTGACTCAGGTGATAGGAACAGTAGTGCATGCAGATCAATCAGGCTCTATGCCGTCCAAATCAACTTGAACTTGAGACGTCTTATGTTAAACTTACAGATTGACCCTGATAATTCTACAGGGAGAGCTATACTATCACTAGATGCTGCCAAAGAATTTGATAGTGTTGAGTGGGAATATCTTTAGGCGGTCTTAAAGAGGATGTGGTTTGGCCCCATGTTTATTAGGTGGGTACAGATGTTATATCTGGTGCCAGTGGTGTGTGTTAGGGTCAATGGAGCTATTTCAGATCATTTTTATCTCGAGAGGGGTACTAGACAGGGGTGCCCGCTATCATCGCTCTTAATTGCATTGGCAATTGAACCTTTAGTCTGCAAGGTCCGTCAAAGTGAAGAGTTGTCGGGATTTCGGGGAAGATCGTATAGCATTGTATGCGGACATCTTACTATTTTTGTAAGAGACAGACTGCACATTGCCAGTGGTGTTGGATATGATTGTGCGGTTCGGTAGGTATTTGGGACTGACGATTAACTGGACTAAGTCTGTTCTTATGAAGATTGACCAGATGGTTCTGCCGGCCCTGTCAGTAAGAGATATACCTATAGTAGCAGAATTTCGGTACCTAGCAATCCAGATCACCAGGAAAATGGAGGACTACATAGAATTGAACTTACAGCCATTATTAGGGATTTTTAAGGATCAGGTTTTGGTTTGGAACAAGTTGCCCAACTCGGCTCTCGGCAGGACCAATCTAATCAAAATGATATTAGTGCCGCAGTTTCTCTATATCTTACATAATGCCCCAGTGTGGATTCCTAAATACTGATTCCGCAGTTTCCATAACTTGTTCCGAGATTTGGTATGGAAGAAGGTTGTTCCACGTATTTAGTTAGAGAAACTGCAGCTACTCCAAAAACAGGGTGGTCTGGTGCTGCCAAATGCATGTGTGTATTACTTAGCAGCCCAATGTCAACATATGAGCGGTTGGGCTAAGGAGGAAAGGGTGGTAGGTTGCCCGAAAGCTTTGGCAGTGACAAAATTTCTCTACCAGGTCAGGAAAAGCATAGCTAGGCACCGATTGGATGCAGAACCCCCCATGGCTGGGGGAGGTGATATTTATGACTAATAGAACCATATGGATGGAGTTCTCATGAGGGAATATTAAGAAAATTGAAAAACAGTGGTCTGACTGGGTGGAGTTTCCAGGGTTGGCAACTGAACAATTGCGAAGAAGTTGGTCTATGCTGAATCTGGGGAGGGGGCTAAGGCTGTAAGGGGTATTATAGTGCACTCGAGGATGTATGGGATATTTGATGCTGTGGTGGATCCAGGGAACGGTGACAGATCAAAGGGTTATAGGGGTGGGTGGTTCCGGGATTTGGGGAATGTTATATGCGTTTCTACTAGTATACATTTGTAATAATATGTACCGACTGCTGTTTTTTTGTAATAAATTTGTAAATATTTGTGCTCCCAGTAAAAGAAATAAAGGTTTCTGATTAAAAGAAAAATACTGGACACCCCCAGAGCCCCTTAATAATACTAGAGGCCCCTCAAAGCTTCGTAATAATCCTGGAGCCCCTTATAATACTGATGACCCAATCCAGAGCCCCCTAATAATGCTAGAGATTTCCCAGAGCCCCTTTATAATACTGAAGACCCCATAACCTCCCCTAATAACACTAGAGATCCCATGAGACCCCTAATATTACTATAGCTATACTTTTAATGCTGGAAACACCCCAGAATCCCCTAATAATATTGGTGCCACCACAGCCCCCTAATAATACTAGCAACCCCCATGAGCCCTGCTGATAATGCTGTATATCCTGAGAAGTCCCCTAATAATACTGGAAACCCCACATAGCCCCCTAATAATACTAGAAACCCCCCCAAAGTCCCCTAATAATGCTGAATCGCCCACAGTCCCATTTATAATCCTGGAGACCCACCCCCAGAACCATCCTAATAATGCTGGTCCCTCATAGCCCAACTAATAATGCTAGAAACTCTACAGAGCCCCACTAATAATTCTGGAGACCCCTAATAATGCTGGAGACACATGGAGCCCCTTAATAATACTTGATACCCTCCAATAAGACTGTTGAACCTCCAGAGCTCCCTTGGCTCCTTAATTACACTGAAGATCCCTCGGAGGCCCCCTAATAATACTGAAGACTCCAAAAATCCACCTAATAATACTGGAGACCCCCCCGCAGACTCCCATTTGAGACCTCCCATGAATTCCCTTGATAATCCTGAAAACCCCACAGAGCCTTTCTAATTATACTAAAGACCCCCCAAACCCCCAAAGTCACCTAATAATTCTGGAGCCCATAATAATACTGGAGACCCCAGAGTCCCTCTTATACTACTGGAGACCCAACCCCAGATCCCCCCCAAAAATGTTGATTCCCCAGAGCCCAACTATTAATCCTAAAGGCTCCTCTGAGCCTTGTAATAATACTGGAAACTTCCATGGCCCCCCTAATAATAATAGAGACCCCATGTGACCCCCCCCCCCCTAATATTGCTGGAGACATTCCTAATAAGACTGGGTAATTTTCTGAACCTTATAATAATATTAGTGGCCTATTGTCCCCTGATAATACTGAAGACCCCCATGAGCCCCCCTAATAATGCTGTAGACCCCACCCCCCAGAGGCTGCCAAATAATACTTGAGCCTCCCTTCCCCCCAGAACCCCCTTATAATAGCCCCCTATAAGACCCCCATGAGCCCCATTAATAATACTGGAGCCCACCATGAGCCCCCCCTAATAAAACTGGAAATCCCGCCAGAGTCCCATTCCGAGCCCCACATTGTGCACCTCCAGCAGGTGACCATTTGTGGGATATTATTGCATTCTAGCGGAATTGGGTAACAAACTAATCTCTTCTAAGAATAAAAATTTGGGGCAAAAGCAAAGTTTTTTGGAAAAAAATGTCACTCATACTAGCCATTGCTAATATGAAACATCTGTGGTGTTAAAGTGATCATTATACTCATTGCTAAATTCAGTGAGTTGTGTAATCTCCAAAATATGGTAATTTGTGGGGGCTCCACTATCCTGGTACCTTATGAATTCTTTAAAGGCGTAATGGCATCTGAAAACAAGTGGGTACGTGTATCTTTTGGCTTGACTTTTGAGACTTTTCATGGTGCATGTGCTCATTTGCAACTTTTTTGCGCCTAAGATAGTCTATGTTCAAAGTTTGCCATTGTTTAGTTTTCTGCAGTGTTCCCTGAGCTATCACCTGAATCCAGATGTGAAAATTGCAAATTTTTTAAAATGTTGCAAAAAAGTCAAACATTTTGGCGCAAATCTAAGGCTGTTCCTGCACAGGTGTTTTAAAAAGTCACATATTGACTAAAGACCCAACATCATATGTATCAATAAGGAAAAGCTGCTAAGATACATCTGACGAGCAGGAACGGCAAAAAAGTAAAAACTGATGGACAAAGACAGACTGATACGTGTGTCATTAAAATCTGCCCTCCAAAAGCTCAATGCGCTCCTTCCCTTCTGTGCCCTGTTTACATCCACGTGTAGGGTATTGGCATACTCATAATAAACTGCAAAACCTGGGGTGTGTTTTCTCCTTTTATCCTGCATGTACATCTATATTTTATGGCTAAATTGTCAAAGTTTGAAGATTCCATATAGAACCCCGTTTTTGGGTGATTTGTGGGGAGTTTCAAAACAATTCAACCAGAATATACCACTAGTTTGAAGTAAATGTGTCATGAAAAATCACTTTGTCGTGAAAAGCACTTAGTGTACTCAAGTTATAACCTCATGTAGTGACACAATGCAGATTTAAAAAATTTGGGCTGTGTCCCAAAGGTTTAAATGAGCTGTGTGATTAAGGGGTTAAATTCTATTGCACTGATCAGAACAATGGGCTTGTAATGGTATTGTGAGCACAGCATTAATTTTATAGTGATGCAATCATTCATATAAGATCAACAATAAGTAGTTGTTTTTTTTATTTACTGCATCATTATAACATGGCCAAATACAGTTATGATTTTCAATATATTAGGGGCTCCTAACTAAGTAGTCATTGTAAACGCATATACACTCAAAAACGCATTTCTATAGGTCAGTGATGGCGAACCTTTTAGACACCGAGTGCCCAAACTACAACCAAGACCCACTTATTTATTGCAAGGTGCCAACGCAGAAATTTAATTTGTGATTTATACTCCCTGCTCTGTCACAGCTTTCATTCATATCAGCACCTGAGGACACCAATAAAGCAGAAAATAGAAGAAATTTGGATGTTCATTGTAGCTTCTCTCCAGGATCCCATAAACATGAAGAATTGTCAGGGCCGGAGCAGAAGCTACAATGATAATCCAGATCTGTCCACACCTTCCCACTCCTCCAGTGGTCCCAGGTAGCGCTGTCACTTTAAAATAGCTCTGTACACAGCAAGTCCTGGGCTGTTTGGGACTGTAGGAAGATACCTGTAGTCCTCTCTGGTGATGGCCTGGTGTACAGGATAGTTGTAAGTGCAGAGGAATCAACAGCTTTTTAGTGTTGTCAAGTAGGAGGAGACCAACATTTTACAGAAACATTAAGCTGCAGCAGGAAATCACAACTTTACAGGGCCCATATGGAATGGGGTCCCCAAGTAATTGACCAATTTGCCCACCCCCTAATTCCACTCCTGCTAGTGGTCCTTCATAGAGCTAAGAAATGGGTTGATGGCCATATTTGTTAATGGAGTACCTGTAATCTGGTGTTTACACAACTCCACAGGATTCATGGCTGTCTGTATCTTAACTACAAATCCACAGTATCTGGAAAGACATGAATGTGGGATCCTATACACTGTGTGCAGAATTATAAGGCAAATGAATATTTTGATCATACCATCCCTTTTATATATGTTGTCCTACTCCAAGCTGTATAGGGTTCAAAGCCAACTACCAATTAAGTAAATCAGGTGATGTGCATCGCTGTAATAAGAAGGGTTGTGGTCTAATGACATCAACACCCTATATATGGTGTGCTTAGTTATTAGACAACTTCCTTTCCTTTGGCAAAATGGGTCAGAAGAGAGATTTGACTCTGAAAAGTCAAAAATTGGGACATGTCTTTAAGAGGGATGCAGCAGTCTTGAAATTACCAAAATTTGGAAGCGTGATCACCGAACAATAAAACATTTCATGCCAAATAGCCAACATGGTCGCAAGAAGAGAAAAAAAATGGCAAGATGCCATTAACCACGAGTTTTGACACATTTCAGAACTACAATGTTACTGGAGTATCAAAAAGCACAAGGTGTTCCATACATAGGAACATGGCCAAGGTAAGAAAGGCTGAAAACGACTACCTTAGAATAAGAAACATAAGGTAAAACGTCAAGATTGGGCCAAGAAATATCTTAAGACTGATTTCATCATTTTCCTTGGACTGATGAAATGAGAGTGACTCTTGATGGGCCAGATGGATAGGCCCGAGATTGGATCAGTAAAGGGCAGAGTGCTCCACTCCAACTCAGACGCCAGCAAGGTAAAGGTGGTACTGGTATGGGCTGGTATCAAAGTTGAACTTTTAGGACCTTTTCAGCTTGAGGATCGAGTGAAACACAACTCTCAGACCTACTGTCAGTTTCTGGAAGACTCTTTCTTCAGCAGTGGTACCAGAAGAAGTTAGTATTGAAAAAAAAAAAACCATGACTTTCATGCAGGACAAGGCTCCACCACATGCATCCAAATACTGCACAGTGTGGCTGGCCAGCAAAAGTCTAATAAAAAGAAAAAATAATGACATGGCCCCCTTGTTCACCTGATCTGAACCCCATAGAGAATCTGTGGCAGATCAAGCCTCTGACAGAATCTATGGATGGAAGGCTTTTGAGTGTAATGGTGAAGAAATATTGGTCATTGATTTGTTTTTGGTTTTGAATGTCAGACATGTTTATTTCTATATTTTCTGTTGTTTTACCAGTTTACCTTGTGAAAACAAACAAGTGAGATGGGTATATATTTGGTTTTTATTAAGTTACCTAATAATTCTGCACAGAAATAGTTACCTGCACAAAAAGATATCCTCTTAAAAAAACACTCCAACTTTCAAAAATATTAAGTTTTGCCGGATTTTGGCGCAGCTGCGCTGGCTTCCATGCAACAGCAATGGAGAGGGCGTGTCGTCGGAGGATCCGACTGATTCGGACTGAGTGCGGGATTCAACTTTAAACATGCACTTACATGCACCTAGGAAGAAGAAGGTGAACTCCGGTGGACCTGAGTGGGGAAGCGACACATCCACGATATCAGGCGCAGGATCTTAATGAATCGCAGCAGAGTGCATTATCATTGGTTGACAAATATTTTATAATACATTAGGGATAACAGTATGAAAAATTTGTGCATGCAAACTGGAACCATGTTTACAATTCTATAAGCAATAAGAAAACATGTTCCCCCTCCTATACTTTACTCTCATATGTTTTCAGAGTATATTGTTTTATTGCTGCCAATGACATTTACTCCTATACTTTACTCTCATATGTTATCAGACTATATTCTTTATTGCTGCCAATGACATTTACTCCTATACTTTACTCTCATATTTTATCAGGCTATATTGTTTTATTGCTGCCACTGTAAAGTACATTTACTGTACCAGTAAAAAAACATAAGGCAGATGTACTTTTCCTTAGAAATCATTACATTTAAATGTACAAGTGTGTCTATATGTGCCCAGTACAATCCCAGTATGGGCTCAGCTCTGACAGAATACTGAGCTCCAACAGTGAAAGCACAGATTGTGGGTCTTTAGCCCCTTAACCCCTTAACGCTGAAGCCACTTTTCACCTTCCTGACACGGCCCATTTTTTCAAATCTGCCCTGTGTCACTATAAGTGGTTATAACTTCGGAACGCTTTAACATATCCAAGTGATTTTAAAATTGTTTTCTCGTGACACATCGTACTTCAGGTTATTTGAAAAATTTTGGTGGTATGTTTTGCATTTATTTATGAGAAAATCAGATATTTGGTGAAAATTTGGAAAAATTTTTGATTTTTGAACTTCAAAATGTTCTACTTTTTCCATACATAGTCATAACCGCAAATAACTAACATTCACTAAATGTCTAATTTATGTGGACATGGTTTTTTATGCATACTGTTATTTTTGTAGGATGTTATGGGCCTTTGAACTTTAGGTGCGATTTTTCACATTTTCATAAAAAACGCAAAATCCTGCTATTGAGGGACCTGCTCAGGTTTCAAATCACTTTGAGAGACCTAAATAAAAGTAAACCCCATAAATTACCCCATTATAGAAACTACACCCCTCAACGTACGTGAAACAACTTTTATGAAGTTTGTTAACCCTTTAATTGTTTTACAGGGGTTAAAACAAAATCGGAAGCAATTTTGAAAGTAACATTTTTTTGGCTAAATTAATATGTTTTTCAAAAAATGTACAAATTCTCAGTGGATAAAATACCAAAACGCTCCACAAAATTTGATACCCAATCTCTCCCGTGTATAACAATACTCCATATGTGGTGGTAACCTGCTGTATGGGCACACGCCAGGGCATCGAAGGGAGCTGCGCCATTCAGAGCAGATTATGCATTGTCAATTTTTATTGGCTATACAATCTTTATTTTTTTGGCAATTTGGACATATAAGGGCTTATTTTCTGCGACATGAGATGCACTTTACAAATACTTCATTTTAGTGGGTCATTAGCTTATTGATGAGATTTTATTAACTCTTGAATGTATGGGTGAAAAGAAAATTGTCAATTTTGGTTTACTTTCTTTTCGTATTTTTTGGGGGTCGTACACCGTACACTAAAAATATTATATTATCTTCATTCTATAGGTCACTACGATTACGGTGATACCTCATTTATATAGTTTTTCATTTATTTTTACAACTTTACTGGATAAAAACTAATATAGAGGAAATCTCATTTGTTTTTGCATTGCATCTTTTCGGAGCGTAACTTTAATAATTTTGGTTGACAGAGCTATTTTAGGGCTTATTTTTTACGTGTTGAGTTGTTCTTTTCAGGGTACCATTTTTGCGCACATAACTTTTTGATGCATGTTTAGAACATTTTTGTGTAGAGATTTTATGAAAAATGTACATTTTTGGCGTGTTTTTCGGGTTTTGTTTTAGGCGTTCACCGAGCGGGTCCAATAATGTTTCTGAGTTATTGTACGGATTGTTATGGACGCGGGCGATACCAAATATGTGGGTTTTTTTTGGCGATTTTGTGTTTTTTTCACTTTATTGCATGTGATAGGGAAATATTTGTGTTTAGGGGACTCAACTTTATTTAATTAATTATTTTATTAAAAAATTATTTTATGTAATGTTTAACATTTTTATTAACGTTTTACAGGTTTAGCTTGAAACAAGTGATCCACTGATCACTTGTTCAAGCTCTTCTGCACTTACACAGTTGTAATACAGATGTATTACCTGTGTATGTAACACCACTGAGCATGCTGTCGGGGGGCCGATTCTTCTGAAATGCCCTTTGCAATCCCGATGGGGTTGTTAGAGCAGGTGTGGCTATATAATATAGACTGACACCTGCAGCGTTCTGGCGCCGGCTCCGTTCAGGAGCCGGTGCCAGAAGCATGACGTAAAGTACTGCATTTTGCGGGAACGCCCTCCCGCGATGCAGTACTTATTACGTCAAATGTCGGGAAGGGGTTAAATGTTACCTGCAAAAACCGAACTTCAGCTTCTTGGCACTGTGCTTGTGGGGCGCTGGTGGCTACCACTGCAACACATTTTTGAGGGTGTTGCATAAGTACTTAAAGAAGATATGTCCCAGAATTTACCCTTCACACCAGTAATTAGAGATGGGCGAATTTTGTGAAATTCGGTCGGCATGATTCGCCGAATTTTTAAAAAAATTTGATTTGACCCAATCGAATCATGACGAATCACGTTAAAAACAGGTATTTCCTGGCTGGAGGGAGCCTGTAGGTGTTGTAGAATGTTGGCCATGCTCAAATATGCATAGGGAGCGTGGTTTGGTCTTCAAACAATGCTGTGTTTTAGTATGACACGCACATGACAGCCGTGGCACTTAGAATCGCTTCACTCTTCACTTCCATGTGCACTTAACAGAGGCCAACTTCACCAAATAAGCGAGCGGGAACGCAGCCTGACAAAGTAACGTCTGTGCCAGCTCGAAGCACCTAGCTGAGGGCCAAGATCCCACATAACATCAAAGAGTGCACTCTTTTTACATGACATCAGATGATTCCATAGATTACGACAGAACTTTCAGTTAAACGCTGATACATGTAGAAACCCCCAAGAGTGGAGAGGGTGTCGACAGTAATTTTGCATTGACGTCACTGATCATTTTGCCCTTCATTTCGTCCACCAGTGTCAGCCTTCAATCGGTCAATAATCCATCATCAGTATTGCTAAAGCCAAAAACAAACAGGAGTTGATCCAAAACAGAGATGAGCAGTAAATAGGATATTTGCATGTCCTCTGTGTTCTGTATCCACTCCTGCTTTGGTTATCAATCCTGGAGCTTTTCATTCCTCTGACAGAAGAAATAAACGGGAAAAACCAAACATAGTGGCAACGTCAAAGAGCGGTGGAGGGTGAAAAACTCATTATGGAAATCACAGGGTGTTCCAGGGAGACAACGGTCAGTTGGCAGCAGCATGATAGGCCGAGAGGGCACAATGACAACTCATGGAGGTGACAGCAACATGGTAGGCCACAGTGTGGCACAATGAAGAAGTTTGAAATGAATTTGAAGTTACATTTTAATTTAAATTTGAATTTGAAGATTAGAGATGCCACATGCATCATTCATTAGAATTTCCCTGAAATTGGTGGTTACCTCCACAGAGTGTAGCAGGAGCTCCAAGGAAGCCTAGCTGGGCTCATGGAAGTGGGGGGTAAGTCCCGGTAAGGGACATGGCCCTGGAAGTGGCCCAGTGGCTTTTGGATCCTGGATTTTGTCCAGGACCAGAAAAACCACCTCCCCTAGCCCCCTCGTGAAAGTGGTTCCCGGCCAGCGAGGTCCCTGGAGCTTTCCGGGGCTGGGAAAGTAGCAAAGAAGCGGGAAGGGGGCTTATTCCTACCAACCTGCATGATTTGGCAAAGTACCGGTCAAATCGTAGACTTACACTGTGAATTTAATGGGGTATCGAGAACCAGGGGTGGAGACCATGGGGTGAGAGAGGCGGGGGTGGAACTGAGACCGGTGGATGGGGGAATGAGATGCGGGCGAGGGTTGACATGCTCCGTGCTGCGTGGAGGAAGAGAGTGATAGAGTGTGTGTACGCGCAGTCAATCACCCCCATCCATTCAGGCAGGCAGTGCAAGTAGGAAGAGCAGGCTCAGGCATTCATGCAGTGATCCACCTGTTGACATCCCCAACATGGTTCCTGTTGGTTGCCCATAGCAACAGTACTCTAAGTACTCAAAAAATCAAACAAAATCCTTGCCTGTCCGGCTCTAACTATACACTTGCGGCCCTCACTAGCCACTGGAGGCTTCTCCCTGCCAGCATGGAAAAATACTTTCAGCAACCTGTGTCCTCACGTGTGGCTCTCACAAGTCCAGCTTCTGATTCTCTAGGTAGAGAGAGCCGCTTCGACTGCTCCACACCTTTTTTAGGGATTGCACACACTGGTGCATTGTTAGACCTATTGTATTGTGGAAGCTTTGGTCTGGAGTGGTGATCACACTTCTGTCTCCACTCCAGCAATTAGAGTCCTGTACCAGGTCTTCCAAGAGACCAACACATGAAAACAGCTTCCGTGTGACCCATCCACATTCTGGTCGCAGTAATACACATAAAGCTGTTTTTCTCCTTGTCACAATATTATATATATAATATATATATACTAGATGTAGCTCCTGGCATGCCTGGGATAGTAATTCTGCTCTTAGCTATAGAGCAAGTAGAATAAATATTTATTGTGTCATCTCTCTCTCTGACGTCTTTGAATGTTTCTGTCTCTGAGTGTCTCTGTCATGTCCTCAAGATTAAGGCTTGACGGCTGAAAACGTAGTGGGGTCGGTGTGTGGTCCATTCATGGGTAAGGGTCTATATGTTTACTATAAATTTAAACATTTTCTATCTGTGCACGGGCTCGATTACTGGAACTCCCTCCTCTCTTCGCAGTGTATATAGCATTTAAATGAATGTCTCTCTCACTTGAAAGTTACATGTTAGCAGATTTTGATTTGTACCCACGCCGTTTTCTAGCCAGGGATATTGTCCTCTGAGCAATGTCCAAATGTAAAAAATGGTTTGTTTAAGATGTATTATAATAAAATTTGATTTTTAACCTTGATATGACTAAACGAGGTGGAATTTTGCTTTTTTGGTTCAATTGTTATTACACATTCCACATTTGTGATATATTTTTGGACTTCAAGCTGTTTGGCAAAGGATTTATTTGGTTGGTGTGTGTGTTTCTGAGTGTCTTTTGTCTGTATATCTGTCTCCGGCTGTCTGACCATCTCTGATGTCTTCTCTTCTGGCTGCCAATGTGTATTTTTTTGACTGTTTCTGACTGTTTTTGTCTTTGACTGTCTCTGTTTCCATGGTTACTGACATTGTCGTCTCAAATGTCTTGACCTTCTGTCAACTGTCTCTGTCTGTCTCTGACTGTCTTGTCTGCTCCTCCGACTTTCTCTGACTGTGAATATCTTTGCGCATTTCTGCTACCTTTCTCTGATGTAACTTTGTCAATGGGGGGAATTTTTCAGAAGGTCTGAGAGCAGAAACTGTTCTCAAGTTTCATTTTCAATGGGGGATTTTTCAGAGTGTCTGAGAGCAGAAACTGTTCTCAGTTTTATTTTCCCAAAGCGGTTTATAAAATTTTCCTTATGGCAACTGATCCGTGTTACACCGTTTTATTCAGTGACACATGGGCAACTGAAACAGTTTTACCTCAGTCAATTCTGAAATTCTCACCTCTATCTCTGTATCCCTATCCCATTAGCTCACACATTGATGTATAGCAAACCAAATCAAAGCTCAGAGCTCATACTAATGACCTGTGGCACAACAGTAATCAATCACGGCTCAGCTTCAACTGCCATGCAACAGCAGCGACAATGGTCCTGTATATGGTGGGTAATAAGGGATTTTGGAAAGCGTGGGTTAAAATTTCAGTACTCTAAACTTAGTCTATGACTTTCCCTGAGTAACAGAGAGCAGCTGGGCAAAATCGGAACGGTACAGATTCCTTTAGTCGGGCATACACACACACATACAGTCAGCTTTATAAATTAGATTTATCTGATTTGGACAGAGATAACATTCAGAGTGGCAAACAGGTTGATAGTGTGCAACACAAAACAATAGCAGTTTAGATATTTGATTGTGAATGGAACCAAGAGAATCTAAACAGAATAATCATACACTTTATTGGTCAACTCTTATTTATATATTATTTTCAGGTTTGTATGACTACACTGTAAAACATTTTTAAATTAGGATTTATTTAACTGTTCCTTGTGGTCTATTCTATCTGAAGAATATTTAGAATGACAAAATCTATGGGGTGGCCCATAACAGCTTCCCACTTAATAGAATGAGAAAAATGGATGCTTGTGTATGAAATGATATTGATTTCCACATTTTCCTAATCGTGTTTTTGAAGTTAAAGATTGGAAGCGCAGTGATTTTCCTCAACAGTGTGCCGAATCAGCAGAGCATATTCATGAGGAAATTCAGTAGAGAGCGAAGGGTTGAAGGATGAAATTGAGGATAGTGCTAAGCCCTTTGACTGTATTTTTTATTTAACACAGGTTCTTTACAAGTAATCTTCCAGCAAAGGGAGGTAGTCTTATCAGAAGCATGCAGCAGATCAAATCCTTATCTCCGCTGAACAGTTTGCTGTAGTGATTTTTTTCCAGGGAAAGCTGATCAAAACTACATGTAATAAATGTTGCATCTCATCCTTTCCTTCTGCTCTCCCAAAAAGAGTGCACTGAAGTTTGCAAGCAGGGAGAATCGTTCCAAACCATACTTAATATATGTATGACAAGTTGCAGATTGGTTTTAGCAAAAATGGATACAATATATTCACAGTGCAGCGTATACATGAAGAATGAGGGCTGAGCACAGTTATTGAAGAGCCATTACAACCATTTGTAAATCTGAAAGGACAAACATTGCTTTGCTTCATCATAGTTCCCTGGAAAATGGGTTCCGGGCCACTGGCACACACTTTGCTAAACTGTCGCTGGTGAGATTTATAGTGTGTGAAAGTAGCTGCTGTTTGTGAAGGCTATTTTCTCTAAGACGGAGTGCATAAGGGGTCAGTTAAACAGTTTGTTAGGGAAAGAAGTAAAATACACTTTATGTACATCTTCAATTGTAGAATATTAATGGACATAAGCGCTGGTGACTTTTGTAGCAAAAAGTGATAAATTTCTGTTTCCATTCTCTTACAATTTAGGAGAGCTATCTTGGTTATAATTCCCAATCTAAAATAACAATACATATAGTCCCAGTGCATCTGTAGCATTACTTTGGTCATGTAAAACCAAATGAGCTTAGTGTTGTGCACATTCATAAATCCGTAACTCCTTAGTGACGCAGCATGAAAAGCTCTAGTGACCGGGCATTTTTAGGCAATTTCGTTTGCTTTGGTTTAAGGGCCATAACTTTTTTTTTGATTCATACCTTAATTTTTTGCTGTGTTTTTTTTTGGGACACATAGAGCTAGTAAAAAAGCTAATATAAGTATAAACATTTTTTTTTTTTTTTAATTTCATCAGATAAAAAAGTGAAAAAAAGGTGTTGTTTTTTTTGCAATTTATAGTATTTTTTTTTCAGTTTAAATTAACTCAAAGTACATTATTAATCCCCCTATTTTTCCAGCTCAGACCAGACTCGATTTTTAATCTGACATGTCTCCAAATTGGTTATAACTTGGAACGCTTTAACATATCCGGTATTTGAGAGTTTTTCTGTAGATACATTCTACTTCTAATGTTAGTTATAAATATTCTTAAGGTGATACGTTTTTCGATTCGTTCGAAAAAGTGAAAATTTGGCAAAGTTTGTGAAAATTCTTTTTTATTTTCCAAGTTTGAAGTAAAACTAACAAAAACTTGATCAAATTACATTACGAATGTCTGCTTTATTTGATGATTGTTATTTATCGTCTCTCACTTTTCTAGTATGTTTATGAGGTGCAGAACAGGTGCGATTTTTCTCATTATTCATGAAAATGAAACTGCACATTTTGAGGGAAAACTCGCTTCCAAGTGACTTTGAAGGCCTCAATAATAGTAAAAACTCCATAAATTACCCCACTATAGAAACTGCACCCCTAACGTATGTAAAACACTTCCTATAAGTCCATTAACCTTCTTAAGTGTTTCACATGGGTTAAACAATATGGACCTGCGATTTAGAAACTATGGAATTTTTTGGAAAATACATTCATTTAGGCCAACCTGACAGTTTCGAGATAAATTAAGATGAATGAAATCACTGCAACTTTTGATGCCCAATTCGCTCCGAGTGTACTGAGATATCCCAATATGTGGTCGATAATTCTGACGGCCGCACGGCCAAGTTATAGAATGAATGGAAGGGCGCCAATTCACAGAGCATTAGTATTGTCACATTGTCCTACATCATTTTTATTTTTTTGGTAATGCAAACATATGAGCGGTCTATATTTTTTTCGGGATGAGATACAATGTATAGATAATTCATTTAGGGGGTCTACTGCTTATTCATGAGATTTCTATTACTATTTCAAGGGGACACAAACAAAATTATCATTTTAATTTGGATTTTTTTAAAGCTTTTTTTCACCCGCTCATCCAGTATGTAAAATAATATTTTATCTTATTCTCTGGTTCACCTACATTGTAAGGTGATACCTTATGTATATAGTTTTTCTTATCTTGCTCAATTTTCCTGAGCAAAAACAATATTGGAGAATTATCGCATTGTTTTACTATTGACAAACTTTTTATTAGGGCGATAACTCTGTATTTTTCTGTTGTCAGACTGGTTGAGGGCTTATTTTTTTGCAAAAAGAGTTGTTCTTTTCAGTTGTATCATTTTTGGGCAACTAGCTTTTTTGATCACTTATTAGAACATTTTTTGTGATGGTAGTTTGATGAACAATGTATATTACGGGGTAAGTTTTCATAGTTTTTTTTTGCATCCCCCGTTCCCGAGCGGGTTCCATATGATTTTAGATCTTATGTACGATTAATACGGACGCGGTGATACCAAATATGTACATTTTTGTGTAACTGGGGAGATTAGGGACTTTCTATTTATTATTTAATTATTATTATAAAACTTATTTTAACTTTTTTTTTTACTTTCACATATTTTCACCTTTTGGCTTGAATCAAGCGATTCTCCTATCCTTATTCAGCCTCTACCTGCATACATTGTATATGCTTGTAAGTGGTAAGTAAGCTGAGGCAGCTGCGGACATGCTCAGTACTACAGAGCGGTCCTGCTCAGGATAGGTCGACGCGAGGAATTGGAAGCGACAGCCTCGGTCATGTCGGTCTGGGCACGCAGGAGGGATCGGATCCCCTCGTAGACACACCGGGGGGTTCATTCCACGCGGGGACCACTTGTTGCACTTTAGGGGTTGTAAACACCGGGATCTGGAGTTTTTCCGACCGGGTAGTTATGGCGGGTCTGGGCTGTGATATCAACAGCCTCACGCACTATACTGACGCGAGTCCCAAATCTTGCTCTGACGCGCCGCCGTTAGAAGGCGTGTGGTCAGTCAGAAGCACAGTACCTAATCCCGAGTAGATTCCGAAGGCGGTCATTAAGGGGTTAATGGAAGTCCCTATTTTGTTTTGTTGTTTTGATATGATAATATGACTAGTCCAAGGGCAAAGGAATACTATGAGCTGTGCTTTGTAGTGTAGTGGGCGAATTTTTCTGTATATATGAGAATGGTCATGTGTCATTTAGTGAATATCTGTAATATCTTGTTGTGTGTGTGTTTTTTACTTTAGAATGTCCGGAACTCTGAGGACATCTGTGCTCATTCACTATTTTGTTCAGGGGTACCTTGAAAGAAGTAGAAGATGAAGCAGTAATTCGACCATTCTCTCAAGGTTACATATGTTCCGGTTGTCTCTGAACAGTCGAGCATGACCGTGCTTTTTTGTTGCACCTCAGATACTAGCAGTTTGTGCGGCTTAGCAGTTGGAATCTGCAGCCTTAATAAGCCAGTTTTTGGCCAATTGGCACTGCTCTAGTGGTAGAGACTCTAGGACTGCTTGCCAATTACTGGCATTATCAGAGAACAGCGTTGAAGAGGACACATATGGCAGTGAGGTTATCATTTTTCCATGTGTGACTGCCTGACTACTAATTCACTGAAGTGTAATGGGTGACCGACCACAGTAAACACGCAGAGGAACCCGCTGGAACAAAGTGCATGGAGATACCATAAGTGCTAGAATGCATGTTTTTAGAAATTTTTACTCAACCCAGTTCACCCAAAAGCTTTTTGGTACCATGAAAAACTCAAATTAAGATTCAGATGCAGGAAGGAACTCATTCAATGTCAAAGTCTTTCACATGATTAGCTGTGAATTTCAACCTTTCAATTTCCACACTGTAAAATCAGTCTTGTAATAGACAGCAGAATTTAAAGTAGAAAGTATAGCAATTAAAACAAAAAATTGAAACACTAATATAAAAAGAATACTGTTTCCTCAGTATCAATAGTTTTCTCGTTCCTAATAAGACTACTCACCTGTTTCAATTTAAGTTTCGTTCATTCTAACTTAGCGGGTCAATACACTCAAGGTCCATTCATCCTTAAATGGTTCTAACAAACAGTCAAATTTAAAACTAAATGTATTTATGATACATAATACATAATGAGATATCAATACTTGATTTCTCTTAAACCCTTGGCGCCATCCAAAAAGAGAAAATTAAATTTCCATAATATATATAATCTAGTATCTATACAAGGACTTCACTCTTTTTGTATCAAATGGGTAAAACTCACAACAAGGAACTTTCTGCCTTTTTCATGGAAATGGCTCCAGTGCCCTTAAGTTATACAGCTAATCTGGCCCCGCTTTTATTTTGAGCCTGCTGAGGACGAATTCCCGAGACAGATCAATTACTCGCTATGACAATGAAGCATGATTTCTCAGCGGCTACCTCCATTGATCGCACTGCCTTGCGCTCCCAGAGTCTTTGCAGGCATTGTCCGTGCAGGTGCAGTTCTCCACAGGGCTGTGAGAAGGCCATGAATATAAGGTTTGCAAGCTCAAGCACACTAGCCTGTTTACGGACACACTAAATAATCCCATTTAAATCAGATTATGTAAATTCCTACTTCAGTGCCCTCAGCTCCTCTCTCCCCACACACCTCCCTTTATATTGATGCATGCAGGAAAATGCATTACAAATCTTGCTAAGAGGCGCCTGTGAGTAAAAAAAAATTAAACTATCAAACTATCTACTTTATTTTCTAGCAAAGCAGATGGTTGAATAAAAATAGTTTTAATTTTAGTAAGAAGGTGAGACAGAACTTCATCTTAGGTGAGTGTTACTGTGAAGCTATGCATGCATTTATATCCCTATGCCAAAGAAAGAACTTCCCATGCACATATGCAGAAACCTCAAAACATGTATAATATTAGGGGTCATTATAAACTTCTCTTGATCCCTTACGCTACTTTAGGACAGCAGGATGTAGTTTAATATATGCCACAAAACGGGTAAGCTGTAGCTTGGAAATCTATTGTTACAACCCATAAAAACATACAGATTTTTGTGCATTGTCAGGCTGTACACAAAGTCAAACTTGTAAAACAAAAATGTACAGATTAATGCCTTACGGCCACTAGATCCTTCTTCTACTTCACTATGACATCAGATTGTCATGGCCAAATAGTTTAATGGAGCGCATAAACAAAAATAGGTTTTACAACCAAAGCTTAGTAATTGGATTTGTAATTATCATAAGAATCCATTCCAAGCCACAAGTTAGTTTTAAAAAATTGTAGCAAATGTTTTATTTTACATCTTTAGAAGTGTGTAACATTGAAATGGCCACAATGTACATCGCAAATAACACACATGTAAAAATAAAGACAGTTTGTCCACCCCCACCCCTGATATTATATCGCCTTGTTCTCCAGTATATTTCATACTTCAAAACCCGGTGGTACAAAAAACAAACTGTTAGGCCAGTCACTAAAATAAGGAAAAAGAGGTTCCCGTATAGTATGTTTCGAAAAAAGTGTTAAAGGTAAAGTTAAAGGCCCAACAGCTGCACATGTTGGCATGTTTCGAACTGTTTTTAGGTCCTTAATCAAACCATTATTATAAATGCTCAGAAGATTAATGAAATGCCATAAGACTCTCCACCCGGGAAGAGCAGACATTACACAACTCCTTATAATGATTATATACATTATAATACTATGCAATATGATGCATTTAAGAGTGAATGTCTTATTCATTCAATAGGACTAAATCATGTAGTTCAATGTGTCATCTTTAATAGCCATATAGAGTGATTAAACATTTTCACCTAGTTGTGATTAGTAAAAAAGATTTGGTTCTAAAACATTTTCCATGAATCTATTTTTCCTGGTCTGGACCATTTTTTTCACTGTTTTTTTGTGCATGGATTTGTGAGGAACAAGGAAGTGGTGTGCTGAAACCATATCTTTTATATATTTCGTAACAGAGGACATCAACACTATTTTCTTTCACAAGTGTTTACTCTTAGATGCTACACATCTCCATCCTGTGTACAGAAGCAAAGGGCATTCTAAACAACATAGCAATGTATAAACAGCATATTTACAGTACCTCATTCAATTTCTGGGTTGTTGCTATGCTGCCTGTAGGAAGGCCTTAAAGACATCTATCACCAGGATGAAGGATTGTAATCAAGCACACTGACCTACTGGTGTGTGTGCTCCCTCTGGCAGGATCTGCTCTTTTTTTAAGCGATCCCCTATGGTCCTGAGCTCTAAAAATTGTGAAACAATTTTCACAACTATGGACCCTGGAGCCCTACAGACTCATTTGCATAATTTTGTAAAGCCTTTTTTGTATAAAAGCTAGAAGAAGTGCAGATCCTGTTAGAAGAGGCACAACTAGGGACATATAGGGACAGCTAGCCTTAAGACTTTCCCTTCCTGCAGCAGGACAAAACAAACACATATAAAAACATACTCAGCAAATCCAGGACAGAGGACAATGCAATACGAATCAAGAGACTTATCATAATATCTGAGAGCAAAAAAACTGCTCTAGTTACCATGGGCAATAGAATGTTTTACCTCAGACACTTCTGGTACATCCCAAACCCCTTTATCTGTCTAAATGGACAGACCTCATCAGGCTTTTAGATACAACTGCCTCACTGGGCAGAATCGCTATCCTACCAGAAAAATGTACAATAAACAGTTTTTCTTTATAGACTTTGTTAGAAAGTTTTCAGTTTCACCCACATTATTATTGGTGCAATAAAAACATTTACTTCCTAGGTTTAGTTTGCTTTTAATTTTGCTCCTACATTTCCAGGGACAATTACTGTGCCATTGAGGGTTGAGAAGTTAAGATCATTTTCTGCCACATCGTCTTCCTCTTTTGCAGACCCTCCTAATGTGTATTAAAATTTTATGTAGTGAATAGTGAAGTCCAGATCCCCCTGTTTTTACTTTAAAATATTATCAAATAAAAATGCATTCGTACCTATTAATAATGGTTTATAGCTGCAACTTAAATCTACCAACAAAATCAAGCATGATGCCTTCACGGTGCCAAGATCTATATTCAATATTAATCATATGTCATGGCAAAAATATGATGCTGTTAGATGACCACTCACATCTTGGATGTTTTATATAGTCACTTTGGGTCACAATTTACTTAGTTGCTTGCATCTGTTTTCTTTCAGAGACTTGCACGTTCTTTAAGGCGCAAACTGCTCTTGACCGATATGTTAAGAAATGTCGCGGCCACATTTTTTGTTCGTATCTGCACTATGATTCATTTCACCCCTCCTTTCTTCCCTTCCCTCTTGTGTTTCCTTTCCTTTTCTCCGGGGTGAGGGGAGCGTTATTTCTTGGCTCTTTCGTTCCCGCAATGGCTCCTTTCTCATGCAAAAAGTCCAACAAAATGTGTGGCAACGTCCTATGTTAAAGGTGCTGCACCAAAAATTTGGCGGTACAACCTCTGTGCGGAGCTGGTGCAAGAGCACCATGTCATGCGAACGTGCGCTAAAAACCTGAATCTTGCTCACCCGCTTAATACACAGAGGCAAACTGCATTTACTTGCTTTTTAACCATTCTTAGTAAAAGTGTCCCTGTGGCTTTATGGTTAAGACTTTGGGCTTTGCCACTACTTTAAATAGTATTGATGGAGCAGCATTAACAATTTTAAAATAGATTTGATTCTTAATAAACTTATGAATCCATTCCAAATCCATAAGTTAGTTGTTAAAAAAAAAACTTTAGGAAATGTTTATTCACATTTTTAGAACTTACAAATGTTGATACTGCCCACGTTCACGGTCTTTGAAAACGGCCACAAGTGTGCAATAACACACCTGTAAAATCCCCCCTACTTTTATTTGATACCTAGTGCTTCAATATATTCATCTGTCAAAACCCTGTGTTACAAAACTACTTTCGTGGTCAGCCTCTCACCTATCTCCCTCGTGCTTCACCCTCTTCGGGTGCCTCTTTCCCTTCTCATCTTTTACTCTCCCTACTTTGTTAAAAGGTAAATAGTTAAATGCAAACATCTGCATACATGTTGACACATTTCAAACTGTTTCCCTAGGTCCCTTTATCAGAACATATTATTATAAAAGTCTCAGAAGATTATGAAACATGTGCCATATAGACTCTCCATCCACCAGGGAAGAGCAGGACGATTTAACAACGACTCCTTATAAGGATTAGATAAGTTTAATAACTACTAATGCAGATATAGCATGCATTTCAGACTGAATGTCCTTATTCATATCAATGAGGATAACATGTAGTTCAAATGTGTCCATCTTTATTTTTTAAAAGCGATTAGTTAAGAGATTTGGATTTAACAGTTTTCCCATGAATCGTCGGTTTTTTTCCTGGGTCTTGGAACCAGTTTTTTTCCTGTTTCTTCTTTCTTTTGGCACAGATTTGTAGAAACAAGCAGTGGGAGCTGAAACCATTTCTTTTTAATGTATTTTCTGTATAAGAGGTACCTAATAATTCTGCACAGAAATAGTTACCTGCACAAAAAGATATCTTCTTAAAAAAACACTCCAACTTTCAGAAATATTAAGTTTTGCCGGCTTTTGGTGCAGCTACGCTGGCTTCCATGCAACAGCAATGGAGGGGGCGTGTCGTCGGAGGATCCGACTGATTCGGACTGAGTGTGGGATTCAACTTTAAACATGCACTTACATACACCGGGAAGAAGAAGGTGAACTCCGGTGGACCTGAGTGGGGAAGCGACACGTCCACGATATCAGGCGCATGATCTTAATGAATCGCAACAGAGTGCATTATCATTGGATAATGCACTTTCTGTGAACTCCTGGGGCAAGTAAGTAAATGTGCCCCATAATATTGCATAGAGAAAGGGAATTGAACACAATGCTGTTGAAGTGGAACATTGGTTGACAAATATTTTATAATACATTAGGGATAACAGTATGAAAAATTTGTGCATGCAAACTGGAACCATGTTTACAATTCTATAAGCAATAAGGAAACAACATGTTCCCCCTCCTATACTTTACTCTCATATGTTTTCAGAGTATATTGTTTTATTGCTGCCAATGACATTTACTCCTATACTTTACTCTCATATGTTATCAGACTATATTGTTTATTGCTGCCAATGACATTTACTCCTATACTTTACTCTCATATTTTATCAGACTATATTGTTTTATTGCTGCCACTGTAAAGTACATTTACTGTACCAGTAAAAAAACATAAGGCAGATGTACTTTTCCTTAGAAACATTACATTTAAATGTACAAGTGTGTCTATATGTGCCCAGTACAATCCCAGTATGGGTTCAGCTCTGACAGAATACTGAGCTCCAACAGTGAAAGCACATATTGTGGGCCTTTAGCCCCTTAAATGTTGCTGCAAAACCGAACATTCAGCTTCTTGGCACTGTGCTTGTGGGGCGCTGGTGGCTACCACTGCAACATTTTTGAGGTGTTGCATAAGTACTTAAAGAAGATATGTCACCAGAATTTTACCCTTCACACCAGTAATTAGAGATGGGCGAATTTGTTGAAATTCGGTTCGGCATGATTCGCCGAATTTTTTAAAAAAATTTGATTTGACCCAAATCGAATCATGACGAATCACGTTAAAAAACAGGTATTTCCTGGCTGGAGGGAGCCTGTAGGGTGTTGTAGAATGTTGTGCCATGCTCAAATATGCATAGGGAGCGTGGTTTGGTCTTCAAACAATGCTGTGTTTTAGTATGACACGCACATGACAGCCGTGGCACTTAGAATCGCTTCACTCTTCACTTCCATGTGCACTTACAGAGGCCAACTTCACCAAATAAGCGAGCGGGAACGCAGCCTGACAAAGTAACGTCTGTGCCAGCTCGAAAGCACCTAGCTGAGGGCCAAGATCCCACCATAACATCAAAGAGTGCACTCTTTTTACAATGACATCAGATGATTCCATAGATTACGACAGAACCTGTTCAGTTAAACGCTGATACATGTAGAAACCCCCCAAAGAGTGGAGAGGGTGTCGACAGTAATTTTGCATTGACGTCACTGATCATTTTGCCCTTCATTTCGTCCACCAGTGTCAGCCTTCAATCGGTCAATAATCCATCATCAGTATTGCTAAAGCCAAAAACAAACAGGAGTTGATCCAAAACAGAGATGAGCAGTAAATAGGATATTTGCATGTCCTCTGTGTTCTGTATCCACTCCTGCTTTGGTTATCAATCCTGGAGCTTTTCATTCCTTCTGACAGAAGAAATAAACGGGAAAACCAAACATAGTGGCAACGTCAAAGAGCGGTGGAGGGTGAAAACAGCATTATGGAAATCACAGGGTGTTCCAGGGAGACAACGGTCAGTTGGCAGCAGCATGAGTAGGCCGCAGAGAGGCACAATGACAACTTATGGAGGTGACAGCAACATGGTAGGCCACAGTGTGGCACAATGAAGAAGTTTGAAATGAATTTGAAGTTTACATTTTTAATTTAAATTTGAATTTGAAGATTAGAGATGCCACATGCATCATTCATTAGAATTTCCCTGCAAATTGGTGGTTACCTCCACAGAGTGTCAGCAGGAGCTCCCAGGAAGCCTAGCTGGGCTCATGGAAGTGGAGGTAAGTCCCGGTAAGGGACATGGCCCTGGAAGTGGCCCAGTGGCTTTTGGATCCTGGATTTTGTCCAGGACCAGAAAAACCACCCTCCCCTAGCCACCCTCGTGAAAGTGGTTCCCGGCCGCGAGGTCCCTGGAGCTTCCGGGGCTGGGAAAGTAGCAAAGAAGCGGGAAGGGGGCTTATTCGCTATACCCTGCATGTTTTTGGCAAAGTATCGGTCAAATCGATGGACTTACACAGTGAATTTAATGGGGTATCGAGAACCCAGGGGTGGAGACCATGGGGTGAGAGTGCGGGGGTGGAACTGAGACCGGTGGATGGGGGAATGAGATGCGGGCGAGGGTTGACATGCTCCGTGCCGTGGAGGAAGAGAGTGATAGAGTGTGTGTACGCGTCAGTCAATCACCCCCATCCATTCAGGCAGGCAGTGCAAGTAGAGAGCAAGGCTCAGGCATTCATGCAGTGATCCACCTGTTGACATCCCCAACATGGTTCCTGTTGGTTGCCCATAGCAACAGTACTCTAAGTACTCAAAACATCAAACAAAATCCTTGCCTGTCCGGCTCTAACTATACACTTGGCGGCCCTCACTAGCCACTGGAGGGCTTCTCCCTGCCAGCATGGAAAATACTTTCAGCAACCCTGTGTCACTCACGTGTGGCTCTCACACAGTCCAGCTTCTGATTCTCTAGGTAGAGAGAGCCGCTTCTGACTGCTCCACACCCTTTTTTAAGGGATTGCACACCTGGTGCATTGTTAGACCTATTGTATTGTGGAAGCTTTGGTCTGGAGTGGTGATCACACTTCTGTCTCCACTCCAGCAATTAGAGTCCTGTACCAGGTCTTCCAAGAGACCAACACATGAAAACAGCTTCCAGTGTGACCCAATCCACATTCTGGTCGCAGTAATACACATAAATGCTGTTTTTCTCCTTGTCACAATATATATATATATATATATATATACTAGATGTAGCTCCTGGCATTGCCTGGGATAGTAATTAACTGCTCTTAGCTATAGCAAAGTAGAATAAATATTTTATTTGTGTCCATCTCTCTCTCTGACTGTCTTTGAATGTTTCTGTCTCTGAGTGTCTCTGTCATGTCCTCAAGATTAAGGCTTGACGGCTGAAACGTATGTCGGGGTCGGTGTGTGGTCCCATTCATGGGTAAGGGTCTATATGTTTACTTATAACATTTAAACATTTTCTATCTGTGCACGGGCATCGATTACTGGAAAACTCCTCTCCTCTCTTCGCATGTGTATATAGCATTTAAATTAATGTTCTCTCACTTGAAAGTTACATGTTAGCAGATTTTGATTTGTACCCACGCCGTTTCTAGCCAGGGATATTGTCCTCTGAGCATATGTCCAAATGTAAAAATGGTTTGTTTTAAGATGTATTTATAATAAAATTGATTTTTAACCTTGATATGACTAAAACGAGGTGGAATTTTTGCTTTTTTGGTTCAATTGTTATTTACACATTCCACATTTGTGATATATTTTTTGGACTTCAAGCAGTTTTGGCAAAGGATTTATTTGTTTGGTGTTGTGTTTCTGAGTGTCTTTGTCTGTGTATATCTGTCTCCGGCTGTCTGACCATCTCTGATTGTCTCTCTCTGTCTGTCTCTGACTGTGTATTTTTTTGACTGTTTCTGACTGTTTTTGTCTTTGACTGTCTCTGTTTCCAGGTTACTGACATTGTCTGTCTCAAACTGTCTCTGACCTTCTTCAACTGTCTCTGTCTGTCTCTGACTGTCTTTGTCTGTCTCCGACTTTCTCTGACTGTGAATATCTTTGCGCATTTCTGTACCTTTCTCTGACTGTTACTTTGTCAATGGGGGGAATTTTTCAGAAGTGTCTGAGAGCAGAACTGTTCTCAAGTTTCATTTTCAATGGGGGATTTTTCAGAAGTGTCTGAGAGCAGAACTGTTCTCAAGTTTTATTTTCCCAAAGCGGTTTATAAAATTTTCCATGGGCAACTGATCCGTGTTAACCGTTTATTCAGTGACACCATGGGCAAATGAAACAGTTTTACCTCAGTCAATTCTGATAAATCTCCCTCTATCTCTGTATCCCTATCCACATTAGCTCACACATTGATGTATAGCAACCAATCAAAGCTCAGAGCTCATACTAATGACCTGTGGCACAACAGCAATCAAACACGGCTCAGCTTCCAACTGCCATAGCAACAGCAGCTGACAATGGTTCCTGTATATGGTGGGTAATAAGTGGATTTTGGAAAGCGTGGGGTTAAAATTTCAGCTCTAAACTTAGTCTATGACTTTCCCTGAGTAACAGAGAGCAGCTGGGCAAAATCGGAACGGTACAGATTCCTTTAGCGGGCATACACACACACATACAGTCAGCTTTATAAATTAGATTTATCTGATTTGGAACAGAGATACATTCAGAGTGGCAAACAGGTTATAGTGTGCAACACAAAACAATAGCAGTTTAGATATTTGATTGTGAATGGAACCAAGGAGAATCTAAACAGAATAATCATACACTTTATTGTGTCAACTCTTATTTATATATTATTTTCAGGTTTGTATTGACTACACTGTAACACATTTTTAAATTAGGATTTTATTTAACTGTTCCTTGTGGGTCTATTCTATCTAAAGAATATTTTAGAATGACAAAATCTATGTGGTGGCCATAACAAGCTTCCCACTTAATAGAATGAGAAAAATGGATGCTTGTGTACTAAAAATGAATATTGACTTTCCACATTTTCCTAATCGTGTTTTTGAAGTTAAAGATTGGGAGCGCAGTGATTATTCCTCAAACATGTGTGCCGAAATCAGCAGAGCATTATTCATGAGGAAATTCAGTAAGAGCAGAAGGGTGCAAGGATGAAATTGAGTGATAGTGCTAAGCCCTTTGACTGTATTTTATTTAACACAGGTTCTTTACAAGTAATCTTCCAGCAAAGGGAGGTAGTCTTATCAGAAGCATGCAGCCAGCTTCAAATCCTTATCTCCGCTGAACAGTTTGCTGTAGTGATTTTTTTTCCAGGGAAAAGCTGAATCAAAAGCTACATGTAAATAAATGTTGCATCCTCATCCTTTCCTTCTGCTCTCCTCAAACAAAGAGTGCACTGAAGTTTGCAAGCAGGGAGAATCGTTTCCAAACCATACTTAATATATGTATGACAAGTCTGCAGATTGGTTTTATGCAAAAATGGATACAATATATTCACAGTGCAGCGTATACATGAAGAATGGAGGGCTGAGACAGTTATTGAAGAGCCATTACAACCATTTGTAAATCTGAAAGGACAAACATTTGCTTTGGCTTCATCATATTCCCTGGAAAATGGGTTTCCTGGGCCACTGGCAACACACTTTGCTAAACTGTCGCTGGTGAGATTTATAGTGTGAAAGTAGCTGCTGTTTGTGAAGGCTATTTTTCTCTTAAAAGTAGCAGTAAGGGGTCAGTTAAACAGTTTATGTTAGGGAAAGAAGTAAAATACATCTTTATGTACATCTTCAATTGTAGAAATTATTGTACATAAGCTGCTGGTGACTTTTGTAGCACAAAGTGATACATTTCTGTTTCCATTTCTCTTACAGATTAGGAGAGCTATCTTGGTTATAATTCCCATATAAAAATAAAATTAACATATAGTCCCAGTGCATCTGTAGCATTACTTTACTGTTCATGTAAAACCAAATGAGCCTTTAGTGTTGTGCACATTCATAAATCCGTAACTCCTTAGTGACGCAGCATGAAAAAGCTCTAGTGACCGGGCATTTTAGCGAATTTTCGTTTGCTTTGGTTTAAGGGCCATAACTTTTTTTTTTGTATTCTACCTTTAATTTTTTTGCTGTGTTTTTTTTTGGGACACATAGAGCTAGTTAAAAAGCTAATATAAGTTTAAACATTTTTTTTTTTTTTTAAATTTCAGATAAAAAGTGGAAAAAAAGGTTGGGTTTTTTTTTGCAATTTATAGTATTTTTTTTTTTCATTTTAAATTAACTCAAAGTAAACATTATTAACCCCTTATTTTTCAGCTCAATGACCAGACTCGATTTTTCAAATCTGACATGTCTCACGATAATTGGTTATAACTTTGGAACGCTTTAACATATCCCGGTGATTTGAGAGTTTTTCTCGTAGATACATTGTACTTCATGTAGTTATAACATTATTCTTAAGTGATACGTGTTTCGATACTCTTCTGAAAAAAGTTGAAATTTGTGCAAAAAGTTTGTATACAAATTCTTTTTTATTTTCCAAGTTTGAAGTTAAAACTACCCAAAAAAACTTGATAAATACATTAGCGGAATGTCTGCTTTATGTGGGATGATTGTTTTTATGCGTTCCTCTCACTTTTCTAGATATGTTTATGAGGTGCAGAACTTTAGGTGCGATTTTTCTCATTTTCATGAAAATTGCCAAACTCACATTTGAGGGAAAACTCAGCTTCCAAGTGACTTTGAGAGGCCTCAATAATAGTAAAACTCCATAAATTACCCCACTATAGAAACTCACCCCTCACGTAATGTAAAACACTTCCTATAAGTCCATTAACCTTCTTAAGTGTTTCACATGGGTTAAACAACTATGGACCTGCGATTAGAAACTATGGAATTTTTTTGGAAAATACATTCATTTAGGCCAAACCTGACAGTTTCCGAATAAATTAAATGATCGAAACTCACTGCAACTTTTGATGCCCAATTCGCTCCGAGTGTACGAGATATCCCAATATGTGGTGTAAGTTCTGACGGCGCACGGCCAAGTATAGAATGAATGGAACCGGGCGCCATTCACGAGCTATTAGTATTGTCACATTGTCTACCATCATTTTTATTTTTTTGGTAATGCAAACATATGAGGGCTGTATTTTTTTCGGATGAGATACAATGTATAGATAATTCATTTAGGGGGTCTATAGCTTATTCATGAGATTTTATTACTATTTCAAGGGGGACACAAACAAAATTAATCATTTTAATTTGGATTTTTAAAGCTTTTTTTCGCCCGCTCACCAGTATGTAAAAATAATATTTATCTTATTCTCTGGTTCACCTACATTGTAAGGTGATACCTTATGATATAGTTTTTCTTATCTTTGCTCAATTTTCCTGAGCAAAAACCAATATTGGAGAACTTTATCGCATTGTTTTACTATTGACAAACTTTTTATAGGGCCATAACTTCTGTATTTTTCTGTTGTCAGACTGGTTGAGGGCTTATTTTTTTGCGAAAAAGAGTTGTTCTTTTCAGTTGTATCATTTTTGGGAACTAGCTTTTTTGATCACTTATTAGAACATTTTTTGTGATGGTGTTTGATGAACAAATTGTATATACGGGTAAGTTTTCATAGTTTTTTTTTGTCATCCCGTTCCCGAGCGGGTTCCATATGATTTAGATTTATGTACGATTAATACGGAGCGCCGGGTGATACCAAATATGTACATTTTTGTCGTAACTGGGGAGATTATGGGACTTTCTTTTATTTATTTAATTATATATTATGAAAATATTTGTAATCTTTTTTTTTTTACTTTCACATATTTTCACCTTTTGGCTTGAACAAGCGATTCCTCCTATCACTTATCAAGCCTCTACACTGCATAACATTGTATTGGCTTGTAAGTGGTAAGTAAGCTGAGGCATGCTGCGGCATGCTCAGTACTACAGCAGCCGGTCCTGCCTCAGGAAGGCAGAAACCAGCGAGGATATCGCTGCAGAAGCCGACAGCCGTCAGGGTCACTCGTCGGGTCCTGAGGGCACGGCAGGAGGGGGATCGGGATCCCCCGTCAGACACACCGGGGGGTTCCACATCCAATCGCGGGGACCCCACGTCACAGTTCCTAAGGGGTTCCTAAACCCCGGGATCGGAGTTTTTTCCGATCCCGGGGTAGTTATGGCCGGGTCTGGGCTGTGAGTCTATCACGAGCCTTCACGGCACTATACTGACCCGAGTGTCCCAAATCTTCTCTGACGCGCCGCCGTAGAGAGATAGCGTGAGGCATCGTCAGAAGACAGTACCCTAATGCCCGACGTAGATTCCAGCGAAGGGCGGTCATTAAGGGGTTAATGGTCCAAGTCCCTATCTTTGTTTTTTGTTTTTGATATGATAAGTAGTATAGTCCAGGGCAAAAGGAATACTATGGTGCGTGTTCTTTAAGTATGTAGTGGGGAATTTTTTATATATGAGGAATGGTCAGTGGTCATGGGTAGGAATATTGAGAAATTTGTTGTTGGTGTGTGTTTTTTACTTTAGATGTCCCCCGTGAGGTCATTTTCATTTTCACTTTTTTTTTCAGTCGCGGTACTTTGAAAGCAGAGAAGGAGAAGCAGTAACGGACGCATCTCTCTTTACTAGTGTCTCCCGGGTGTCTCTGAACATCGAGAGACCGGCTCCTGTTCCCGCAGCTAGCACAGGCAGCAGAATCTGCAGCGACGTCTAACTCACATGCCCTAGTTTTTGCTGGCTTGGGCACTTGCCGACTCTAGGTGGTAGAGCTCTCAGACTGCTTTGCCAATTACTGGCCATACAAGTAGAAGTTGAAGGGTGAACGTAATGAGCATGAGGTTATCATTTTCCATGTGTGACCTGCTGAACTAATTCAACTGAAGTGTAATGGGTGACCCCCACAGTAAAACGAGGGACACCCGCTGGAACAAAGTGATGGAGATACCACAAAGTGCTATAAGCATTGTTTAGAAATTTACCGAACCAGTTCCACCCAAAGCTTTTTGGTAGCCACTGAAAAACTCAAATTAAGAATTCATATGCAGAAGATCATTCAATGTCAAAGTCTTTCACCATGAGTTAGCTGTGAATTTCAACCTTTCAATTTCAACACTGTAAATCCAGTCTGTAATAATGCAATTTAAGAAGAAAGATAAGCAATAAAAAAAAAATGAAAATCATATAGAAAAATGGAATACTTTATCCTCCGTATCTGGAAATCTTCCTGTTCCTAATAGATATCTCACCTGTTTCAATTTAAGTTTGTTTCTCTACTTAGCAGGGTCAATACACACAAGGTCCAACATCCTTAAATTGTTCTAAACGAAACAGTCAATTTAAAACTAAATGTATTTTATGATACATATATACATAATGAGTATCAATACTTGATTTGGCTCCTTAAACCCTTGGCGGGACATCCAAAATAGAGAAGATTAAATTTCCACTAATATATATATATAATAGTATCTTATAAGGACTTCACTTTTTGGTATCACCAATGTGAGTAAAACTCACCAACAAGGACTTTCGCCTTTTTATGAATGGCTCTCACTGCCCTTAAGTTATACAGCTAAATCTGGCCCCAGCTTTTATTTTGAGCCTGCTTGAGACTAATTCCCGAGACAGAATCAATTACTCGCTATGTACAACATGAAGCATGATGTTCTCAGGCTACCTCCATGGATCCGCACTCCTTTTAGCTCCCGCTAGAGTCTTTGCAGGCATTGTCCGTGCAGGTGCAGTTTTCTCCACATGGGCTGGTGAGATAGGCCAGAATATAAGGTTGCAGCTCAGCACACTGAGCCTGTTTAGCGGACCACTAAATAATCCCCATTTAAATCAATTATGTAAATTCCTACTTCAAGTGCCCTCAGCTGCCTCTCTCCCCCAACAACCTCCCTTTATATTGAATGCAGGAAGCATTACAATCTTGCTAAGAGCTGCCTGTGATAAAAAAAAATTAACTAATAAACTATCATATTTTCTAGCAAAGCAGATAGGTTGAATAAAAATAGTTGTTAATTTTTAGTAAGAAGGTGAGACAGAAACTTCATCTATAGGTGAGGTATGTGAAGACTATGCATGCTTTATATCCCTATGCCAAAGAAAGAACTCCTATGCACATAGCATGAAACCTCAAACATGTATAATTTAAGGGGTCATTTACTTCTCTGATCCCTTACGCACCTTTAGGACAGCAGATGTAGTTTAATATATGACAAACACGGGTAAGCCTGGTAGCTTGGAAAATCTATTGTTACACCATAAAAACATAACGATTTTTGTGCATTTGTCTGCTGTACACAAAGCAAACCTTGTAAACAAAAATGTCGAATAATCCTTAACACCGACTGACTCCCTCCCCTTTCACTATGCATCAGATGTCATGGCCCAAATAGTCTTAATGGAGCGCATAAACAAAAATAGGTTTTCAACCAAAGCTTAGTAGATTGGATTTCGTAATTAATCATAAGATCATTCCAAGCCAAAGTTGTTTTAAAAAATTGTAGATGTTTATTTTACATCTTTAGAAGTTGTAACATGAAATGGCCACAATGTAATCGCAAATAACACACATTAAAAATAAAGACAGTTTGTCCACCCCCCCCTATTATTATAGTCCCTTAGTTCTCCAGTTATTCATATTCAACAACCCGGTGGTTACAAAAAACAACTGTTAGGCCAGTCAGCTAATATATAATAAGGAAAAAGAGTTCCCGTACTAGTAGGTTTCGATTTAAAAAGTGTTAAAGGTAAAGTTAAAGGCAAACATCTGCACATGTTGGCATGTTTCGAACTGTTTTAGGTCCTTAATCAGAACACATTATTATAAATGTCTCAGAAGATTATGAAACATGCCATATAGACTCTCCACCAGGGGAAGAGCAGACGATTAACACAACTCCTTATAATGATTAGATACATTATAATACTAATGCAGATATAGAATGCATTTAAGAGTGAATGTCCTTATTCATATCAATGAGGACTAAATCATGTAGTTCAAAATGTGTCATCTTTATAGCCATATAGATGTGATTAAACTATTTTCACACTAGTTGTGATTAGTTAAAAGATTTGGTTCTAACAGTTTTCCATGAATCTAATTTTTCCTGGGTCTGGACCAGTTTTTTTCCTGTTTTTGTGCATGGATTTGTGAGGAACAAGGAAGTGGTGTGCTGAAACCATATCTTTTAATATATTTCTGTATACAGAGGACATCACACGTAGTTCTCACAAAGTGTTTACTCTGAGATGCTACACATTCCATCCTGTACAGAAGCAAAGGGCATTCTAACAACATAGCAATGTAGAAACAAGCATATTTACAGTAACTCATTCAATTTCTGGGTTGTTGCTATGCTGCTGTAAGGGAATGGCTTAAAGGACATCTATCACCAGGATGAAGGATTGTAAATCAAGCACACTGACATACTGGTGTGTGCTCCCTCTGGCAGGATCTGCTCTTTTTTTAGCATCTTATGTCCTGGCTCTAAAAATTGGTAACATTTTTCACACTATGGGAGCCTGACCCTACAACTCATTGCATAAATATTTTGAAAACGCCTTTTTTTTGTATAAAGCTAGAAGATGCGATCCTGTTTAGAAGAGTGCACACTAGTGGAGATAGGGACGCTAGCCTTAATACTTTCCCTTCCTGCAGCAGGGACAAAAACAAGCACATATCATACTCATCAAACTCAGGACAAGAGTACAATGCAATCACGAAAAAGACTTAATCATAGTATCTGGAGAGCAAAACTGCTCTAGTTACCATTGGCTATAGAAACGTATTTACCTCAACACTTCTGTAATCCCCCGCTTATCTGTTCCGAAATGGACCGATCCTCACATGCTTTTAGATACTGCTCACCAGACGAGAAAGAACCAGAAAAGGTAGAAATAAACAGCTTTTTCTTTTAGATGTGTTAGAAAGTTATTTATTTTCCTACATTTTGATTGGTGCATAACAACATTACTTCCTAGGTTTAGTTTTGCTTTTAATTTTTGGCTCCTACATTCCGGATGTACCTTATATGTTACCATTTGAGTTGAAGAAGTTAGATCATTTATAGCCACATCAGTCTTTCTCTTTTGCAAGACCTCCTAATGTGTATATTTGATGTGTGAATCGTGAGAAACAGAGCCCCCTGTTTTACTTTACAATATTATCAAATAAAAAATGCTTCGTATCCCTATTATAATTTATAGCGCAACTTAATATCTCCACAACAAAATCAAGCATGATGCCTTCACTGCCAAATCTATAATTCAATATGTATCAATGTCATGTCAAAATATTATGCTGTTAGAGACCACTCACTCTTGGATGTTTTATCATAGTCACTTTGGGTCACATTTATCTTAGGTCTTGCATCTGTTTTCTTTCACTTTGCACGTTTCTTTAGGCGTCAAACTCTTGCACAGATATTTAACGAAATGCGGCGCACATTGTGTCGTAGCTACTATGATTCATGCAACACCTAATTTCTCCACTGAAAGCGTTCCGGTGCCCAGTCGGATCGTGCCTCAGATTTATCATGCAAAGTGGCCAACCAGAAAATGTGTTGGCACGTCCTATGTTACAAGGTGCCCCAAGAATTTGTGCGGTACACTCTGTCGGAGCTTCATGTGTCATGCAAACGTGCGCTAGAAAACCTGAATCTGGCGCACCCTGCATTATACACAGGCAAACTGCTTTACTGCATTTTAACCAGTCTTAGTAAAAGTGCCCCTGTGGCTTTTAGTGTATGTACTTTGGGCTTCCCCACTTTAAATAGTATTGATGGAGCAGCATTAACAATTTCAAAATAGATTGGATTCTAATTAAACTTATGATCCATTCCAAGCCTAAAGTTAGTTTAAAAAAAACTTTAGGAAATGTTTATTCTAACTTTTTAGAGTTACAAATGTTTGATATGCCCACTTCACGGTCTTTGAAAACGGCCACAAGTGTGCAAATAAACACCATGTAAAAACATCCCCCCTACTTTAATTATATACCTAGTCTTCCAATATATTCATCTTCAAAACCGGTGTTACAAAAGCACTGTTAGGTCAGCATCTACTATCTAAACTATATTAACAGAGGAAAAAGAGTTCCAGTATAGTAGGTTTCGATAAAAAGTGTTAAAGGTAAAAGTTAAAGGCAAACATCTGCACATGTTGACACATTTCAAACTGTTCTAGGTCCTTAATCAGAACATATTATTATAAAAGTCTCAGAAGATTATGAAACATGCCATATAGACTCTCCACCAGGGGAAGAGCAGACGATTAACACAACTCCTTATAAGGATTAGATAAGTTATAATACTAATGCAGATATAGAATGCATTTCAGACTGAATGTCCTTATTCATATCAATGAGGACTAAATCATGTAGTTCAAAATGTGTCATCTTTATTTTTTAAAAGCGATTAGTTAAGAGATTTGGATTTTAACAGTTATCCATGAATCTCGTTTTTCCTGGGTCTGGACCAGTTTTTTCCTGTTTCTTTGCACAGATTTGTGAGAAACAAGGAAGTGGTGAGCTGAAACCATTTCTTTTTAATATATTTCTGTATAGAGAGGACATCACACCTAGTTCTCACAAAGTGTTTACTCTGAGATGCTACACATTCCATCCTGTACAGAAGCAAAGGGCAACATAGCAACGTAGAAACAAGCATATTTACAGTAACTGATTCAATTTCTCGGTTGTTGCTATAGAAGAGCCTAAGACATTTATAATGCTGCTGTAAGGGAGTGGCCATCTATCACCAGGATGAAGGATTGTAAACCAAGCACACTGACATACTGGTGTGTTCACACTCTGGCAGGATCTGCTCTTTTATAGCATCTTATGCCCTAGATCTAACAATTGTAAAATGAGCATGAGGGGCTCCAGGCTCCATTAACAACTAATTTGCATAAGCCTTTTTTGTAAAAACCAAGGCATAAGAGCTAGAAGAAGTGCAGATCCTGCTAAAGGAGGCACAGCTAGGGACAGATAGGGAAAGCTAGCCCTAAGACTTTCCCTTCCTGCACCAGGACAAAACAAACACACAACAATAGTCATACAAATCCAGGTCAAAACCAAGAGGACAATGCAATACAGAATTAAGAGACAAGCGGATGGTAAGAAGACATGCAACAGGTCAAATAATTCACCATACGGATGCCGTGGTTGCACTGACCGTGGCATTTAATGGGTTAAACACCCGCAATCGGATCCCACTCCGACCGCGGGTGTTACGCAGGGATGTCAGCGGTAGATTACCGCTGACATCCCGCGACTCCCAATGCTGGTTTGGCTCCGGTGTCGGCTTAGCACCGTACGAGTAAGGCGCTGAGCGCTAATAGCGAGAGCCCGCGTAGTACTGGTACGGCACTGAGCGCTAAGGGGTTAATATGCTTTCTCTGTCCCCTATACATTTATTTGCAAGCTGTATTCAGAACTCCATATGGCTATTGCCTTAAATGCTTTTCTTATTGCCCCTCCTCCATTAAGACTAGATTTGTGGGATATTTGACTACATGACTGTCCTGTGGATAGATTATCTCACCTGCCTCGTGGATCTCTGCAGCTCCTGAGTTGTCTCGTGTGTTCCTTCATTTTCACTGTGCTGTTTGTTCTCTAAGGCCTTGACATACAGATATATTATACAGTGGTATAACTATAATCCACTGGGCACTGTGGCAAATTCCAAAGGGGTCCCCACCTACCAAATTTAACCTGTGCCTCATAATTTGAGTACACCATCTGCCATCTTGGAACTTGTTAGTGTCTTGCTATCTTTTAAATTTAGCACCCATTAAATTGATCACTCTTTGAATTTAGTACCCTCATAGCCCACTTCCTTGCCCCAACTATCTTGTCTCTATTTAAATCAAGTACCCCCCTTTAGAGTGCTGTCTATTTCCTTATTGCTTCCATCTTAGTTTGTTTAAAGTCTCCTTTCTTTATAAGTGCCCCCTTTTACAGTTAGTGCCCTCATTTTACCCCTCCTCTTCTACCCTAAGTTCCTTATTCATCATATTCACTAAATCCCTCCATCAGCTCCCCATCCCCCCTCCCTGCACACACCATCAGATCCTCATCCCCTCAGTCTCCCCCACACTCAGTCATCTCCATATCCCCTCAGTCTTCCACACACTCCATGAACTCCCCATTGCCTCAAACTCTTGCCCCACACTCTATCACCCCCCACACACCATCAGCTCTTCATCCCCTAAGCCCTCCACACCATCAGTTCCAAATAACCTTAGCCCCCCCCCACACACCATCAGCTCTCCATCCCCTAACCCCCCACACACCATCAGCTACCATCCCCTCACCTCCCAAAAACCATCAGTTCCAAATCACCAGAAGCCCTGCACCATCAGCTTCCCATCCCCTCAGCCCCCTCCACACTATCAGCTCCTCATCCCCTCACCCCCACACCCCCACACGCCATCAGTTCCAAATCACCTCAGCTCCCACAAACCATCAGCTCCCTATCCCACACTATCAGTTTCAAAACACCTCAACACACACAATATCAGCCATATATCCCCTCCCCCCAAACACCATCAGCTCACTATCTCCTCAGATAGTGGGAATTGGACTACCTGGAATTCAGGGGTACCAGAGTACATTGGGCTGAACACAAATGCAAGCCAAACATCATTTTCTTTACACTTCATAAATACTTGATACTTTGCTTTGTTTGTGGCTGTAATGTTTGAAAAAGTTCAAGGTTTATACATAGGTTATAGAAATGCCACCCACACAAAATGGAAATCTTTGCTATGTCATATGTAAAACATAAAAGTATGTAAAGAATTATCCCATGAATTTCCCTATGTTTTTAGTTCTCCAAGGCAATGACCCCATCTCATAAGTTGAGTACACCCCTGCCATCTCACTGTCTTTTAAATTTAGCACCCATTCATTTGCTCCCTCTTTGGATTTAGTACCTTCATACCGCTATTAGTTTAACTGTCTATTTCCTTGCCCCGACTAAGGTTTAGGCTCCCTTTTAAGTTATGTCTCCATTTAAGTTCCCCCTTTTAGAGTGATGTCCCATTACTTGTTGCCTCCATCTTAGTTTGTTTTATGTCTCCTTTCCTCAAACGTGCCACCTTTTATAGTCCGTGCCCTAATTTTTCACCCTCCTCTTCTACTTTGAGTTCCCTATTCGCCATATTCAGTAAATCCCTCCATCAGCTCCAAACCCCTCAGTTCTAGCCTCCACACTCCTTCAGTTCCCCATCCCGATTAGTACCCACTCCCTTCACACACTATCAGCTCCCCATCCCCTTAGTCTCCCTCACAGTCCATCAGCTCCCCATCCTCTTAGTCTCCCCAACACTCAATCAGCTCCCCGTCCCCTCAGTTTCCTCCACAGTCCATCAGCTCCACATCCCTTCAGTCTCCCCCATACTCCATCAGCTCCATATCCTAACAGTCTTCCCTCACTTCATCAGCTTCCCATGACCTCAGCCCCTAACCCCAAACAATCTCAGTTCTTCATCAGCTCCCCATCCCCTTCGCCTCCCACACACCATCAGCTCCCCATCCCCTTCGCCCCCCCCCACACCATCAGTTACAATTCACCTCAGCCCCTCCAAACACTCTATCAGCTCTCCATCCCTTCAGCCTCCCCACACCCTATCAGTTCCAAATCACCTCAGGCCCCCATACACCATCCGCCCCCATCCCCTCGTCCCCCCAACACACACAATCATCTCCCCATCCCCTCAGCCCCCATATGCACATGATCAGCTCCCTATCCCCTCAGCCCCCACACACTATCAGTTCCAAATCACCTCAGTTCCTCCACACACACTATCAGCCCCATATATACACTGGAATTTAGGGGTATCAGAGTACAGTGGGCTGAACACAAATGCATGTCATACTTCATAAATACTTTGTTTTGCTTTATCACATAATATGTCAATAAAATACATTTAAGTTTGTGGATGTAATGTTTGAAAATGAGGAAAAGTTCAAGATGTATAAATAGTTTATAAAAGTGCCACCCACACAAGACAGAAATCTTTGCTATATGATATGTAGAGTATGGAAGTATGTTTTATGGGGTGTTGTTTAAAGCAGTTACAGTGCTCCACTGAATACAGTTGAAGTTCACACGCCACTGATGTCACATCCATTTATCCCTAGGACAGATTGCTGCACAGTCTCATTCAAGGGAATGGGGCTAAGCTGCAATATAATTACAGCCACTATACAATCCATAGTGTTGTGCTTAGACTGTGAAACAGCAACAGTACTCTTCTTTTGGCTGCAATCTCTCCGTACAGCTCATCAGGGGGCTGAGAATAGTCTCTTCCCCAACATACAGATATTGATCCTCCACTAAAAAAAATCAGAAATACCTCTTTAAACCTCTGGATATTCCCACGAAGGCAAGTTTCTTAAATGTACTCAAGATAACAAAATAACACATTCTCTAAACAGTAGCGTTCTATATATTTGATTTCTGGTTGATCTGCTGGTGGCTTTAGTTTCTGCAGTGCATGTACTTGCCAATTCTGAGCAATTTGTAGTGAGACTTGCGACCGCTGTGTTCTGCGCTTAGTGGCGCACATATCCATAGCAAAGGCTGAAGTGGGAAAATTCAGTAGGGGTTGGATTTCTATTAGGCACTAACTCAGTGTCATCTCATCTGGCATAGTAGTGTGCTTCCTTTGATACTTGGCTAGAAAATAGCCATAGGAGAATACAAACAGCTTCTTGAAGCCTACAGTAGCGTTCTATATATTTGATTTCTGGTTGATCTGCTGGTGGCTTTAGTTTCTGCAGTGCATGTACTTGCCAATTCTGAGCAATTTGTAGTGAGACTTGCGACCGCTGTGTTCTGCGCTTAGTGGCGCACATATCCATAGCAAAGGCCGAAGTGGCAAAATTCAGTAGGGGTTGGATTTCTATTAGGCAATAACTCAGTGTCAGCAGGGGCACCAGATTCACGCAGAACGTGTGCCAGAAATCCTAAATCGCTGGAAAACTGCATGTAGTTCAGTTTCCACTGTTTTTGGATAAATGTGATCATCACACATGGGACCACATTTATTACTAATGTGGTTTAGTGCAGTTTTCCCCACTTTCCTGCAGAGTGCGCCAGATTCATAAAAACCAGAGCCTGGTCTTCATATAACGTTTATTTAATGAACAACTCCATGATGCTAGATTTTTTTAGGAATCTTTACACTAGATGTATATTTATTGCTTTTTCCGAAATGTTAATATTCCTTGGCACACATTTATTAATAGTGCTGCACAATCCTGCATACTGTGCCAGATTCATGAAGACAGGAGCACGGTCTTCGTGAATCTGGTGCCCTCTGTGCAAATCAGATTAAGGGGCTTGCGACACATTTATGTTGAATTTACAACATAAATGTGGTGATATCTCAAATCATCAGTCTTTATGTGGTTGATGTAATAATAACATGTCAGGAACATAGTGCCTCTCTTTTACACAATAATTGGTGTCCCACATAGGAAGAAGGCATAAAAACAGTGATACAGTATATAAGATTTAGTTAGAACACTCATCATAGTATCATAGTATCATAGTATATAAGGCTGGAAGAAGACGCAAGTCCATCAAGTCCAACCTTCAAGAATTAAATAAATGTTTTATCCACATAACCTGTGATATTTTTTCTCTCCAGAAAGTCATCCAGGCCTCTCTTGAACGGAGGTCCTTCAAAGGTCCTGAAATGCTCTTGTGTACATAGGAATCGAGATTAGAAACAGATGTATGAGGATTTCATGGGAGAAGGTCCTTCTCAGTATAAAATTTTGTGGGTGGCCATGGGTCCCCTAGAGGGCTTGGGCCCTGGGCTACCTCCCAAACCGCATATACTATAATCCACTATTGGGTGTTTTGAATAATGTGGTCTGGAGGTGGTGAATATAATTAGGTGGGTACTTATATTACATAAGTAAGGGAGTTGTCAGGGCCAGGAGGATATCATACTATCAAAGGGGTGACAAAAGTTCCCAGGTTTAACCCCATTCCCTGCGCTCTATAGTGCTAATTATGTCTTTTTTCTAGGCAATCCAGGCATGTCAACATTAAGGAAGCCGGGATCGGAATGAAGAGGAGCGCAGGTGTATAAGTCTGGTTTGTATTTTGTTTAACAAAATGGTTGTTTTCCTTTAACAGTGAACTTATACTTTCTCACTTTTGTATGATTACTGAAAATAAAGACACAGACAACATTTTGTGACCAACAAAAGTAATTTGGGCCTGGAATACACAGTGTTAAGCTCCTTGTTAGAAAACAGCAAAAAGTATGCAATATCTAACATAGAATAGGAGTTTATATAACAGGTGGGCCCCTACTTAAGGATGCCCAACTTACAGAGGACCCCTAGCTAAAGACGGACCCCTCTCCCCACTGTGACCTCTGGTGTAGATCTCTGGATGCTATTACTATAGTCCCAGGCTGCAATGATCAGCTGTAAGGTGTATGTAATGAAGCTTTGCTGATAATCCCTGGTCACATTACAGCAAAATAATTTGAAACTCCAATTGTCACTGGAGCAAAAAAAATGTTTTCTGGAACTACAATTATAAAACATACAGTTTCGACTTACATACAAAGTCAACTTAAGAACAAACCTAAGGAACCTATCTTGTACGTAACCTGGGAACTGCCTGTACTATGGGGCTGGCTGTTTAGTGGTGGCTTGGGCTACCTATATACTGAAGGCATGGGCATGCCAGCACATACTGGGGGTTTGTGCTGACTATATTCTGGCTGGATATATAATGAGGGTATGAGGGCATAATATATAATAAGGGGGAAATTATATGGTAGTATATATCATAATATATTGAGGGATCACTTTGTATTATGTGTATATGCAGGGGGCATTTTGCTGTTATCTAGGGGACATTATATTGACTATGATTATTTTTAGGGACAGAGTGTGGAGATGGGAGAGCGAGGCCCAGAATTAGCAGCCGGGATCGGAATGAAGAGGAGCGCAGGTGTATATGTCTGGTGTGTATTTTGTTTAACAAAATGGTTGTTTTCCTTTAACAGTGAACTTATACTTTCTCACTTTTGTATGATTACTGAAAATAAAGACACAGACAACATTTTGTGACCAACAAAAGTAATTTATTAAGAACAATAGAAAAAACTGCAAATAACATATTAGATGTCAAAAAATTCCCTAGTGAAGGAGCGAACACGAGGCCGAGCCCCAGCCTGCGAATTATAAGTCTTTTTGTTTAGTCAATCCCGGGGTGTCAACATTAAAAAAGACCAGCGCCGGGATGGGAATAAAGAGGAGCGCAGGTGAGTATGTCTGCTTTGTTTTTTGCTATTCTAAATGGATGATTTTCTTTAATTCTTTGGATTGGAACTATCACAGAAATGCTACATTTATATAGGTTTTAGTATGTTTTAAAATATTAGAAAAATGTAAAACCTTTTCTACAAAGCAAATTTCTTGGCTTTGTCATGTTCTGAAACTAATAACTTTTTTAAACTTCGGTGTACGGAGCTGTGGGAGGTGTCATTTCTTTGCGGGACAAGTTGACGTTTTTATTGCTACCATTTGTGGAGTGAACAACCGTTTCATAACTTTTTATTACATTTCTGTGTGTTTCCATATGCAGCAATAATCTGGGCTACAAGGACAGGGCTCAGCCCATGAGTTGTTTACTCCCCTTCCAACCAACCAACGTACATCTGGGTTTTTGCCTTGAAAGATACTTTTCCTAGCGGTTGCTGCCAAAATACCGATAAATTGCTGCAAGGACTGAGACCAGGGCTTTTTATTGGCTGAGGAAAAAATTGAAATGCTGCCCACCCCATCCTCCACTACAGTTTAGGTAGGTTTGGTGGGGGCCCGGAATACACAGTGTTAAGCTCCTTGTTAGAAAACAGCAAAAAGTATGCAATATCTAACATAGAATAGGAGTTTATATAAATGCTATGTGTCCGGTGCATCAATAAATAGGACATATAAATAATGATGGCAATCATGAAGGGGGTCATGCTGTTAAAAATAAGACATAAATGCTATGTGTCCGGTGCATCAATAAATAGGACATATAAATAATGATGGCAATCATGAAGGGGGTCATGCTGTTAAAAATAAGACAGTAAAAGCACTAACATGCACCACTAAAAAGATGGTGAACTCTGTCCAACCTTAGCGGGGAAGCGACACATGCAGGATATCAAGCGCACAATCTTAGTACATGGCTGGCTATATACTATGGGGCTGGCTACATAAAGGGTCTGGCTGGCTATATACTATGGGGCTGGATACATAAAGGGTCTGGCTGGCTATATATCATAGTTTATACGGTTGAAAAAAGACACATGTCCATCAAGTTCAACCAAGGAAAGGAAGGGATTGGATGAGGAAGGAAATAATTTTATATAACATAACCATCATGGTTATTTAGGTGTAAAAAGGCATCTAGACCCTTCTTGAAGCTCTCTGCGGTCCCTGCCTCTTGTGATTAAACCTTTATTTCTTCAGACAGAGACAGCGCCCCCTCGTCTTTTGATTTGATTTAATCTGAAACAATATACCACCATATTTTTAGTATCGACCATTCATATATTTATGTAAATAAATCATGCCCCCTCGTAGTCGTCTCTTTTTCAGACTAAATTAATCTAGTTGTTTTGTGTATATGCAGGGGGCACTTTGCTGTTATCTAGGGGACATTATATTGACTATGATTATTTTTAGTGTGGAGATGGGAGAGCGAGGCCCAGGGGTGTTCAGAATTAGCAGCCGGGCTCGGAAAAGAAGAGGAGCGCAGGTGTATATGTCTGGTTTGTATTTTGTTTAACAAAATGGTTGTTTTCCTTTTATATGTCTGGTTTGTATTTTGTTTAACAAAATGGTTGTTTTCCTTTAACAGTGAACTTATACTTCCTAAGTTTTGTATGATTACTATTTTTCGAAAATAAAGACACAGACAACATTTTGTGACCAACAAAAGTAAATTATTAAGAACAATAGAAGAAACTTCAAAGAACATATTAGATGTCAAAAAATTCCCTAGTGAAGGACCGAACAGTCTTTTTGTCTAGTCCAGGGGTCAGGAACCTTTTTGGCTGAGAGAGCCATGAACGCCACATATTTAAAAATGTTATTTCGTAACAGCCGGACCATATGCACATGACCCCCAGCAGATAGGTTGTACGAGTGTCCCGGGTGCCCCTGTGATCTAGGTCTCGGATCGCAGGCACACCCCTGCCCCTTTCCAAGCTCACTCAACCCACCACTTTCCAGCTCCCTTCCCGGCTGGCCAAGCACTTGCGGATTTAAAAGGCCAGGGCGCCGCTGATTGGCTCTGCCCACTTCGCGGGTTCCTATAAAGACCGGCGGCTACCAGATAGGTAGCCATAGTACATGTGCCCCAGTAGATAGGTAGCCACAGCCCATGCCCCCAGTATATAGGTAGCCACAGCAAATCTCACCCAGTAGATAGGTAGCCCAAGCACATACTCCCAGTAGATAGGTAGCCCAAGCACATACTCCCAGTAGATAGGTAGCCACAGCACATACTCCCAGTAGATAGGTAGCCACAGCACATACTCCCAGTAGATAGGTAGCCACAGCCCATGCCCCCAAGTAGATAGGTAGCCACAGCACACGCCTCCAAGTTGATAGGTAGCCACAGCACATACTCCCAGTAGATAAGTAGCCCTAGCACATACTCCCAGTAGATAGGTAGCCATATATAACATAACCATCAAGGTTATTTAGGTGTAAAAAGCCATCTAGACCCTTCTTGAAGCTCTCTGCTGTCCCTGCCTCTTGTGATTAATCTTTGATTTCTCCAGACAGACAGCGCCCCCTCGTCTTTTGATTTGATTTAATCTGAAACAATATACCACCATATTTTTTGTATGGACCATTCATATATTTATATAAATTAATCATGTCCCCTCGTAGTCGTCTCTTTTTCAGACTAAATTGATCTAGTTGTTTTAATCTTTCCTCATAACTGAGACCCTCCATACCCCCTTATCATTTTTGTGGCTCTACGTTGAACCCTCTCCACCTTCAGGGCATCAATTTTATTGACTGGTGCCCAGAACTGGACAGCATATTCCAGGTGAGGATGAACCAATGCCTTGTACTGTGGTAATATTACATCCCTATCCTGAGAGTCCATAACACTTTTGATACATGACAAGATCCTATTGGCTTTAGAGGCAGCTGATTGACATTGCATGCTGTTATTCAATTTATGATCTACTAGAATGCAGGTCTTTCTCAACAAGGGACTCTATCCATATTGAACCTCATTTGCCAAGTGCATAACCAAACACTCAGTGTGTCCAAGTCACCCTGCAGCCTATGAACATCCTCCATAGACTGTATTACACTACACAGCTTGGTGTCATCTGCAAAAATAGACACAGTGCTATTAATTCCTACCTCTATATCATTAGTAACTATATTAAATAGTAGTGGACCAAGCACAGAACCCTGAGTTCCACCACTCATAACTGGGGACCATTCCGAGTAGGAATCATTGACCACAACTCTCTGGATACAATCCTTCAGCCAGTTTTCAATCCAATTGCAAATGATTCCTGCCAAACCAATAGACCTTATTTTACCCATCAGGCGTCTATGAGGGACAGTGTCAAATGCCTTTGCAAAGTCCAAGAACACAATATCCACAGCAGCTCCTCCATCCCGGCATCTGCTCACCTCTTTATAGAAGCAGATCAGGTTAGTCTGACAACTTCTATTCTTAGTAACCCCATGCTGGCTGTCACTTATTATACTATTTGATGTCACATACTCCAGTATATAGTCTGTTACTAACCCTGCCAATATTTTCCCCACAATGGAAGTTAAGCTTACAGGCCAGTAATTGCCTGGCAAAGTTCTAGCGCCATTTTTATATATTGGCACCACATTTGCCTTGCGCCAGTCACTTGGCACCACACCAGACATTACGGAATCCCTGAAGATTTTAGACAGCGGTACAGCAATAACTGAACTGAGTAGTTTAAGAACTCTGGGGTGTAACCCATCTGGTCCAGGAGCCTTGTACACATTTTTTATTTGGATCATGTCTACATTCAGCCAGTCTAGTATATTACAGGATGCATAACCCACATTGGCACCACCCACGGCAGGAGTTCTTTATTCTATCGTATAAAAAATGCTAAAAAACCCATTAAGTATCTCCACCTTCTCTTGGTCTCCAGTCAACAATGCCCCATTTTCTGAATAAAGGGGTCCAACCTGCTCTGACCCAGTTTTTTACTTATTGGGATTTGTTTTGCTATCTTTGGCCACCTGTCTTTCATTTTGTATTTTGGCTGATTTGCTTTCCATTTTGCAAATTTTGGTCAGTTTTTTGTAAGTATTGAAAGCAGCAGGTGACCCGTCATATTTATATTTTTTGTGATTGCCCTCTTTTTTATAATTAATTGCCCTTTTAACTATAGCTGTAAGCCACACGGGGTGTAATCTAGCTCGTCTATACTTGTTACATGGCCACATGGGGCTGGCTGCTTGCAGGGTCTGGCTGGCTATATACTGTGGGTCTGGCTGGCTTTATACTGGAGGCAGGGGGATGGCTGGCTATATACTTCAAGCAGGGGATTGGCTACCTGGCAATATACAGGGGGCTGGCAATATACTGAGGTCAAGGAGCTGGCAATATATTTAGGTCAAGGGGCTGGCTGGCTATATACAGAGGGCTGACTTAATATCTACTATAGGGCTGTCTGGCTATAAACTGGGGAGTAGGGAGTGGCTGGCTATACACTGGGGCATGGTCTGGATATATATTGGCAGAGGGCTGGCTAGCTATATACAGGTGGTTCCCCACTTAAGAATGCCCAACTTACAGAGGACTCCTAGTTAAAGACAGACCCCTCTCCCCACTGTTACCTCTGGAGAAGCTCTGTGGATGCTATTACTATAGTCCCAGACTGCAATGATCAGCTGTAAGGTGTCTGTAATGAAGATTTATTGATAGTCCCTGGTCACATTACAGCAAAATAATTTGAAACTCCAATTGTCACTGGAGCAAAAAAAATGTTTTCTGGAACTGGCTGTTTAGTGGTGGCTTGGGCTACCTATATACTGAAGGCATGGGCATGCCAGCACATACTGGGGGTATGTGCTGACTATATTCTGGCTAGATAAATCCTGAGGGCATGAGGGCATAATATATAATAAGGGGGAAATTATATGGTAGTATATATCATAATATATTGAGGGATGACTTTGTATTATGTGTATATGCAGGGGGCACTTTGCTGTTATCTAGGGGACATTATATTGACTATGATTATTTTTAGGAACAGAGTGTGGAGATGGGAGAGCGAGGCCCAGGGGTGTGCAGAATTAGCAGCCTGGAGCGTCGGGATCGGAATGAAGAGGAGCGCAGGTGTATATGTCTGGTGTGTATTTTGTTTAACAAAATGGTTGTTTTCCTTTAAATGTGAACTTATACTTTCTCACTTTTGTATGATTACTGAAAATAAAGACATAGACAACATTTTGTGACCAACAAAAGTAATTTATTAAGAACAATAGAATAAACAGCAAAGAACATATTAGATGTCAAAAAATTCCCTAGTGAAGGACCGAACACAAGGCCGAGCCCCAGCCTGCGAATTATAAGTCTTTTTGTTTAGTCAATCCCGGGGTGTCAACATTAAAAAAGACCAGCGCCGGGATGGGAATAAAGAGGAGCGCAGGTGAGTATGTCTGCTTTGTTTTTTGTTTTTTAGTATGTTTTAAAATATTATAAAAATGTAAAACCTTTTCTACAAAGCAAATTTCTTGGTTTTGTCATGTACTGAAACTAATAACTTTTTTAAACTTTGGTGTACGGAGCTGTGGGAGGTGTCATTTCTTTGCGGGACAAGTTGACGTTTTTATTGCTACCATTGGTGGAGTGAACAACCGTTTCATAACTTTTTGTTACATTTCTGTGTGTTTCCATATGCAGCAATAATCTGGGCTACAAGGACAGGGCTCAGCCCATGAGTTTTTTACTCCCCTTCCAACCAACCAACGTACATCTGGGTTTTTGCCTTGAAAGATACGTATATACTCGAGTATAAGCCGACCCGAGTATAAGCCAAGGTACCTAGTTTTACCACCAGAAAACTGGAAAAACCTATTGACTCGAGTATAAGCCGAGGGTGGAAAATGCATTGGTCTCAGCCTCCCAGTATATAGCCATCCAGCCCCCAATAGTACATAGCCAGCCCCCCTGAAGTATACAGCCTGCCAGCCCCCCTGAAGTATACAGCCTGCCTGCCCCCCTGAAGTATACAGCCTGCCAGCCCCCCTGAAGAATACGGCCAGCCAGCCCCCTTGAAGTATACAGCATGCCAGCCCCCTTGAAGTATGTAGCCTGCCACCCCCCTTGAAGTATACAGCCTGCCAGCCCCCTTGACGTATATAGCCTGCCAGCCCCCTTTAAGTATACAGCCTGCCAGCCCCCTTAAGTATACAGCCTGCCAGCCCCCTTAAGTATACAGCCTGCCAGTCCCCTTAAGTATACAGCCGGCCAGCCCTTAGTATACTGCCAGCCCCGTTTGTCAAGCACATTCAAAAAAAAACTTCCATACTCACCTACAGGCGGCTCCCTTATGCTCCGTTCCCCGCAGCCGGTCTCTGGTCTTCCCTGTGTTGTATCAGCTGGCAGATGATATTGTGCGCCAGCTGGCAGATTGCGGGGAAGACAGAAGAGGAGCCGCCGAACATCGGGGGCCACGCGGACCATCGGGCCTCCGGAGGGTGAGTATGGAAGTTTTTAGTTTTTTATTGACTAGTGTATAACCCAGGGGGAGGTTTTTCAGCACATTTTTTGTGCTGAAAAACTCGGCTTATACACGAGTATATACGGTAATTTTCCTAGTGGCTGCTGCCAAAATACCAATAAATTGCTGCAAGGACTGAGACCAGGGCCGATTCTAGGCTTTAAATTGGCTGAGGCACAAATATGTGGAGTGAACAACCGTTCATAACTTTTTATTACATTTCTGTGTGTTTCCATATGCAGCAATAATCTGGGCTACAAGGACAGGGCTCAGCCCATGAGTTGTTAACTCCCCTTCCAACCAACCAACCAACGTACATCTGGGTTTTTGCCTTCGAAGATACTTTTCCTGGCAGCTGCTGCCAAAATAACAATAAATTGCTGCAAGGACTGAGACCAGGGCCGATTCTAGGCTTTTTATTGGCTGAGGAAAAAATTGAAATGCTGCCCACCCCATCCTCCACTACAGTTTAGGTAGGTTTGGTGGGGGCCTGGAATACACAGTGTTAAGCTCCTTGTTAGAAAACAGCAAAAGCCCACGGCGCTGCAATCTCTAATCGCAATAGGGTTTATCTCAATGTCTGTGTCCGGTGCTACCTCCATGGACATCTATAATCATGTGGCCACTCATGATCGGGGGTCCTGCTGTTAACCTACGACCGTAAGCAGCTTTTAACTTCCTGTACTTGACTCACTCTAGGAATGCCTCTGATCAGTAATTATAGTGAGCTGACCAATCATGTTCTTTCTAGCTAACACACGCGTTATTTCATTGCACTTTGGGTGAAATCTCCCTTGTGATGTCACAGGAACAAGCACACAGTCATACATTTATATAGGTTTTAGTATGTTTTAAAATATTAGAAAAATGTAAAACCTTTTCTACAAAGCAAATTTCTTGGCTTTGTCATGTTCTGAAACTAATAACTTTTTTAAACTTCGGTGTACGGAGCTGTGGGAGGTGTCATTTCTTTTCGGGACAAGTTGACGTTTTTATTGCTACCATTGGTGGAGTGAACAACCGTTTCATAACTTTTTGTTACATTTCTGTGTGTTTCCATATGCAACAATAATCTGGGCTACAAGGACAGGGCTCAGCCCATGAGTTGTTTACTCCCCTTCCAACCAACCAACGTACATCTGGGTTTTTGCCTTGAAAGTTTAGGTAGGTTTGGTGGGGGCCCGGAATACACAATGTTAAGCTCCTTGTTAGAAAACAGCAAAAAGTATGCAATATCTAACATAGAATCGGAGTTTATATAAATGCTATGTGTCCGGTGCATCAATATAATAAAAATAATAATAAAAATAATGATGGCAATCATGAAGGGGGTCATGCTGTTAAAAATAAGACAGTAAGCAGCTTTTAACTTACTGTACTTGATTAAATCTTAGAGAATCCTTTCAGTTTTTATAGCTGAGCTGAAATAAAAAATTGCCTAGTTCCATAATTTGCATAATCCATTGTGATGTCACAGAACAAGCAGCAGATAATTCTAAGAAGCCTGTGTTAGTTCCACGCTGCCTAATTTGCATAATCCATTGTGATGTCATCGATGATGTCACAGAAGCGGCAGCCTATAAATAAGGACACGCTGTGATATTTTCTCAGTTGTTCACTGACTTCTCTCGGAGTAACAGTGTCCAGCGCTCTCTCTGCGACTTCACAGTCTACAGAACCTTGTTCTTCGCCCAGTGCCCCGACGTTGTACGCACTTCTGCATACAATGAGCGGCACATGCCTTTTGTTACTGCTCTGCCTGATCCTCTTGGGTCATCTGGAAGCAAGACCATATCCAAGACCCCAGATGGATGCTACCACAGATGAACCTGACCGAGCGGCCCTTTCATCGCCTACTAAGTCATCTTGGATCACTGATCTGGGGTAAACCAGCGCGCGGCAGAATACATCTATAACCGGAACGCCCTCAGAAAAAGGATCAAGCAAAGACTAGCCGTCACCTGGGATAATAACAACAACCCAACAGCGTTGTAAGAGACCTCCGCCTATTTAACATCCTGAACAGGCCGCCTCCTCCCCCTCCTAAAAAGAGCGGACTGGAGGAGGTTCTATCAACTATGAAGCAGATAGTGATATTTGTCTTCGTGGCCATAGTCATCTGTGTGATTCTCTGCCTCCGTTATTCCAAAGACATGGTTGATACACATGCCGACAAGATCCCGCTAGACAAAATTCTGGATTTGTACAGCAAATCACAAGGGGCAGATTGATACCATCCACCTGCCATGTAGGCTCCGCAACATCAAGCCTAAAGAAGCAGTTACCATCAACCTGCTATATAACATCTGAAGACCAAGCGGGAAGAGGCAGGTTACCATCCGCATCCACTCTCCGAGGACGACCAGGATCGGCAGGACTCTTTGTCTGTGAGCAGTATGCCTCCTACTTCGTTCCTTCAGCAGGTGCCATTGCCTGACAGATGGATGCTATTAGCTAGTTTAGTTTTTTTTATTTTTCCGTTTGTTATTTTGGTAGTTAGTGTAGGGACTCGCAAGACATGAGGCCCCTTGACGTGGGTTGCGAGCTTAACACTTTTCACTGTTTCCACTCAACTTGCTCTTGATTTTACAATAATGAAAAGTGAACAAAGACCTCATGAAATTTTGGTGCCCGGGGGATGTGAGGTAAAATATATTTCCTTCTTAACAAATAACTGGAAGCTTCATTGGTGTGTTTGTGTTTTTTTCTGAAATTCCTTAGTGGAAATCTCTGGGGCTCATTTACTAAGGATCGTGCTACTCACTTTCGTCGGACTGTGCGCCTTTTTCGGGGATTACACAGCTTGCACAGGTAGTTTACAAGCGTATGTGCTGGGATTTCGGCGCTCGTGATCCTTTTTGGCGCAGCTGCGCTTGCTTCCATGCGACACAAATTAGGTGGCGTGCTGTCAGACGATCCAACTGATTCGTACTGAGCGCGGGATTTAATATTCAAATTGTGTCGCAAGCCCAAGCACTAACATGCACCACTAAAAAGATGGTGAACTCTGTCGTACCTGAGCGGGGAAGTGACACATGCAGGATATCAAGCGCACAATCTTAGTACATCACCGCACAGTGCATTCGAGTCGGACCATACACTTTCCTAGAACTCCAGGGCCGACCTGATATTAAGAATGTGCCCCACGCGTACACATGAGTCACTTTGTTGTGTTTCTTCTATCAATGGCAGCAGACCAAAACTGATACAGTGGCTGACTCTGCTGCATATTGGGGGCAGCAGGAACATCTTCTAATGAATTCCGCTAGTTCCTCTTTCCATGATATGGCAACTGTTCACAGCTTAACTTTATGTATAGTTTGTTTTGATTAACCAAATCTGGAGATGATTTGGGGGTAAGTATGCTCAGTTAAGCTAACCCTGACCATACCCTCAATGGCCGGCCACCTCGTCTTCCTCCTGGGCTGCCTTCCTTGCGCGCATACGATCTAGCAGTGGTAGGAAAGTGCGACTTTAAGACACGCTATACGCTGGTACTGGTCGAAGGAACGTCATTGGCTTAAGACAAACTTGCGACGCCTGTCATATTTGAGAGGAGCCACGGCGGAGAGAGAGGACGAGGTTGCAAGGGAGGCTCAGGGTATTTAATATTCATTATTTTATTTTTTTTTGCAGGGCGCTGACACTGGCTGAATATATTATAGAGGACGATCGTGATAGGCCTATACCACAACGGGCTGGCTACATACAGTGTACTTGACTGGCTACATACTTATGGGCTGGATACTAAAAGGGTCTGGCTGGTTATATACCTATGGGGCTGGCTCCATAAGGTTCTGGCTGCTATCTATCATAGTTTATAACGTGATGAAAAAAGACACATGTCACCATCCGTTCAACCAGGAAGGAAGGATTTGGGAATTAGTGAAGGGGGAGATGGTGTGGGAAATATTCAACTATAACAAGTGGATGGTCGTAACCTTTTAAGACCTGAGTTGCCCCCAAACATGCAACCAACCCACTTATTATATGTGCAAAGTGCCCGACATAGCAGTTCTAAGTTGAAATGTAATGCAAATGTTCGTGCGTCCGTCATACCCACACTTTCATCAATGGTCCTGTATATACACAACCTAATATCCGTATGACAGGAAGGTGGGAAAGAATTCAGATTGCCATGTGAGCTTCCCTTGACAACCCATGAACAGGAAGATATGGTGGCCAAGAGCAGGAACTTCAAAGCTCCAAGAGAATCTGCCACTGTCCTCACCTTTTCTTCCTGCAATCCCAGATAGACCCAGATGCTTAACATCCCCCTGGCTGCAGGAGTCTCCCTCAAGTCCTGTCTGAATTCTGTGCTTGGGCAACAGCCGAGTGCCCACTGAGAGGGCTCAGAGTGCAAGAATCTGGCACCCATGCATAGTTTCGCCACCACTGCTATTAACAAAACCATCAAGTTATTTAGGTGTAAAAACCATCTAGACCCTTCTTGAAGCTCTCTGCTGTCCCTTCCTCTGTGATTAAACTTTGATTTCCCAGACAGAGACAGCGATAACTGCGACCCCTCCTTGCCCCCTACATTTTGTGGCTCTACTTGAACCCTCTCCAGCTCCAGGGCATCCATTAATTGTACCGGTGCCCAGACTGGACAGGCATATCCAGGTGAGGTTTGGAACCAATGCCTTGTCCAATGTAATATTACATCCCTATCACGAGAGTCCAACCCACTTTTGTTACATGACAAAGATCCTCTGGCTTAAGAGGCAGCTGATTGACATTGCATGCTGTTATTCAATTATGATCTACTAAATGCAGTCTTTCTCAACAGGGACTCCATCCTTTGAACCTCATTTGCAAGTGCATAACCAAACATCTCATTTGTCCAAGTCACCCTGCAGTCTATGAACATCCCTTCATAGACTATTACACTACACAGCTTGGTGTCACTGCAAAACGACACAGTGCTATTAATTCCTACCTCTGTATCATTAATACATACTTAAAATAGTCGTGGGCCAGCCAGAACCCTGGGGTACACCACTCATAACTGGGTGACCATTCCGAGTAGGAATCATTGAGGCCCAACTCTCTGGATAGATCCTTCAGCCATTTTCAATCCAATTTGAAATGTTCCTGCCAAACCATAGCCCTAATTTTAACCCAAACCATCAGGCGTCTGTGAGGGCACAGTGTCAAGTGCCTTTGCAAAGTCCAAGAACACAATATCCACAGCAGCTCCTCCATCCAGGCACCTGCTCTCACCCTCTTCATAGAGCAGAACAGGTTTAGCTGACAACTTCTATTCTTAGTAACCCATGCTGGCTGTCACGTATTCTACTATTTGATGTCACATACTCCAGGTAATAGTCTATCTTAACCTTCCAATTTTTTCCACAATGGAAGTTAAGCTTACAGCCAGTAATTGCCTGGCGAAGTTCTAGAACCTTTTTTTTTTTCTTTAACCAGGCACCACCTTCTCGCCTTGCGCCAGCTACTTGGCACTGTACCCAGCCATCAGGATCTTGAATATTTTAAATCCAAAGAGTTTGCCATCTGTGACCGCTAGTTCCTCCATTTAGTATTTTAGAGCCAATTTTACTCTCTTTTCTACTAATTTTACTACCGTTTTCAGATTTGTTACCTATAAGCAGAGTTTTCAGCACAAAAGTGCGGAAAAAACTCACACCTCGGCTTAATACATGAGTCAATTTTTTTAAAAAAAACTTTATACTCCCCCTCCGGCCCCGGTCCTTGTTGCGGCTCCCGATCCTCGGAGCGGTTTCCTTCGCTGCTCTCTCTCTCTTCTATTCCTTCTCTAGCCGGCAGACGGGCTTGTCCATGCGACTCCCCCTCCGGCTCACTTATATGCAGCGGTGTCCGCCGCGTGATGACATCATTACGGCAACCCCCGCCGCGTCATGCCCTGAGGATCGGGAGCCCACGACGGGCATCAGGGTTGAGCATGCGCCGTAGGGTGATATTAAGTTATTTTTTTTTTTACATGCGCATGGCATACAGGGGCTGGCTGTATACACTTCTCTTTATTGTTGTGATACTACTTGGGGGTGCTGGCTTATACTACAGGGATCGACTGCTGGTTACTGAAAGGGGCTGGCTGGCGTACCTAAAGCAGACAGATGTATCAAAAGAATATTAGTTTTTGATGTTTTTTTTTCTTTCTCTGCTTATTTCTCTCCTTGCCAAGTTGTGCACCACCAAATTACATATTTATTTACTGCCACTTTATTCCCGTACACTTTTCCCCTATATCCCTTAAAAATTAAGATATAGTGATTTAACTAAGGGGGGCTGGGCTGTATAACTTACACGTACAAGGGGCTGGCTGGCTGTATACTACACCCTAGGATTATACTCGAGTCATAGTTTTCTCAGTTTTTGGTGGTAAAATATGGGTCTCGGCTTAAACCTCGGGTCGGCTTATACTCTGGTATATATATTAACGCTAAGTGTTTTTTAATTATTAACAGGTGTCAGGTGATCCGTCAGATTTATAGCTAAAAATGCTCAGTTTTATCAGAGACCTGACAGCATTTCGAGTCTGCAGGGGGAGTGTCATTTCAGGCCCCCCAATCATCAGTTCTATAGCACTTAGAACATAGTTTTGGTGTGCATATTACCAGAGTGGCGATTAAAAAAGTAGGTGGGAAATAATTTTTAAAATACTGTAGCTTGCATTTCCAACTATGGTCTTTACCTCCTGTACTCATTCTGTGATCAAACATCTCATACCTGATTCAACAACAGATAAGATTATTGCCTTTAATAGGGCACCAAAATATGACTCATCTCTGCTCATTTGCACATCACTTGTAGAGTTTTTTTTTATGGTGAGATAGAAAGAACCTAGAATGAACTTTCATACCCGGCCTGAGGGCTAGTAGTTTTGGTGAAACTGGTGACAGGTTATCATTGAGCATTTTTTGTTAAACATTTGCAAGAGTAGCTGCGGGCCTTCCATAGTGTTCAACTTTTGCAATGCAAAGGATAGACGGATAACAAACTGATCAGACAGGGTCCAACTGGTGAGACTGACCACAATCCATATGACCGGGGGTCATAGTCGGGCAGCAGGTCGATTATGCTTTGTATGTTCGGGTAGTGATAAGTAGTATTCAGTTCAACTAACCTTCCCATCACGTTCAACTGTTTAAAATGCCACTGGCAATGTCGCCACGGCTTTAACCCCTTCCCCCCCGCAGCCCTTTTTTTGTTTTTTCATTTCATTTTTTCACCATCCCCATGATCAAAAATCTGTAACTTTTATTTTTCCATGTACAGAGCTGTGTGATGTCTATTTTCTACGTAACAAATTACACTTCAAAATGGTGTTTTATATTTCCATGCCGTGTACTGGGAACGGGAAAAAAATTCCAAAGGCAGTGAAATTGGCAAAAACCGATTGGTGCCGTATTTTTGTACTTGGATTTCACGGCTTTCACTGTGCCCCCCAATGTATGTCTACTTTATTCTTTGGGTCGGTACGATACGGGGATAACCAATTTGTATAAGGTTTTTAATTTTTCATCCATTTAAAAAACATAAAACCTCCTGTACAAAAATTTTGGGGGGATTTTGCCATTTCTGCGCGAATAACTATTTTCATACTTTGGTGTATGGAGCTGTGGGTGGTGCCGTTTTTTTTTGCGGATTTGATGACGTTTACAGTTTATAAAATTTTTAGGACTGCACACCTTTTGATCACTTTCTATAGATTTTTTATTTTTTTTTTAAATGGCAAAAAAGTGCCATTTTTCGACTTTGGCGCGATGTTCCGTTACGGGTTAAACGCAGTGAAAAACCGTTATCTATTTTTGATAGATCGTGGCATTTTCGGTCGACGCGCATACCTAATGGTTGTATCATTTTTACTGTTTATTTATATCAGTTCTAGGGAAAGGGGGTGATTTGAATTTTTAGGTTTTTTTATTATAATTTTTTTTTTTATTTTTACATTTTTCAGACTCCCTAGGGTCCTTTAACCCTAGGGTGTCTGTAAGTCCTATCATATACTGCCATACAACAGTATGGGCAGTTATGGGAGTTTGCTACCATACCTTACTTTGCTGGTATCAACATCCTCAGAAGCAACCGATCCTCAAAAATGGCGGCGCGTGGGCCACTTGCCGGCACGATCGCAGTAAAACACTCCGCGATCGGTGCCGGCAACCGATTACTGTTGTTACCGGTAAGTCCTTTGCTGCAGGCTTACCGGCTATGGAGAAGGGCTCGGCCCTCGAGCCCTCTCCATGGTACCCCCGGACCCGCCATGTGACGTACTATTAGTCACATTGTCGGGAAGGGGTTAATTATCCGACCCACGGCATTAAGGCAGGGGGGGGGTTGAGCCAAACCGGCCCAGAACAACAAATTTAATATGAACTCTAGCTTTTTGCTGTTTGATCACTCAAACACTTAACTTCTGATTCTCCATTCACTGGTCTATTTGAGTGTTCAAGACTTGAGTGTGAGTTCTGCAATTTCAGACACTTACCATGCTATTGTATGGAACAGCAGGACAATTGTTCAAAATCAAAAAAACATGGCTGCTGATCGAAACAAAAAACATGTGCCACACCCAGTTCACAGTTTCTAATATTTGTATTCTCTGGGACTCCTGTGAGAGTGGCCAGCGAGTCCCACCCCACCCCGGAAGCGTCTCTGTCCTGTAACCGTTTCAAATAAAGAAAAACTCCTGTTGTCCCCATATCTCCCCCACCCCCCAGTCGTTTTCACCATCACCCTCGGTGTTATACAACTCTGCCCCAAACCTCACTGGCCACTCCTCCCATGGGACCAGCTCTGCCTAAAAAAAGGAACTTATTGGTTTTTTTAAACTGTTTGTAGACATAAAAAACTCACTTGGCAATTGTACACTATTCTTTATGGGGGAACCAGAAAACGGGCTCCGGATGTACGGTTCCCTTTTAAGGCGTGTTTCTCACAGACATGGCGTAACTAGAATCTGATGGGCCCTCCCGTGCAAAGTCTGTTGCCGGGCCCCCGAATATAATGTATGGTTTATAGTAATAGTCTCTCTCAATGGGAAAGTGAAATCATAAGGGCCCCCTAAACAGAACCCTCGGGCCCAGGTGCGATCGCACCCTCTGCACCCCCTAAAGTTACGCCCCTGCTCCAAGTTCTGGGGGCGTATATCCGACCGTGAATTTGCAAGCTGATATACATCCCTATAGACCCTATGGTGCACCTGCTTAAAGGGGTTTCTCAGAGGGTGGAAAAAATGTACGTACTCATATGAAGAAGGGGGTAGGAGGCACTACTCCCTCCACCTCTACAGTGTGCTAGGCCGGTCACGGCCTAGCACACTGTGAAAGTCCGGAACTAGAAGCCAACACAACCCATGGAACAATGGCTTTCGTGTGTGTCGTATATCTGTTTGTAAAATGAATACGATAGGACATGCTCTACCAAAATGGCAGCGAGAGTAACGGATATATTAAAAAGTATGGTCTTTTAGTGCAGCCATGTGCTGTTCCATTAAAAAAACGATGTGACGCGGGCCGATTTCCTCACTGCCGGGTGCACTGAAGAAAGATGCTGACTACATCATTTCATGACCAAGCTTCAATATCGCATCATTTTAGGAGCTCCTATAGGTCAGGCTGTCCCCTACTAAGAACACCTGACTACTACGACCCCTAGTTACAATGGACCTCTGATTTCGATAATTTACTGTCCTTTAGTCCTAGGCTAACATAAGCAGTCATAACAGTTATCTGGTGTGTCTGCAATTAAGTTGTATTATTATCCTGGTTCTTATATTCCAATTGTCACAGAGACCAAAAAAATGTCTGGAGTTACACTAATATATATACAATTTACAAATCTATAGTTCTGACTTCCATACAAATTCAAGTTAATTACAAAACCTAAAGAACCTATCTTGACAATCCGGGACTGCCTGTATTGGGAACCTTACCTTTGTCTCAATACTTGGAAACTTTCTTGGAGTCCTGTCTGACAACAGTGGCATCACCAAGTAGTAAGTGGTAGTCACCAGGAGCAAGCATTTAGTATCTTCATTGTTTCAGACCGAATCACTGCAACAAGAATAGGAGGATGTTGACACACAATACGAGCAGATCATTTTTGTTATTGGATTTTGGGAGGGGGCCTGCACACTGAGCTAGGCATGTCTGTGCCCTTCCAGCCCCCTACAAGACTGTGTCTGCTTCTATATGAGCAATAGAGACAGAAACACGGGCATAGATCGGATCTACAGTCAACCTCACAACTGACCCCAAGGAAAGTGGGACGACACGTTTTATACACCAAGACAACAGTGAGGAATTCTAAGATTAATTATGGCAGGTTTATTGTAAATGGTAGGTGAGAATTCAGGAAAATAACTTCAGATTTTGATATTATGACGTTATCTAGTTTGTAACCTCTTAACACACAGAATCAGTTTTTCACGTGTGTAAGAAAAAAATTGTAGTGCCTATGTTTTCTTTAGATATTTAGTTTTTTCTTAATGTCCTCTCTTGGATCAGTAAATCATAGACGGAACTTGGATGATGTGTACTGACCCAATGACTCGAGCAGCACGCCTCAGTTATGGTCATATGGAGACCCCACACTGTATGAGCGGAACCTTGCATCATATTGTGACATTCGCCAACGAAATTGAGGAAGTACCTCAGAAAATTTCACTGACTAAACATCGTACAATTTGACAATCAGTTCATGGGCAAGCGCCTCAAGGTCGTGTTCCATGCTGCCCTTGCATTGTGCTTAGAAACGCAGCTCAAACACAGCGGGGAGGAGCTTCTTCTGATTTCATATGCATTTGATCGGGTTGCAAGCCGCCAGTGTGGTTTCCTTGTAAAGAATGAAGGGTAGATCCATTGGCAGCAGTTCCTCTAATGTATAGTAGTAGTAAAGCCCTATTGGGCTAATTCTGGTGTGCCCAAAATCTTTTATAAAATTTTGATGCCCTTAAGTACATCCAAATTTAATAAAGAGGCTGCTGGGCCGTGGAGTAGCCGAAGTGAGGCTACATGGTGCAGAGCCCTCACGCCTCGTAGCCTCTTGCGGCGCCCTACCAAGGCATCTTCAGCGTGTAGCTTATGAGGAGCTGCCACCCACAACTCGTCCATAAAGCCGGGTTCTGCGCATGCAAGACCGCTGCACGGCTCTGGCTCTGAAGCCGGGCTATTGTACATGTGCAAGCCCGATCACTAGGTAAGAAAGTTATAATTAGCATCCGAGCACAAGATATCCATCCGACGCTGCGGGGCTGCTAATTAGGCCGCCCCGGCCCCAGCCTCACTCCACTCCACTGCTGGTTCGTTTTAATATTCCCCCTCTCGCTGATGTCACCGCTATGTCACCTCTCCCCCACTTCTCCCCCCTGTGCGCTGAAATTCTATGTTCTTTCTTTTTCTAGTTGTATTATCCCCGGCATGTCAAGGACTAGTGACGACAGTGCCAGATAACAGAGGAGCGGAGGTGAGTATTTCTAGTCACGAGGCCCGTCCATTGGGCATTTGCTTCGCTTATTGTAAACACAATGCAAAATCCTTGTGAATGCACCATGTACGGTGATCGGGGTGTATGAAAAGGGCTCCCGGCTAAGGCTTTTTTTTTTTTATTAATTATACAGATGCAATCCAGCAAAATACCACCCCTAATATCTGACTGTGGGTATACACCCTTCCGAGGGCTGTTCCGAGGCTGCCGGCACCATTAAAAGTACGGCGGCACCTAGGTGCCGCCATCCTTGTTCCGAATATCGCTGCAAGTCGCTCCACCAAAGTCTCAGGGGGCAGCAACTCGGTTGCCGACGCCTCGACTTCTTCAGAAGGACCTGAGGCTGTCCGATGTCTGCCAGTTTTGGTTACAAATGTGCCACGTGGCTCAGGTGTAATGAATACTGTGCAAAAAATATCATATACTTGCATAACAGAAAGTATTCAGACATCTGGGGTGAATGTACCCTAAAGGGTTTTAAAATAGTAATAAAAAAAGGTAATAATGAAATTATTGTCAGAAGATGGCGACATTTTTTTTTTTTCTTTTTGTACACATTTGTTTCATTGTTTGGAAAGGTATTGAACACAGTAAAACCTTCTATAAGTTGGGTATCACCGTTATCGTAATACCAAACCAAGAGAATATAAACAGATGTTTTTGGAGCGGCAGTGAAATGTAAAAACTGAGCCCACAAGAAAGTACCCAAAATGCATTTTATTTTCCTTTCATTTTCCACATTCACCACGTTTGGAATTTTTCCCACTTCCCATTACAACGCCATGGTAATAATTAATAATGGTCAAAGGAGAGCCAAAGTTGTTTTACACAGAAAAAAAGCCTCACACACTAGTGATAATGGAAAAATGAAAAAGTTAAAGGAACCTTCCACTTTCAATCGTACTTATAAGCCTCCAATTCCTGCACCAGCTCAGGTTGAGCTGGTAGGGTTTCTTTAAGGTCTTTGAAGGTGGAGAGCAAGAAATAGAGAAAAAAAAAAAAACCTCTGTCCTTGGGCTGGCAGTCACCGTGGCGTTTTTTGAAACAGTTTTTAAGGATTCCATTAACAACATTGCGTTTTTAACAGTTAATATAAGATAATTGGTAAAATGTTCAAAAATGCACACATTTTTTTGTTTTTTGACAGACTGCTTAAAAACGGGTCTAAACGCCACTTGTGACCACAGCCTAGGTTTACAAAAAAATTCAACAACCCAATTCTTGTTCACTCTTTGGCTTTCCAGCTGAAACCCTATTTGCATTCACCTATTGAGCCCCGTCTGGTGTTTTGATATTTGTGATAGGACTGGATATTGTGACAGATCTGTGACAGGTCTTCTAAAAGAAGTGTGAACCCAACCCAATTTACACTGAAACAAAACCATGGCCCTCACCCAAACAAGCGCCCCCATATATGTCACTCCTGCTGTGCCCCACATACTGGAATTCATAGTGAATTTGACAGTGGTGACATCTCTGGCGGCACTCATCTCTGAGGAGAATGTGTCACCTACCTTGCATACAACCCTAGCATGCTGCTGCCATTAGTCCCGGTATAAGATGCATGTGGGCTGAAATAACTCCACACTACATGGTACATTCACTGAGAGCAGTAGCGCAACACGCGCAGCATAAAACAACGAAAACACAACTTTCCCTGTGTCAGCCACAGCACCAGCTTCCGCGATACGGACCTGACTCACTGCACGCGTCACTGTCCGCTTCTATAAGTTTCCGAGAGAAAAAAAAAAAAAAAAAGTGGAAAAAAAGCGTATTCACTTCCGCCCTCATCGTGTTGCCATCGTAAGGGCAGTGATAAATGCGTGGGTTGGACATGCTGTGGGTGCGTTCTGGATGGGCCGGATAGCGGCGTCACATGTGTCCCATGACCAATATCGCTGGGCATTTTTGGTTGAGTACATGATACAACAGAATCTATGAAACTGTGGTCTATAAGGCATATTATAGGCTATATGGATATTCTATATACGTATTGTTTATAACAATATATCACATGTAAATAATATCTAAATACTTAAGTAATCAGAATATTTGAATATTTAAAGAGAACCTTCTCCATCACTTTGAATCTTTAACCCCTTAAGGACCCAGGGTATTTTCGCTCATTTCTCGCTCTCCATCTTCAAAACAAAATCCATAACTTTTTTTTTCAGTTTTCCCCTCCGTTTACAGAGCTGTGTGAGGGCGATTTTGTGTCGTAACAACTTTTACTTTCCCATGATGTTTTTTTATTATTCCCCTGCCATGTAGTGGAAAGCCGGAAAAAAAATTCAAAGGTGGAAAAATTAAAAAAAAGAGCGTGTGTGTGTCAGTTCTTTTCTGTGGGCTCACGTTTTTTACGCCTTCACACGCGCGCTCCAATAACAACACACACCTCTACTTTATTCTTTGGTTCAGTAAATCGCGGTGATTCAAAATTTAACTACAGGTTTTATTATTGCGTTTTAATACTTTTCTTAAAAATGAAACTGACATGTGACTTATAAAAAAAAATTTTTTTTTTGCCATCGTTCTGATGGCTAATAACCTTTTTCGACTCTTTGGTCGTACGTCGAGTGTGTATTTGTATCTACCCTACTTTGCGACTTGATTGCCGCGTTTTCCATGCTACCCATTTTTGAGCGTGATCCCTGTTTCGACTATCTCTTTTGATCACTCTTCATACAATTTTATTGTCATGTAAAAGGTGAAAGTCCGCGTTTCACCTCATTTAGGGTGCCATTTCCACGTCCGGAGGTCACCCGGGCGCCATACGCGTTTTAAAATTTTTGATAGATCGGGGGGGGCCGTGGGTTTTTGGCCAGCACGAGTGAATACCTAATTGTTTTCAGTGCCCCCGCCGTCGACTATTTCAGCACCGACCGCGGGTGATACCGATGGGTCTTCTTTTTCCTGCTAATACAGCAAAGCCCATCTCTATATTAAGAGGGCTCAGTCCTGTGGTACGGGAGAAGAGGAACATAAGCGCTGCAGTACTGCTAGCTCTTACATCACAGTTTTAATCACGGCCAAAATCTGGTGTTAGCTGCTAGAAGCATGCGTTACCGGCTAGTACTTTATGTACTTTTAGGGTGCAGGTCCTCTTTAGAACCGCAACAAAGCATTTTGTTTTTGCGTCTCCGTTGTTACACTTCCCATCTTTTCACAAACAATGCTTTTTTCTGTTTACAAGATGTACAAGTGACTTGTTACTGTAGGATAAATCATACTCTTCCTGTGCCAACTATTTAATATATCATGTGTTTGCTTGTGAATGGGAAATCATTTTCAAAGTGCTAAAATTCGACATGGAGAATCCATAAATTCTATTACATGCGGCCTTTGTATTTCCGTTTTTTTCACTATGCGTCAATTCTCTTAATTACTTCCCCCTTATACTTGGGTCAGGACTATAAAATAGAAGAAAGACCTTGTGTTTTTATTGTTTTCTGCTATGGTAATAATGCCTACAAAAACTTTAATAATTCAAGATAATAGAATTGAATGTACTTTCCAGGCCTAACCACAGTAAAGCATCCATAGCAGCCACTGTATGGCGGCTGCCAAAGGTTCAGGGGCCCCATCCTGACATTCGACCACTAAAGAAGTGGAGGGATGTTGATACCTCCATTTATAATATATTATACTCCAATGTTTTCAACAATTTGTGGCAAACATCCGTTAACAACTCCCTCCGTGGTCTTTATTTGTTTACCTCCGTACTAGATCAGTGCCCAATACACCATCTGTTGATTATATTGGGTGCAGGATATTAGTAATAACTCTAATGGAAGTTTCTCTTGTTGTAGTTGGAAACAAATTGTTTGTACGCTATTATAATTCCCCATTGTACTCCATTGCTTTAACTATTTCGGGATAGACCATGTCCAGAAGTGTTGTTCTACTCAATCCGGTCATTGTGCATTGTAAATGGGAAATTGAGGGTGTGTTTTGTCCATGTTGCTGCCGTTATGTTTGATCCTTACTCTCTCCTTACTTCCATTTTAATCTTTTTAAATGTGGGAATTACATGTATATAAAAAGCTTTGTGTCCATATCAAAATTATTTTTCATTTCAGGCTACTTTTTTTGTTTCCAAACGAACTAGGTCTGCTCATATCGTACGGGGGTGGTTGTTGATAGCCCAACACCTTTATTCTCTCCAAAAATTGTATTGGTGAAGCTACAACTTTAACTGGCTGAGCAACACACTTCTGGTCGACTTGCATTTTAAAATGTTGGCGCACGGGGGAGTCCTGACTGTGCACAGGAACGCCCATTTCAGCGCAGAAGTTTTGTGTTGCTTCAGTAACATGTAGCTGTGACAACAAATGTGGTCCTCGGAACAACTTCTAAATACATGTGCAAGCAGTTTTTTTCACATGAATGAATGTGCAAAGTCGATAGAAACTACGGTATTATTACACTTATTACATCCTTTTTTTTTTTTCACGTTTTTTTTCCCACATTTTGTAAATAATTCAACTGCAAAAAAGAACTAAAAATGAAAAAAAGAGGGAAGATCCTTAAAGGAAGAAATCTACCATCAAAATCTGATATGAAACCAGGGACACTTACTCAAGACCAGGCCACTAGGACTATGGAAATTCCGTATATATTTTTACCTACCACTGGCCTCCCTTCGATCTAAAATCAACATATCATTTATGGTAATATTAGGCGCTGGTGTTCCGAGAACCCTCATTGCTGCAATTTACAGGTTGTTTAAAAACCTGTGGTAACATTGGGAGACATATCTCCTATCTCCTCTCCTCCTCCCTCTGCCAGTTACAAATCTACTTAACCCATGACTTTGTTTAATGGTAACCTACGTTAAAAGAACCTCATCCCATCACTAATCACTCTCCTAACATCACTGAGGGGGGGGGCCCCAAGTGGGAAAGAGCCCCTTAGGCTCATGATTTGAAATGTTTGTAGTTGAAGGAAGGAGGCTGTCAACGGTGACCTGCCGCCGTTTCCGCTGGCCACTTGGCTCCCCCGGCCCCGGACCTGTGTTCAGTGGGGCCCCCCCGGCCCCCCCCCCCGCGAATCCATGTCGCGGATCGCGGTACACCCGTGCCTCTCTGCGTGCTCTGCGATGTAGCGTGCCCTTGTCCCGGACCTGCACTCACCTCTCCCCTTTCCGGTCGGCTCGGTCCCAGTCTTCCTTGTCCATGGGTCCCACTCCCATCCAAACTATGCCTGCCCGCGTCCCCCACTCTCTAGGCGGCGTCACACGCAGCGCAGCCATACTCTTTGATTTTAAAGGGACAGCGTCCCTCTGATTGGGCCGGGCTAATCTGGGTCGCCCTTATAATCCGGCACCTCCCTTCACTCTCTGCCCAGATCTTCAAGTCCACAGAGGTCATTTTTCCTCCCTGAATATCATTGGCATAGCTAGTGTGCTTCCTTTGATATCTGGCTAGAAAATAGCCATAGGAGATACAAAAGCTTCTTGAAGCCACAGTAGCGTCTAATATTTGATTTCTGGTTGATCTGCTGGTGGCTTGTTTCTGCCAGGCATGTACTGCAATTCTGAGCAAAATTTGTAGTGAGACTTGCGAACGCTGCGTGTCTGGGCTTAGTGGCGCCATATCCATAGCAAAGGCCGAAGTGGGAAAATTCAGTAGGGGGTTGGATTCTATGAGGCCAATAAACCAGTGTCATCTCATCTGGCATAGTAGTGTGCTCTTTGATACTTGGCTAGAAAATAGCCATAGGAGAATACAAAAGATTCTTGAAGCTACAGTAGGTTCTATATATTTGATTTCTGGTTGATCTGCTGGTGGCTGTAGTCTTCTGAAGTGCATGTACTTCCAATTCTGAGCAATTTGGAGTGGGACTTGCGACCGCTGGTTCTGCGCTAGTGCGCACATACATCATAGACAAGGCGAAGTGGGAAAATTCAGTTAGGGGTTGGATTTCTATTAGGCATAACTCAGTGTCATCTCATTGGCATAGTAGTGTGCTTCTTGATACTTGGCTAGAAAATAGCCATAGGAGAATACAAACAGCTTCTGAAGCCTAAGTAGCGTTATATATTTGATTTTCTGGTTGTCTGCTGGTGGCTGTTAGTTTCTGCAGTGCATGTACTTGACCAATTCTGAGCAATTGTAGTGAGACTTGCGACCGCTGTGTTTCTGGCTTGTGGCGCACATATCCATAGCAAAGGCCTGAAGTGGGAAATTCAGTAGGGGTGGATTTCTATTAGGCATAACTCAGTGTTATCTATCTGGCATAGTAGTGTGCTTCCTTTGATACTTGGCTAGAAAATAGCCATAGGAGAATACAAACAGCTTCTTGAAGCCTACAGTAGCGTTTCTATATTTGATTTCTGGTTGATGCTGGTGGTGTAGTTCTGCAGTGCATGTACTTGCCATTCTGAGCAATTTGTAGTGAGATTGCACCGCTGTGTTTGCGCTTAGTGGCGCACATATCCATAGCAAAGGCGAAGTGGCAAAATTCAGTAGGGGTGGATTCAGCTATTAGGCAACTAACTCAGTGGCATTCATTGGAATGTAGGTGCTTCCTTGATACTTGGGCTAGAAAATCCATAGCAATAGGATAGGATGTTTGGTTTTAAATACTCAAAAAAAAACAAAAACACAACAAAAAAACAACACAAAAAAACAAAAAAACAAAAAGAGTAAAAAAAAAAAATAAAAGTTATAACTCCAGTTTGTAAAAATGTTAAACCGAGAGGGTAGGAGGGACGAAGGGAATGGGACGATGGGCGTCCAACTAATGCAGGGGCAGAGCCGAGTGTCGGCGGGGTGAGACACATCCTGCTGATGAGGGAGCAGGGGAACGCCGCAGAGATACATCCCTAGGTCATGTCTGAAGTACTGGAGGACTCGTGGTTAGAGCAATGGTGGGCAGAAACAGTGCGAACAGGTGATTGTCGTGGACTTAGACAAAAGCTTCGAGCAATATTGGTCCACACCAGTAGTCTTCCACGAAGTCACCCATGTCAACGAAATCCCCAACTCCTCCAGCTCCTGCACCTCAGCCCTCCCCCACAGTTGCCCCCTCCCAGGAAAATTGGCATTTGACACCTGCATCACTTGAGGAACTGTTTTCTGGACCCTCCCACAGTCACAAACCACTGTCCGGTTGATGGTGAGCAATTTCGATGCCCAGGTTTTTCACCAGTGCACAAGTCATGGGGTGATGATGACCTTATTGACGTGTGGAAGTGTGTAAAGAGGGTCGACGTGAGGAGCCTACGTTGTACAGCAGTGGGGAAGTTGGTGTCCAGGGCAGGAAGTCCGAGGGGGAGAGCAGACCTGAGGCGACGGAGGATGATGAAGGTGACAGAGCGAGCGATCCTCCACAAGCGAGGTTGGAGGCCCGGGCAGTGAACAACAGTGCTCTCTGAGGGGAGGAGGAGGTCCCCGACCATGAACAGAGTTGGAAGAGGCAGTGTGGGGCCGAGACGAGAGGCAGGGCAGAGCGGTGGCATCAAGCGACCACTGTCAACTAGTGAAGCTCCGTGTGAGGCTCTTGCGGCGAGGAGGTAGATCTTCAGAAAGTGTGGGGGTTCTTTAATGGAAAAAACACCGGATGGACCAGAAGCGGACTGTGGATCGTGTTGCTCAACATTGCCCAACCACGCAGGTCAGGCGGGGTTCCACACATACTAGCTTACACTACCACCAGTAGTGCGACAGGCATTAGAGCTAAGCACCCCCCCAACTAGTGGCTAATACAATTCCGTGTTATCTACTCATGCGCCCACGTCAGGCCGTGCCGCTACACCACTGGCATTCCTCCTTTGTCAGGACTGTAGTCAGCCCCTGCAGACCCTGGCACAAAAACCCATGTCGCCTCCACGAGTCACTCCACCCCACGCATTATTCCAACGCGAGCGTTCAGTCTCACACTTACCCAGACGTGGGCGGGACAACGCCAAAGATAGTGCAAACCCACCCGCACGCCCAAGCCCGTAATTGTGGCAGCATCCCAGAATTGCGTAGCCTGGAGAATGTGCTGCCCTATAGGATAGTAGAGACCACGAGAGTCCCTTTCGCACCACATCTAATGGCGAGCGGGTCCCCCTCGGTATTCGGTTCCCCAGCCCCACGCCACTAATTTCCTCGAGAGTGCCAGTCCCAGCCTGCCACCGCAACGTGTCAGACCAAAACATCCGGTGTCTTCTGACCAGACGTCCGTTCTGACAAAGGTCCCACCTTGACCACGGCAGTCCGTTCGGACTGAGTGGGTGCGGGCAGTCGGCCACTATATATCGTGACGGTCACATTGGTTCTAACTTTCGGGTGGTAAGCGCCATTGCGGACCGCAGCTCACTAGACCCTAGGGGGCTCTGCTCATATCTGCCGACGCGAGGATTGCGGGGCCTACCTCGGTCAGGTGTTTCAGGCCTACTTGCCTCTCCTCCTCCTCCACCCCCTCATACACCTCCTCCTGCCGAAATACCATCCGTAGGCACGGCGCCATCAGTTCAGGTAGCTTAGGCACAGCAGCTCAGGCCGTCGCTAAGGCGACAGCAGGCGGTGACTCAAAATGCGTGAGCTATGCCCGACAAAAGAGCACACCGCCGCAAAGAGTAGTTACTAGGGCATCAACGGCAGCAGACTGATCTGTGGCTGGCAACACGATGAACCTCAAGAGCGGATGGTGGGTTGTGATGGAAACGGCCGGCTAAACAGTGAGGTGCGGCCCTCTGCAAACCAGGCTCAGACTGGCACTATGCCACTGGCGGCCCAGGTGTAATCTGATAGTGCAGCTGTTCCTCAAGTACATACCAATCTGTCTGATTTGCTCGCGAGTGTTCGCCGCGATCTGCAGGCGCAGTCAGGAAGTCACACCAATGACTCCAACTCTCAGGGCGCGCGAGCGCGCCTCGCAACTGCCCGCTCACCGATCGTTTGTGCGACGTGCCCCCCACGAGGGTGGAATGTCAACATGACCATGTTCCAGAGTTCCCAGACGCGCAGCGACGGTTGTAGGACTGCCAGATTCAACTTCCACCGCAGACAACAAATGGTAGTCAGGTGCAGGCAGTTCTCCAGTCTCAATGAGGAATGTGGAAGTGGATGTCTGAATTGTCACGGTGCTGGTAATTTGAGGAGTCAACACAGATGGTCGTGGCGATGCGCATCATTCAGCCTCACATCGCCGCTGCTTGGCCCTAGTTGAAAAATCTCTGGTCAGCATGAAGTGGAAGCTTTGCGTCGTCACAAGAGCGGGGGAGGAAGAATATTCCCTGTGTATAGCAAAGCACCCTGAGGTCTGTTCGTCAGCGCATATCTGGAGAGGTGGAGGTGGAGGGGTGAGGAGGAAGAGGAGGAGGAATGTTGGCGAGACCACAAGAGAGGGACACATTGTTGAGTCCATGAATTGAGCCTGTGATTATTTGGGCAGCAAAGATGGGGAAGTGGAGGAGTGGAGGAGGAGGAAATGACAGTCAGCGCCAGTGAGGGGAGTGACATTCTTCACGCGATTGGTACTCTGGCAAGCATACTGGCAGATTTCATGTGGTGCTATCCGTGAACACTCGCGTTCAAGAATTTATTCCACCGGATTACTGGGTTTCACCAGCTCCGAGACCACCACGGTACACAGCAATAATCTTTCACTGTACCACCCCTGTCAGAGGAAAGGAGATGAGTGTGAGAATGCTGAGATACCACAGGCCCTGCGTGCAAAGCTGAACATGTATTTCCCTGTCTGACAGCTCGCGTAGGGCATGAGGTTGTACGTTAGGTTGGCGGCGACAGTAGCGAGGGAGAGTAGGCGAGCAGGCAGCTTGTCCCAGCAACTTGGTCAAGGGTACGCTTTACAAGGCTTTTCGCCAGCTTTATGTCACCCCAGCAAGACACTGTCACCTGACCCCGAGTCGCGCAGAGTAGTGGCTGATCTTTCGTAAAGATCGTGAGGGAGTACGTAGCTGGCTACATATCAGTCGGTCCTAACTGATCACCAGCCTGGAGCTCCCCTACAACTACTGGGATTACAAAGCGGACATGTGGCACGTAACGTAGGCCTGTACCCTTGTGTGGAGGTTCATTGCTGCCGTGCTGCCGCAAGGTCTTAGTCCGAGGACAGGGTTTCTTCAGTGCAGCTTGGGGAATCATCAAACGAACGTATAGCGTACGCTCGTTCACAGCCTGTCGATCAGCCGCTGACAGGCTCGACGCTTATTAAAATGAAAGAATAAAGGATGTGGATTTCTCAGAATTCCAATCTCAAACCCAGTGAGGAGAGCTCAACCGAATAATTGATCCATCTCCTCCTCCATTCCTCCCTCCTCACTCTTTCCGCCGTAAACGAGAGTCATTGACGGGCCATCTGCCTAATTATGCTTTAATTCTGGCCGTATTCGGGTGTCCTAGTTGACACTAGTTTGCCAGCCCACAGGACACTATCAATTCGAGAGGGCCCCTACCTGCCTCTTTGATGCCAAAGGGCCTTTGTTCGGATGCCATTCATAAGGCATCATTATTCTTTTACTGGAGGGCCACAAACCTATCTGCCGTCTCTAGTTTGAAAATACAACTTTTTGGATGTCCAACATACGCGATAGCACAAATCTATTCCATGACTTTCTGGAGGGAACACCTACCGTCCTGTTTGTAAAACACATTTTTGGGACTGCCACATACAGGACACTCAACTTTTCCATTGTTACTGGACGGGCCACCTACCTGCTCCATCTGGTTTGAAACTTTGTTGGAGGCGCCACATACGGGCACTCAATCTTATCCATTTTACTGCAGGGCACCCGACTGAATCCTCCGTTATGGTTGAAAAACTTTTTGTGTGACTGCCATCATAGCAGGCTACTCAAATCTATATCCATTTTACTGGAGGGCCATACGACCTGCCCTCTGGTTTGAAACATTTTTGGGGACTGGGGGCCACTACAGGCAATCCAATCATTCCCATTTTACTGAGGGCCACCCTCCTGTCCTTGGTTTGAACCGAATTTTGGAGGACTGCCAATACAGGCACTCCCAAATCTATTCCATGTGTTACTGGAGGCCACCTACTGCTCCTCTGGTTTGCAAACTACTTTTTGGGAAGCCCATACAGGCACTCAATATATTCCAATTTACTGAGCAGGGCCACCGCACCTGCTCCTCTGGTCTTGAACAATTTTTGGGACTGCACAATACAGGCACTCAGACACTTATTCCATTTTTACTGGAGGGCCACCACCTACCTGCTCCTATGGTTTTGAAACATTTTTGGGACTGCCACATAAGGCACTCAATCTATTCCATTTTACTGCAGGCCCACCTACCTGCTCTCTGGTTTGAACCAATTTTGGGACTGCCAACATACAGGCATCTCAAATCTATTCATTTACTGGCGGGCACCTACCTGTCCTTCGGTTGGAAAAATGTTTGGGACTGCCACATACAGGGCACTATCCAAATTAAATTGTTCCATAAGCAGCCCCACACGTTGTCTCCATTGCTACTCCAAAGTCGTCATATAGCTGCCCTCCATAACATGCGTCCCTATCAAACAGGGTGTCAGGCAGAAATTTGGGTTGTTTTAATGGATTCCACATCAAAGTGTTAACTTGTCGCCACCCTGCTGTGTTATCACAAAATATACTGGAAAACTTTTACAATTTAGGGAGTTATTTCAGCGCTTCTTGCGCATTGTTTAATTCCTCACCCGGCATATCCTAAACTTCTAAGAATGCTACTAATCGCATCTGATACAAAAGTCTTGAAGTGCGTTTGGGGAGTAGCTAGAGACAGGGGCTGGATGGCGAAGGCTGCTGGCAGCGGAGCGCCAGTCCATGCGCATCATTCGTTCTGCGGCAATCTGTTAAATTCCCATCACCCGCCATATCCCAAACTTATTAAGAACGCGACTACCTTAACTTGGTGCAGGTGGGACCGGAGTATGGACCATGGGGCTGCTCAATATACTGGCGACGCAGGAGAATTGCGGGGCATACCTCGTCCAGGCTCAAAGGCCTACTATACCCTCACCCACCCCACCTCTCCTCATCCGAATTACCACCGTGGGCATGGTCCATAGTCGGTAGCTTATAGGCACAGCGCAGTGCCGTCGCTAAGCGAAAGCAGGCGGTGCTTGAAAATGATGACCTAGGCGATAAAGGCACACCGCCCAAGAGATACAGGCATTCAACATCAAAGTTGTTACTTTGGTAGACACCCTGCTGTGTAATCCACAAAATATACTGGCAAACTTTTACCACTTTAGGGAATTATATTTCAGCGCTTCTTGCGCATCTTGTCGCAGACACATTCCCCTCACCCGGCATATCCTCACTTATAGAACGCTACTACATTGATCTTATACAAAAGGTTCTTGGAAGTGGCTGGTTGGGGAGTAGCCTAGAAACAGGGGCTTGATGGCGAAGCATGCATGGACTGCAGAGCGCCAGCTTCATAACACGACCCAACTAAATAGTTGCAGCACACTTTAATCTATACTAGCTGCACGGCCTCCATAATAAATAATAATCTTTAGCTCCCCTGTCGCATATAGACGTCATAATATTTGCAGCGCTTACAAATCATAGGAAACAAATACAAATGTAATTAACAGAGCACACATTGTATGGAACAACAGGACGTGAGGTCACTGCTGCACAGAGCTTACGGTTTATGAAGATGGATGGGGGTAAACGAGGTAAAAGAATATTTACTGGTCAAGCCATTCTTCTAGGGATAGAAAAAAATATAATAAATGGAATTGCTTTGTCGATGACAACACTCCAGCCGTTCCATCTTTATATACCAGGGTCCAGGGTGCATGGGATGACAGAGGAAGTCTGGTGCTGTTGGTTGGGGATAACAGATGGGAGTGTTTTGAGGACGACACGGACGGGAGAGAAGAGTTAAAACTTCATGACAGTAATGAGTGTTAGAGGGCTTGCATAAAGAAATGGGTGTAAGAGCAGTTTGAACTTTGGAGGTTAGGTATCGTCTGTAGGTCCGGAGCAGAGCATTCCATGAATTGGTGCAGCTTAGAGAAGTCTTGGAGACGCGAGTGGGCAGGTCCGAACTGGGTAGAGGTTAATCTAAGATCACTGGCGGATCCTAGAGCCAACGGGTGGGCGATAGGATGAGATAAAGAGGGAGGTAGGTGGGTGCCTGCAAGACCTTTATAAAGAGCTTTATTGGTATGAGGGTTGATTCTTATTTTAACACATTCGAAAGGAGACTGGCAGCAAGGGCAGCGACTGGCATGAATGAAGCATCACATGGTCCCTTATCAAACGAGTGTGTCAGGCAGAAATTTGGGGTTGTTTCATGGCTTCATGTTAATTTGTCGGCCACCCTGCTGTGTAATCCAAAAATATACTGGCAAACTTTTATCATGTAGCGATATTATTTGAGCGGCTTCTTGCTCCAACTCCTTTGGTCCTCTATGCCACCCATGGTTTGAAGACTGAGTCCATTTAGGGGTATGGCAATGCCATCTCTATCTGCCGCTGTGCAGCTGCCTCTGCATGCCGTCCCATAGTGCAAGGGTCAATTAGTGGATTGTTTTAGATGCTATTAGCTGATTCGTTCACTCGTATGGCAATGCTGGTGCCCATAAGTTGGCATAATGGTGCGAGTAGGCAGCTCCCAGAGGCATCCATGCATGATCCCCTGCTGTTTCCTGTCCATTTCCGTGGTGTTCCAGCCTTTCTGAGGTTCCCATGGTGTTGGCCAAGCTTCCTGTGCAGAGGCCTTGAGTCCTGAAAAATGCTCGAGTCTAACCATTGATCAAGGGGGTTCGTTATTCGAGACGAGACTCGATAGCATCGGGAAAAGTTCGTCTCGAAAACGAGTACCCGAGCATTTAGTGTTTTCCGCTCATCTCTAATCTGAATTGTCACCGGTCATTGCCGGACATCCAAAACAACTTACAGAAACGGGCCAAAGCATTTGGGCCCGCGTGATACGTAGCCATTACACTAGACCAAAATCCGTGGCACATGATTATTAAGAGGTCTATGGTGTTATAGATGCAGTGGCTGTATGGCATTGTAGTGTATACTAATAGAAAAGAATTCACCAGCTCAGCCACAGGCATCAACTTACCATCACCAGTTTCAGAATGTTTCCATGGGAGTTATCTATCTGGCGACATGTGTGTGCCAGAAACAATACGTGGGTACAACTTACCAAGAATTCCATCGCCGTGCGGGGACCAACCGCAGTGACAGCAGGAAATAATCTAAGACTCTAGCTAACACATACACAATGAACATACGGCAACATGAGAGGGTAAACCTTATTAGAATCGGACCTAGTAAAAACCCCCCTCATAGAGGGGGGGACTAGGGAAGAGCCTCAGACAGAAGGAAGCTAAATGGATTTTGGCTTAATACAGTGACACAAGGGTTAATGACAACTAAGTTTGCCTGTTTCATTTGACCCCCTTTTTTAAGTCATCACCCTCTATCCCTTTTTTTACCTGGATACTACACCTAGATACTATGATCTTTCAGGAGTATTATATCAGTCTGTAATGCGGCCCTTGATGAGTCCAAGCCCAGCCACGAGTCCCTTTCAGGTAATCGTTAATTCTGCTTTTCAATTGAGCTATCTAGAACTGCTGGTAGACGAGCCTTATCAGTCGGCACACTTGATGCAAGAGCTACTACAGGCACAGGGATAGGGATACACCACCGAAACCGCCACCGTCCACCCTCAGCCCATTACGCAGCTCGAGTATCATTAGAGAGGAGGTTCTTGAGCAGGTTAAATTTGCATAAATCGTAACACTTGCATTATGGTGAGGTGTAATTGCCTTCAAAACTTTCGTTCAAATGTTGGTCGGTCGAGGTGTACGGTTGCGCATGCACGATGTTCCCTTGCCGGGTAAAAAAAATTGCCGATACGTTATTGCACATGCGCACTACACTGGCCCGGACACCAGCTCTAACAGTCGGACACTAACCGCTTATGGATGCCTGGGAGGGGGCTGAGACTTCCGGTATGCGCCATTTCCGGCCATCCGTTAAATATACCTCAATCTTTCACTCATGAGGGACCACGGTTCACTCTGGAGTGGGTGCTTTCATCGTAAGCACGCTGTCGGATTACACCGGTTCAGGACACACGAACCCCATATACCGGAAACACGCTATTTTATCGCACCTTCGGTTGGTGATCTTTAAAGGTAAGAGAAATGTGTAGATATACATTTTCCCTTCTGAGATTGTCCAACTCTTCATGCTTGGATATTTTTGTTCGGTGGCCACGAACTCACTATATTGTCCCCTGAGAGCTAAGGTAAGGCAAAACATGGCATGTAGGGCCATGCTCCACCTAAAACCTTTTGGAGATGCTACTCTCATATTACCTTCCGAGACTGTAGGTTATAATAGGGCCAGTGTTCATAGGAAAGGTTTCCAGTCGGGGGGCAGCTTTTGGGCTGCGCTCCGAGGTTAGTTTACAGGGACTAATAGCTTTCTGTCAGTTTATGGGAGGAATTGGGATAGTACTGCCTCCACATTACCCCTCTTTTTCGACAGTATACGGTACCTGTGCACCGTAATCTTATGTACAGCTCACTGTGACAATTCCACGGACTACTTACAGAGTCATCTGAAATACCATCTCCACTTAGTAACTGAACACCTTTCACTGGAGCGTACAATCTGGAGGAACGGTGCTACTTTTCTTCACTTAACCTCCATACCCTTTAAGGACCAGATTTTTCATTTCTACTAGATTATCTGGTTTCAATACGTTTCTCTATGTATATGGTGGACCCAGGGTTTGGTTCAATCAGTTTTTAGACTGTTAATCTGTTTAGGAGTGTTATCCATCAGTCCACATAGACACCACTTAGTTGTTGTATTTTAATAGATATCATTAAAAAAGTTATATTTTATCACCAGATATAATCTGTTTAAGAGCCAAGGTGGCCCCAAACATCCCTTAAAAGAAGAAGATTGGGATGACAAACTCATTCCTTGAACCTGGCCGTTTAGCCAAAAAGCAATTGTGGAAGAGTGGTAAAGCGAACCCCAAGATACTAGACTGCACTCCAAAGATGCAGCAGGAAAATGAGGAAGGTTTATGGCAGCGTGCCAAGGAAGCTCTCCTAAAAGCAAACATATATAGTGCAAACATCCTGCAATGCAAGGCAGAGAGTTGTTCCAAATAAGCCCTAATGTGGTGTTCCCCTAAATAGAGAGTTGATCCGCTCCTTGCAGGACCACTGACACATATACTTCCGAAATTGTGAAGCAGGAGATTGCCTGATAGGCAGGGTTAAATGTGATTATTGTTATATCAATGATATGGAATCAATGCATTAATTGTGAACGGAGTTGTGATTGGAGGAGGAGACCACCTGACCAGGATTAACGAAACCCGTATTCAGGGGAGGAGTCAGGCTTGGAACCAGCTCTCCTAGAGAGAAGATTAGTCAGGCCCAGCTCCTGCGGTGAGAGACGTCTCTTAGCATCTAGCTTCTGATGAAAGCACCACCTTCAGAAGGACATGCTCGCCACAGGCCTCCTAGGCCTCAGGCAAATACACACAGAGTGACACAAGACAACAGGACAACGGCAGCTTCCAGCATTGGAACCGCTACATCCCAGCTGCCCCTGCACCGAGGCTGGTGACCCAATCTGAGTTCTTTCTCCAGGTCACCCAGTAATGCCTTTGTAAAAGAATTTGTTTGGCTTGTTGCTGCCAACATCAAGGCGCTCCATCTATCTGCAAGGGGACAATATACAGACTCTAAGGGTGCCCAGGGAGAACCAGCACCACAGCCTCTACCTATCTAATTTATTGCACACACCACTCGTGGAGACCTGCCAGGCTGCAGGACACCCCTTCCAGTCCAAACATACCAAGCACCGTGACACTAGCGTGCCTAGGCCGCAACCGCTAGGCACTCCGAGTATTCTGGGCCCCGGCTGCTCCAGGCCCCAAGAAAAGGGCTAGGCCCTGTGTGGGGGGATGTTGCGAAGCATGCATGAACGTTCACAAAAAAAACACATGAAGGACTCAAGGCTATGACGAACTATGAATCTCGCTGTGATGAGGCGAACTTTTTTATGGTTAATTCTAAGTGTTTTTTTGGAGAAAACCAGGCATGTCATTGGGGGTGCGGCCCTGTGGGCCCCACCACGGGGCGGGCCCTGCCCCCCCCCCCCCCCCCCCGCCACCCCCTTCCCGGGGGGGCGGGGGCCACCGGCGCCCCGCCCCCCATGCCAATGACAATCCAAACAGTGAAAAAGCATGTAAGCGCCCATCTATATGGGTCTTTTTCAGCCGCAGGGGACAAGAGGGATCCTGAGATGAAACTCTTTCAGAGTATTCTAGCGCCAAAAGTTAACATGCCACAAAAATGGCATTAGCAATGGATTCAGAAACAACTCTGTGAACCATCCTGGACTACCCATCCAGAGGTTCTGATCAAACCAGTTGAAGCATTTTTGAGCAGTTACAAATTCTCTGAGGAAAAGGGCTTGTAAAATACACAAGTGGGGACATGTGGTTGCATTTGAAAAGTCCATTTCAAAAGGCTCCACTCAGACGCACATACTATGGTAACATTGTGTTTCCAACACATTAACTGAACGCGGAGGAAAAGTAATTTACTAAATCGGTTATCGCCAGGTGGAGACTTTGGATTGTATTTCAAAACGCACAAATGCCACTTTTGAGCGTGGCCTTAGTGGTCCTACAAATACATCATAGCACCTGAAAGATATCTGCCACAAAAGCTTAAGAGGTCTAAGGAGTGGAAAAACATGATGCAGTCTTCCAAAAACCAGAACCACACCCGACCATGGTTACTTGCCGTACTGCAGTCAGCTGTATAGAAAGAATGTAGCTTGTTGCAATACCACACACTCCAATGGTAAGGTGAGCGCTGTTTTTGGAAGAAGAATGCAACCATGTTTTTCAACTCCAGAGAAACCCTTTAAACTCTTCACGCTCCGTGACGGATTATATCCGCCATGGAGCCTGTGAAGGTTGTATGAAGAAGGGTCACGGGCTGAGCCCTTTCTTCATGACGGAGATGGGCTTGACTGCATATCGCAGTAAATGGGACCCATCGCTATCACCGAGGGGTGTTAACCTTTTCTTGCCGCCGGCAAAGTCGCCGGCGCCACTGTAAATTTGGCGGCGCTCCGAGTCGCCGCTCCCCGAACGTATCGGGGGGTGGCGATCAGGTGCCATGGTGCCTCGGCTCTTGTTTGAACACGAGGGATACATGGCCTCTGCATATCCATTACAATGAGCCTGTGGGCTCATGTAATGTATAGTGAGCAGAAATGCCATTATACTGCGATTACGTAGTATGGCAGTATATGGCAAGGAGCGATCAGCCATATAGGGTTAATGTACCTAGAGGTGTAAGAAATAGAGGGAAAAAATAATCCCAAAAAAAGTTAGAAAAAAATGTAAAAAAATAAATAAAATATTTAACAGTTCACATCACCCCCTTTCCCTAGAAATGATATAAAATAGAATAAAAAGTAAAAATCACAGACACATAGTAATCACAGCGTCCAAAATGCACGATCTCATCAAAATATAAAAAAGGTTAGAGACGGCGGGGACCTCCGGAACGGCAAATGGCGCCCCAAAAGTCCAACAACGCGACTTTACACCTTTTTAGATTACAAAAAAATGTAATAAAAAATGATCATAATGTCTCACAGTCATCCAAAAACGCTAGGCAAAGAAAACGTCTCGGCTCATTTCGCAAAAAAAAATTCACACCTCACACGCAATGCCCGCCAAAAGTATGAAAAAGTTATGCGCGTTCAGGAAGATGGCCAAAAAAATTTTTCATTTTGTTACACATTAGTTTTAATTTTGAAAATGTATTAAATCGCAATACAACCTGTTAAATTGGTATCACCGCGATCGACCGAACCAAAGAATAAAAGTAGAGGGTTATTTGGCCGCGCAGAGTGCAAAGTCGTAAAAAACTGAGCCAACAAGAACATGATGCACATGCCAGTTTTTTTCAATTTTTTCCAATTTGGAATTTTTTGCGGCTTCCCATACATGGCCATGGAACTAATAACATAATGGGAAAGTAAATTTGTTAAGACAAAATAAGCTCTTCACACAGCCGATACAACGGAAAATTAAAACGTATGGATTTTTGAAGAGGAGATGAGGAAGGCGAGAAATTGAGCGAAAATATACTGCGTCCTTAGGGGTTACTGGTGTCCTTCCCTTCCTGCCCCGCCATGTTGCCCTGACAGTGGGTTACATCCACTTATTGGGGTGTCCTTTACTCACAAAAAAAGGGCAATAATCGTGAGAGCATTTTTCTCCTTTATTCAGGTAGGTGGGTAAATTTTGCAGCCTAGCTAACTGATGTAGTAATGACAAAGATGTGAATGCCAAATCGAACATTTGTTTTGTTTGAATTTGCGTAAAATACAAAAGGTGTTAAAAAGCTGCTACTGCTGTTTTTGAAATAGTTGAGGGGTGAAGTAAGAGAATGGGGTGATAAGGGGGGGGGTTTCTATTCACAGAACTTCTTAAAACCGCTCTTTATAGAAATTAAATGGTCCTTAAAATAAATTTATTCAAAATGTTTCTTAAAATTTTAGAGAATGTGTTCGATTTGTGATCTTTCTAGTGCGGAATAAAACAAAGACACTTATTAAAATGACGGCAACACAAAGCTGAGATCTGGTAAATGTTTAGGTTAGTAACCAATTTGGGTAGTAAGACTATCAGTTTGAAAAAAAAAATAACATTTTGAAGTTTGAAAATAGCTATTTTTTTTCAATATATTTACCAAATTCACCTTCAAAATATACCAACAAATTTCCCACTTCCTTGAAATACAAATGTCGAAGACACCTGGATAAGGTAAAAAAGCCTGCTTAACGGATATATAAAGTGGACGCACTTGCTCTGGTTTTGGTAAAAAATAGACCTTGGTCATCAAGGCACAAATAAACTTGGTCACTAAGGGGTAAAACAAATCCCTTTCATGTTTTTTTAAAAAGGTGTTTTTTTTTAATTTGTGTACTGCAGATTTAAACCTTAGTATTGCAGAGGTTGAAAGCTGTTTGGGGATTTCAGGCGAAAAAAAACAGGTGACGCCTCTGAATTCTCTAATGGGCATTTCTGTAGTGGAAACATCTCAAGCCAAAGTTCAGCTGCAGGCATACCCCAAATGGGCCTGACCAGAGGGTATTTGATAGGGAAAGAATGTCCTGTCTGAAAAGATGAGGGATTGATAAAAGAAGAATATTATTTTTGAAGGCACTTACATCGCAGGGGTTCTCCTTAGTAGCTCACTCCCGATTCTTACTTGTGTAATATATATTCTTTTCCTCTCTCTGGACCATAATTTGTGGATACAGCACACAAAAGTCTCTAGTATTCATTACCATCAATGATAAACATAGAGGCTCCTACTTGAAATATTCATTGGTTAGAAAAGACCCAAAAGATTTACAAAGCAGCATACATAAGTGGAACATTTACTGCCTTCCAGATAACAAATAAAGTTAAAATGGTTTTGTTAGAAAGAAGCTAAGCCAATTCACATGTAACAGTTTGCTAAGGTGAATAAGTATAGAAATTTTTAAAGCAACACACTGATGATTGTCGCTGGTGAAATAGTCAGTCTACCCGGCAAAATGTAATGGCTTCCATCTGACATAATAATGTACAGGCCACAGAAAATGATGGTCTGCCTCTTTGTGATTACTAATAAAGTGTTTTAAAGAGAAAGCTTTCCAGGTGACTAGCAGCACACAATCACAGTGCCAGTCTCCTAGTCTGAAAGGGTCATGGTCTTGTAGTAAAAAATAGACAGCACAAGGTAGATTTTCTTTGACATTAATATCTTTCCTGACAGTAATGTTAATACTAAGTTACTTAAAGCTGCACTTGACTTGAAAATATAAGATGAATGGCCTGTCTTACATGAAAATATTAGCTCTTCTGTACCAAAAGGAAAATGGGAGTTTGGGAAAGAAAATGTTTTAAAAATAAGAAATCTAGCCTGCTACAGTATCACCAAAAAATGCAGGCTACCTGTGCTAAAAGGGATAAAAATTAGAATTTACTCTCCATTGATGGCATGCCCACCATGATGGCTCCTGGAGGGGTGGTTCCCTGTTCCTTAATACGTCAGATCATAAATGGCTATCAAATACTAAACACCTACAAACAGAAACATTAGCCAATAAAAAAAATATTACTTTATTGAATATTCGTTTAAAAACAAAAAATCAACAGTACATACAATTCAGCAGGAAGAAGGTGGGGGTCAATTGGTATCACATAGAAGAAATGTTAAAAACTATGTGGGGACGGGATAGAAAGGTGGGGTGTACATAGTCATATGATAAAAAACATATATACAGTTCAAATGCATAGTGAAATCTTGCCCATAGTGGCGTTTACTGTGCAAATGAATGCAATAAAGGGCTACATAACAAATATATGTTTACACAGGTTCCCTACTGGTATGTAAAAAATGCTCAATGCATGTGCAAGTCCTAAAATGGAAGCATACCTTGAGCCATCATTACACCTCCCGTCTGCCAACAACAGATCCCAGACGCGCGTTTCGGCGCTAGCCTTCGTCTGGGGGGTGTGGTTACTCTAGCTCACCAGAGTTTATCTGAATATAGCCAATGAAAGAGGATCGTCACCGGTTTTATATTTCTATGACAAGCCGGACGGAGCTATCGAGCGCAGGTACTGCGGCAGGTGTGTCCGCCCCCACGCACGAGCCAACCCACACACGTGACCGATCGTGTGACGGTGACGGAGAAGGTAATAGGATCAGGGGGCCGGGCCCCACCGCCCAATGCGCGCACCGCGGTAGGGGGGGTACTATGATGACAGGTGAGTGATTGAATAATAAAATAGAAAAGGATATTCAAGGGTTGTGCTGGCATCTAAGGGCGGAGTATATATCCAAGGAGGAATTATTGCTATTATTGAGTTTCAAAAAGAGTTTTTCCTGCGTATTAATTGTTTCGGCCCAGTGGTTCTTTATCTTTATTATATATAACTATAATTAATTTTCAAATAAATGGATTAACAATAAGGAAAAAAACGTGAAAAAAAACCGGGGCAAACAGAGTGAATTGACAAGTGAGGGAGAAACTAAAAAAGGGGGGGGGGGAGGAGGGGGAAGGAAAAATTGTGCTAGTGCTGGGGAAAAGTGCAAATTACAGTGAGGGATTTGATTATACCACATGGGTCCCTAATCGTGTCAAATGACAAGGCTTTATAAGATGCGCCTTGCAAAATTAATATAACAGAATGTTGATATGACAAAAATTACTTAAAAGGACTAAATGGTTGTGTAAAGGTGTGCATTAATGAAATTGTTTGATTTGGTCACAATATCAGTGTGGGTTTATTGTGACAACATTTAGGTTATTATTGAATTAATGAGATAAAAATTGATATCAGTAAATATCCAGTTGTAAAAAATAGAGAACATCCGTACTGATACTATAGTGCAAAAAGAACTTTTTATTCTTCAACAGAGTTCAAAACCGAAAATTAGTTGGCAAGAATTACCGCATCAAATATTTGAGCTTATCCGAATAAATGAGTACCACATTGTTCATGTTCATGATGGCGTCCAGTCACTATGTTGTGGACCACAGGATGGATGACAAGAGCTCACTCCTTAAGGACACTCAAATCGACCATATGTCATGTTCTGCAAAGCCTGCTAGATAGAAGACAATGATTAAATATCAAGACAAAAAGAATTAAAAAAACCAAATAGAAAAGAGTTTAAGTTTAAAAAACCGGTGCAGCTGGGTCGGGAGTTCAGAGGAATGGGGCATAGTAGGGTTTCGTTTAATTAAGACCTTGTGGGTCAGTGTTTAAGGGTCCAAATCCATCTAGTCTACATTGCGGCAGCCTCGGCGCTACAGGGGCATCCTCTGATGTTCCTTTCAATGTGATCTATGCCGCAGACCGAAGAACTGGGGTACAGTCGTGAAATTCCCTAAAAGTCTTGCACGGGAGGTCCGCGGTACAGAATTCAGGTTGTTTGCTGCCCTGATATATAGTACATGCTAACGGTACCAGGATTTAAATTCCATGGTTGGCATACCAATGTAATCAGCCACAAGGACATGTTGGCATGAATACTACCTCCTTTGCTATACAGGAGATTGTATGGGTGATGGTGTATTCGTTGATCACCAAGTCCTTAAAGGTTCTGTTTGAATAATGTGGGCAGGGCTACACAATGGAACAGGGGCTGCAAACCCCCCATTTAGGCCTCGAGTTGTCTACAAAAAGTTTGTGACACTTCTTCATACATGGTGGCTTTTAACTAGTTATCCTGTAAATTCTTAGATCTACGGGCTGCTCTCTGGATGTACAGGGAATATATTTCGGATTATCGACGATCTTAATAGGGGCCAGAAGCGGTCTAGAATCTCTCTCATAGGTTGCCCAATTGCGAGTGGATTTTGTTATAAACCTCACCCTTTTGGTTCTTTTTTGTTTTTCTCTGAGATAGTAGTTGATTCTGGGGTGTCGATTTGGCCTATGATAGGCCTTTCTAGGCATCGCGGGCTGTAACCGCGATCTGCAAATCTTTGTCTAAGTCTCGAGCCCGAGTTCAAACGCTTCATTGTTGAACAAATTCTTCACATGCGTACAGATTGTCCTGTAGGAAATGCGCAATGGTTTGTGGTGAATGGGAGAGATGCATGAAGTAGGCATTGACAGCCGTTTTTCTTTTCTGTAAACGTCGATTGAAGGTTATACCATCCGTCTTTTTTCTTAAAATGAATCCCAAAAAGTCTACTTTGATTTGGGTCAACACTATATGTAAGTTAATATTGAAATCATTTGGAATTTAAACCTATGACAAATGTGGCCAGCTGCTGGGTGTTTCCCTCCAGACGATCAGGATGTCGTCGATGTACCGCGCCCAAAAAAGGACGCGGTCCATCTCGGACATCCGAGCGCCCGTAGGAGTCCCTCTCCCAAAGCCAGGAACAAATGGAATATGAGGGGGCACATGCCGCCCCCACTAGCGTCCCCTGGAGCTTTAGGTAGAGGGGATCCCCCAAACACAAACATGTGTGGAAGAGAACGAATTCCAGCAGCTGTCACCACGAAATTTTTCTATGCATCCTCAAAGATTGTAGCGCTCAAGAAAAATTGCACCGCCTTTAGGCCATCGCAGTGTTTGATACTGGTGTAGTACAACGATCCCGTCTAGAGTGGCAAGTATCATATCCTCCTCCATGTGCAGGCCTTCAATTTTTTGTAAAAGGTCTGACGTGTCCCTACTACGAGGGTAGGATTTTCACTATCTCTTTTAAGTGGTCGTCGATAAATTTACCGGACAATTTAGTAGGCCACCATGCCCGAAATTATCGGGCGACTGGGGGAAGTTGGAGTTTCTTCTGAACTTTTGGCAGTAGATATAGGAGTGGGTGTTCGGTAACTTGACAAATAGTGCAATCAGCACATTCTTGTGAGAAGCACTTTGTTTTATGACATGACTTGTAGTAGGGAGTTGGTTTCCCACAAATTTGTTAGTGGGTGTTATACGTCAATTTCGTAAACAAGTTTTATCTTTTAATTTGGGGCCCTTTTTGAACTCGGCTTCATTACATAGCGCGGCAGAATACAATGTTTGCCCCTTTGTCCGCCGTTTGATGAACAAATCCATCAAATTCCCTCAGAGTTTTAGCGCTTTCCGCATAGCGGTTTAGATTTCATGATGTAGGTTTCGCGGGATTTTCTCAAATCCGGGACAATAGTCTACGCGAATAGTTCAATATTGGAGGGGCGGACAAAGGGGGGGCGAAACCTACGAGACTTGGACAGTAAAGCTGGAATCTTACCATGTGATGATTGTGTATCATCGATTCCTCCTCTAGTTCTTCGAGAATTCGACGCTTCTTGTTCCATAGGTGTTGGAAGATGTCTTTTGGGTCCTCAACATGGAACATTCTTATGAATGAGGGACGGACAAATAGGTAGATCTTTATCGCTGTAAAAGGATCAAAGCGAGCACATGGTGAAGAAGGTCAATCCCTTCTCTCTTACAGGATTTCATCATAGTTAACTGATGGTTAGTAGGTAATTACCTTAATTGTGTTCCAGGTAGGTGTACTCCAAATGGGTCTCGGCGTTTACTCTTCGTTTTCTGAAGGTTCTGAGTGAGTTTCTTTTACCACCCTCTTTCTGTGATTGTGTCCCTCTGTAATTAGCACCATATCCATGTCACCTCGTGCGCATTTGATGAAGATGCTGATGGTCGATCATTGATCTTATTATCGGGCGTGAGTGCGTGGTCTGCCCCACAGATTGAATCTGTTTTGTTGGAAATATCTCAAATCTCTAAGTATTTGTTCCTTTTGGTATCATGGATCTTTTAATTTTTTTTTTCCCACTCTGAGAAGTCCGTCTTATTGTTGGAAAATTTTGCAGGGACTCGTCCGACATCTTCTCCATTAGTGCTTTTTTTATCGTGTCAATTTCAATTTCAATTTCAATTTCCACAAGTGTTTTTCTATATACCTCGATCAGCAGTTTCATAAAATCACTCGAGCATTTAGTGCAGATTTCTTCCCATTTTGTAATCATCTCCTCGTCCTCCAACGAGAAGGATGGGAATACTTGTATCCGCAACCCTCTCGGTATCAGGCCTTGTTGGATGTATTTTTCCAGCAAGACCTTATTCCACCATGTATGTATCTTCCGATGGAGCAGATTTTTTAGTTGACCCTGAGCTATGCCAACACTCCTCCGATCCTCCGATTCCAGTGCGATAGGCTCACTCCCAAAAACTTGGTCTGCTTGTTGAAGCCAGGACTGTTCCCTGGCGTGGAGATCCATTGGACCAGTAGCTCCTAATTCTGTGGGTAACACAGCAAAAATTAGTAACACCAAAAATGCGGGGCTACATGGGCAAAAGTGGATAACAAATTAGTAATTACTCTCCATTATGGCATCGCCATGATGCGCTCCTGGAGGTGGGGTTCCCTTTTCATAATACGTTCAGATCATAAAATTGGCTATCAAATAAAAACACATACAAAACAGAACATTAGCCAATTCAAAAATATATGTACTTTATTGCAGAATCGTTTTTAAAACAAAAATCACATTACATATACCAATTCAGCAGGATAGAGAGCATGTGGGTCCATGGGGCTATCCACATAGAAAATGTGAAAAACATGTGGGACGGGATAGAAAGGTGGGGGGGTGGTAATAGTCATATGGATCACAAACATATACAGTTCAATGCCAGGCAATTCTTGCCCAATAGGGGGTTACTGTGCAAAAATCCATAAAAGTGCTTACCATTACAAATATATGTCACACAGGTTCCATACAGGGATGTAAAAAAATGTCAATGCCATGTGCATAAGTCCTAAAATGGAAGACATACCTTTAAGCCATCATACACCTCCCGTCTGCCACAAAAAGGATCCCGACGGAGAGTTTCGGCGTTAGGCCTTCGTCTGGGGGTGTGGTTCCTCTAGCTGCACCAGAGTTTTATTGACTATCAGCAATGGCAAAGAGGATCGCCTCACCTGTTATTAGTTCTATGAAGCCGGAGGAGCTATCGAGCGCAAGTAATGCGGCAGGTGTCCGCCCCACGCCCTAGCCCAACCCCCACACGTGAACCGATAGTTGTGCCGGTGACGTCACTGAGGGGCAGTGATGGAGAAAGAAGGTAGCGGATCAGGGGCGGGGCCCCAACCGCACGCGCGCGCACCGGCCGGGGCCGTACTCTGAATTGACAGGGGAGTGATTGAAATAATAAAATAGAAAAAAAAAGGATATTCAAGGGTTAGTGATGGCATCCATACGGGGCGGGTAGTATATATCCAAGGAGGAATATAATCATATGGAGTTTCAAAAAGATTGTTTTTCTTGCGTATTAATTTTGCGAGCCCAGTGGTCTGTATCTTTATTGCTATACATATATATTAATTTTCACATAAATGGTAACCATAAGGAAAAAAGTGAAAAACGAGGCAAAAATAGTGAAATTGACAAGTGAGGAAAACTATAAAAAAGGGGGAGGGGGAGGGAGGGGGAAGGAAAAAATTGTGTGCTAGTGTGGGGAAAAAAGTTGCAAATTACAGTGAGGGATTTGATTACACCACATGGGTCCCTAATCGTGTACAAATAAAGGCTATAAGATTTGCGCATTGCAAAATTAATATCATACAAAATGTTGATATGACAAAAATTACATTCAAAGACTAAATGTGTTGGGATAAGCGTGTGCATAATGAAATTGCTGATTTGGTAACAAATCCGTGTGGTGTTTATGTGGACAAAACATTATAAAGGTATCATTTGTATATATAATGAATAAATCTGCCATTCATTTAAATTATCTCATGTAAAAATAGAGAAACATCGTACTGAATACTATAGTGCCAAGAGAACTTTTGTTCTCTCACGAGTCAAAAACCGAAATTGTTTGGCAAGATATTACGCATCAAATATTGAGGCTATCCGATAATGAAATGGTACCACCATGTTCATGTTAATGATTGGTGTTCCAGTACACTATGTGTGGCACAGTAATTGATGACAAAGAGCAGCCTAAGACCCTCAAAATCGCATAATGTCTGTTTCTGCCAAAGCCTGCATAGATAGGAAGACAATGAATGTCAACTATCAAGACAAAAAGATTAAAAAAACAAAATAGAACAGAGTTTAAGTGTTAAAAACCTGGTGCTGCCCGGGCGGGAGTAAGAGGAAGTCAGGAGGAATGGGGCATAGGTCTAGGTTCGTTAAGACTGGGTTCAGGGTTTTAAGGGTCCAAATCAATCTCGTATCACATTGCGCCAGCCTCGCGCTTACAGGGATCCTTATGATCGTACCTCAATGTTATCTATGCCGCAGACCACGAAGAAAGAGAAAGAAAATTTGCGGTTTCAGTCGTGAAATTCACTAAAATGTCTTGCCACGGGAGTCCACGTACAGAATTCGGATTGTTTGCTGACCTGATATCTCGTACATTGCACGTACCCGGAATTTAAATTCCCTGGTGGTCATACAATGATCATGCCACAAGGACATGTGCATTGAATACTACGCCTTTGTATTACAGGAGATTGGAGGGGTGATGTGTATCTTTTTGTCACACGAGTCCTTAAAGGTTCTGGTTTGAATAATGGTTGGGCAGGCTACACAATGGCCAGGGTTATGCACCCCCATTTAGGCCTGGTTTGTAAAAAAGTTTGGATTCTTTCCCACATGTGGCTTTTAACTAGTGCTCCTGTACCTTCTGAGATCTACGGGCTGTGCTTATCCATGGAGTACAGGGATATATTTCATGTATTATCGGACCGATCTTAAGGGGGCCAGAAGCGGTCTAGAATCTCTCTCATAGGTTGCAATTGCGAGTGGATTTTTGTTTAAAACTCACATTTTGGTCTTCTTTTTGTTTTTCTCTGGTTATAGTAGTGGCATCTGGGTGGCAATTTGGCCCCTATGATAGGCCTTTCTTGGCATCTCTGGCTTTAACGCCGATCTGCAAATCTTGTTCTAGGTTCTCGGCCCGATGGTCAAACAGCTCATTGTTGGAACACAATCTTTCTTCATGCGTAAATATGTTCCTGTAGGAACTGCTGCAATTGGTTGTGGTGGAGGAGGAAGAGGCATGAAGTAGGGGAATGACAGCCGGGTTCTTTTCTGTAAACGTCGATTGAAGGTATACCAATCCGTCTTTTCATAAAATGCACATCCAAAAAGTCTATTTATTGGGTCACACTTCTTATATGTAAGTTAATATTGACATCATGGAATTAAACTCTGGACAAATGTGGCCAGGCTGCTGGGTCGTTCCCCTCCAGCGTCAGGATGTCGTCGATTTGTACCGCGCCCAAAAAAGGACGCGGGTCCATTCTCGACAATTTCCCCCCGATCGGCCCTAGGAGGGTCCTCTCCCACAGCCCCAGAACAAGTGGCATATGAGGGGGCACATGCGCCCCCATAGCCGTCCCCTGGAGCTGTAGGTAGAGCAGATCCCCAAACACAAACTGGTGTGGAAGAGAACGAATTCCCGCAGTGTACCACGAAATTTTCAGGCCATCTCCAAAGATTTGTAGCGCTCAAGAAAAATTGCAACGCCTTTGGCCATCGCAAGTGTTTTGTACTGGTGTACAACGATTCCCCGTCTAGAGTGGCAAGTATCATATCCCCTCCATGTGCAGGCCGTCAATTTTGTAAAAGGTTGAGTTGTCCATCAATACGAGGGTAGCATTCCCACTATCTTTTCATTGGTAGTCGATAAATTAACGAATTTTCAGTTAGCACACCCTTGCCCGAAATTATCGGGCGACCTGGGGACAGTTGGAGTTCTATGCCCACTTTTTGGAGTAGATATAGCGGGTGTTTCTACCTTGCAAATAGTGCATCAGCACATTCTTTTGAGATCACTTTGTTTTTAATGGAGGTGCTTGTAGTAGGGCAGTTTGGTTCTCCACAAATTTGTTTAGTGGGGTTATACGTCAATTTCCGAGAACAGTTTATATTTTAATTCTTTGAACTTTCGGCTTCATAATAGGTCTCGGCCATAATCAAATGTTCCCCATTTGTCCGCATGTTTTATGACAAACATCATCAATTCCCTCAGATGTTTTAGCGCCGATTCCGAATACGCGGGTTTAGAATTGTAATGATGGATGTTTCGCGGGTTTCTCAAATTCCGGGGACACTAGTCTAACGAATAGTTAAATAGGATAGGCGGACAAAGGGGGAAACCTACGAGACCTGGACAGATACAAGCTGGAATCTTACCATGTGATGATTGAGATCCATCGATCTCTCTAGTTCGTCGAGAATTCGAACTGCTTCTTGTTCCATAGTGTTGGAAGAGGCTTTTGTGGTCCATCAACACATTGGAACATTCTTATGAATGAGGGAAGGACCCAATATGTTAGATCTTTTATCGCTGTACAAAGGATCAAAGCGAAGCACATGGTGAGGACGGTCAACCCTTCTATAATCATGGATTTCATCCATAGTTTAACTGGGGGGTAATTTTGGGGTTAGTTAGGTTAATTACCTTTAATTGTGTTCCAGTAGTTGTACTCCTGGTCTCGGGTTTCCTCTTGTTTTCTGAAGAGTTCTGAGTGAGTTTTCTTTTACCACCTCTTTCTTGTTGGATGTGGCCTCTGTAATTAGCACCATCTCCACTGTCACTCTGTGACGCATTTGATGAGATGGATGATGTTCGACTCATTGATCTTCTTATCGGGCGTGATGTGCGTGGTCTGCGCCACCGATATATCTGTTTTTGTTGGAAATCTCTCAAATCTCTAACGTATTTTTTACCTTTGGTATCCTGGATCTTTTTTTCCCACTCTGAGAAGTCCGTCTCTATTTGTTGGAACAATTTTGTCAGGGACTCGTCCGACATCTTCTCCATTAGTGCTTTTTTTATCGTGTCAATTTCAATTTCAATTTCAATTTCCACAAGTGTTTTTCTATATACCTCGATCAGCAGTTCATTAAAATCACCTCGAGCATTTAGTGAGATTCTTCCCATTGTCGTAATCATCCTTCATCCGTCCTCCAAACGAGAAGGATGGGAATCTGTCACCGCAACCTCTTGGTATCAGGCCTTGTGATGTATTTTCAGCAACAAGACCTATTCCACCTTGTATGTATCTTCGATGGAGCAGATTTTAGGTTGAACCTGAGCTATGCAACAACTCCTCGATCCTCGATTCCAGGCGATAGGCTCACTCCCAAAACTTGGTCTGCTTGTGAAGCCAGGACCTGTCCCTGGCGTGGAGACAATGGACAGTAGCTCCTAATTGTGGGTAACACAGCAAACATTTAGTAACACAAAAGGCGGGCTACTTGTGATAAAAGGCGATAACAAATTGTACCTTTACTCTTAAATTATGGCATCGCCAGATGAGCTCTGGAGGGGGTTACCTTTTTCCTTAAACGTCAGATCATTAAATTGGCTATCAATATACTAAACACTTAGAAACAGAACATTAAGCCAATTCAAAAAATATATTACGATTGATATTCGTTAAAAAAAATATCCAGAATATACAATTCAGCAGGAAGAAGCAATGTGGGTCAATGGGGCATCACATAGAAATGTTAAAAAAAAATGTGGGACGGGATAGCACGGTGGGGGGGTAAATATGTCATATGGATACACAAAACATATTACAGCTTTTCACAATGGCATAGTGCAATTCTTGCCCAATCGGGGTTACTGTGCAAATAATGCAATAAAAGTGCTTACCATACAAATATATGTACACAGGTTACCTACCGGTATGTTAAAAAATGCTCATGCATGTGCAAGTCCTAAAAATGGAAGCATACCTTTAGCCATTCATACACCTCCCGTCTGCCACAAACAGATTCCCGACGCGGTTTCGGCGTTAGCTTGTATGGGGGTGTGGTCTCTAGCGGCACCCAGAGTTTTATCTGACTATCAGCCAATGGCAAGAGGAATCGCTCACCTGTTTTTTATATTTCTATGAAGCAGGACGGAGCTATCGAGCGCAGTTACTGCGGCAGGGTTCAGCCCACACGGCCCTAAGCCCACCCCCACCCGTGACCGACGTGTGAATGGTGACGTCCACTGGGGGACGCGTGATCGGAGAAGCAAGGTAATCGGATCAGGAGGGCGGGCCCCCCCACCGCACTCGCGCGCACCCGGCGGTGGTACTCTGATTGACAGGTGAGTGATTTGAAATAATAAAATAGAAAAGGATATCAAGGGGTCGTGCTGGCATCATAAGGGGGAGGAGTATATATCCAAGGAGAATATTGATATTATTGAGTAGTTTCAAAAAGATTGTTTTTACTTGCGTATTAATTTTTTGCGGGCCCCAGTGTTTTTATCTTTTATTCTATATACATTATATATTAATTCAAATAAATGGTAACCATAAGGGGAAAAAAAGTGAAAAAAACGGGCAAAAATATGAATTGACAAGGAGGAGGAAACTAAAAAAAGGGGGAGGGGAGGGAGGGGGAAGGAAAAAAAAGTGTGCCTGTGCTAGGCTGGGGAAAAAGTGAAAATTACAGGAGGGATTTGATTACACCACATGGTCCCTAATATGTACAAATACAAGGATATAAGATTGCGCATTGCACAAATTAATATTTCCATACAAAAAGGTTGGATCTGACAAAAATTACATTAAAAGGCACTTAAATGTGTTGTGATAAAGGTGTGCCCATAATGAAATTGGATTTGGTCACAAAGCAGTGTTGGTGTCTTAGGTGACAACATGTATACAAGGTTTAGTCATTGTATTATACTGATATAAAATATGCATATCATTTAATTATCCATGTAAAAATAGAGAAACAAATAGTCACTGATACATAGGGCAAAGAGAACTTTTTTCTCTCACAGAGTCAAAAACCGAAATTGAGTTTTGGCAAGATATTTAAGAATCCAAAATATTGGAGGCTATCCGATAAATGGTACCACAATTGTATGTTCATGATTGGTGTCCAGTCCACTATGTGTGGCACAGTAATTGATGACAAAGAGCACTCCTTACAGACCCTAAATCGCAATAATGTATGTTTTCTGCAACAGACCCGATAGATAGAAAGACACAATGATTTTAAACTATCAGACCAAAAAGATTAAAAACAAAAAATAGAAAAGAGTTAAAGTTTAAAAACCTTGTGCTGCCCGGGTCGGGAAGTGTCAGAGGAATGGGGCATATGCCAGGGTTTTCGTTTAATAGGACCTTGTGGGTCAGTGTTTTAGGGTCCAAATCCATTCGTCTCACCATTGCGCAGCTCTGCGCTACGGCTCCTATGAGTTACTTCAATGTGAACTATGCCGCAGACAACGAAGAAAATTTGCGGTTACAGTCGTGAAATTACCTAAAATGATTGCCACCGGGAGGTCACATCGGTACAGAATTTAAGGATTGTTTGCCCTGCCTGGATAATCTGTAAATGCTCACGTACACGGATCTTAATTCAATGGGGGGTCATTTACCAATTGATAAATATGCCACCCAAGGAATGTGCATGCTATACTAACCGACTTTGTATTACAGGAAGATTGTAGGGGTGATGGTTGTTATCTTTTTGATCCCCCGAGTCCTTAAAGGGTTATGGTTTGATTAATGGTTTGGGGAGGCGACAAAATGGCCAACAAGGGGCGGCACCCCCATTTAGGCTGGTGGTCGAAAAAGTTTGGAATTTCTTCCTCCACCAAAATGGTGGCTTTAACTAGTGTATCTGTAATCCTTAGATATAGGGGCGGAGATCCCTGGATGTTGAGGTACAGGGATATTATTTCGTATTATCGGATCCGATTTAATAGGGGCAGAAGCGGTTGAATTATTATAGGTGCCATTGCGAGTGGAATTTGTTTTACACCTACCTTTTGGTCTTCGTTTTTGTTTTTTTCTGGATATAGTCGTGGATGATGGGGTTCAATTTGGCCTAGGATAGGCCTTTCCTTAGGCAGATCGGGGGAACCGCGATCTGCAAATCTTGTCTAAGTTCTCGAGACGATGTTTCAAACGTTCATGGTTGAACAAATCTTCTAATGGTAAATATTGGGTCGGTAGGAACTGCTGCAGGGTTTGTGGTGGAGGGGAGAAGATTGCGCAAGTAGGGCATGACAGCACGTTCTTTTCGGTAAACGGCGATTGAAGGGTATCCCAATCCGTTCTTGTCTAACGACAATCCCCAAAAGTTCTTTAGTTGGGGCACCTAATATGTAAGTTTAATTGGACATATTGTAAATTTAAAACTCTGGACAAATGTGGCCAGCTGCTGGGTCGTTCCCTCAGACGATCAGGAATGTCGCTCGATTGACCGCGCACCAAAAAACACGGACGCGCCCTTAGAATCCGCCGACGTAGAAGGAGGCCTCTCCAGCCCCGGACAAATTGCATATGAGGGCACATGCCGCCCCTAAGACCGTCCCTGGAGCTGTAGGTGGGAGAAGGTCCCCCAACACAAACATGTGGGAAGAGAACGAAGTTACAGCAGCTGTACCACGAAATTTTTTCATTGATCTCCAAAGATGGGACGGTTCAAGAAAAATTGCAAGCCTTAGGCACGCCAGTGTTGATAATGTGGACAACGAGCCCACGTCTCGATTTGATTTCTGGTTGATCTGCTGGTGGCTGTAGTTTCTGCAGTGCATGTACTTGCCAATTCTGAGCAATTTGTAGTGAGACTTGCGACCGCTGTGTTCTGCGCTTAGTGGCGCACATATCCATAGCAAAGGCCGAAGTGGCAAAATTCAGTAGGGGTTGGATTTCTATTAGGCAATAACTCAGTGTCATCTCATCCGGCATAGTACTGTGCTTCCTTTGATACTTGGCTAGAAAATAGCCATAGGAGAATACAAACAGCTTCTTGATCTTGAAGCCTACAGTAGCGTTCTATATATTTGATTTCTGGTTGATCTGCTTTCCCCTCACCCGCCATATCCCAAACTTATGAGAACGCTACTACACTTAACTTGGTGCAGGCTGGGACCGAGTCTGACCCTGGGGCTGGTCATATACTGCCGACGCAGAGAATTGCGGGGCCTACCTCGGTCCAGGTCTCAAAGGCCTACTATACCTCCTCCCACCCCTCCTCCACCTCCTCCTCCTCCGAATTACCATCCGTGGGCATGGCGCCATCAGTCGGTAGCTCTAGGCACAGCAGCAGTGCCGTCGCTAAGCGACAGCAGGCGGTGCTGAAACTGCTGAGCCTAGGCGATAAAAGGCACACCGCCCAAGAGCTATTACAGGGCATTCCACATCAAAGTTGTTAACTTTGTCGCCACCCTGCTGTGTAATCCCCAAAATATACTTGCAAACTTTTACCATTTAGGGATATTATTTCAGCGCTTCTTGCGCATCTGTTTACATTCCCCTCACCCGGCATATCCTAAACTTATAAGAACGCTACTACACTTGATCTTATACAAAAGGTTCTTAGAAGTGCTGTTTGGGGAGTAGCCTATAGACAGGGGCTTGGATTGGCGAAAGCTCGCCTGGCAGCGGAGCGCCAGCTCCATGCCAAGATCCAACTAACATAGTTTTAACTGCAGCACCTTTAATCTACTACTAGTTCACTGCCTCCATACATGGTCCCCTTATCAAACGAGCTGTGTCAGGCAGAATTTTGGGTTGTTTTCATGGCTTCCATGTTAACTTTGTCGCCACCCTGCTGTGTAATCCACAAAATATACTGGCAAACTTTTATCATGTACCGATATTATTTGAGCGCTTCTTGCTCACCTCCTTTGGTTCCTCTCTGCCACCCATTGGTTTGAAGCCTGAGTCCATTTAGGGTATGTCGCCATGCCACTCTCTAGCCTGCCGCTGCTGCCGCTGCCTCTGCATGCCGTCCCCTATAGTGTCAGGGTCAATTATTGGATGTTTTAGATGCTATCTAGCTTCATTCTGTCACTCTGTCATGGCCATGCTGTTGCCCATAATTTTGGCATAATGGTGCGATTAAGCAGCCTCAGAGGCATCCATGCATGCTGCCCCTGCTGTTTCCTGTCCATTTCCGTGGTGTTTCCATCCTTTTCTGAGGTTCCCAGGTGTTTGGCCAAGCTTCCCTGTGCAGAGCCTTGGTCCCCTTGAAAAATGCTCGAGTCTCCCATTGACTTCAATGGGGTTCGTTATTCGAGACGAGCACTCGAGCATCGGGAAAAGTTCGTCTCGAATAACGAGTACCCGAGCATTTTAGTGTTCGCTCATCTCTAATTATGATGCATTTGAACTGAAACACATCGATAGGTTTGGCATCAAGGGGCCTGGTCAGTTAGCCTTTATTGTATGCGATTCTCATTTTTATACTTGTAAGGGCGTAACTCATTAGGCAGCTTCACAACAATTGGCTAGTTTAATCAGTTTATAACATAATGAAATTAATAATTAGTATGTCATGATGATATGACAACTAAGTTCACAACCATATGAGAAAAACAAGTTGTTTTTTTCACTAATATTAAAGGTCCTCCATGTAGATTATGATTCATATTATCATAGAGCGCTACACAAATATGTGTTCAAATATAGTGAGTGATTATAAGTACATTAAAACAAATGTACAGAATCTGTCCCTATCGGTGTGAATTCACCCTTGTAAAAGATAAGTTTGTCTCATTTTTTCTATTTAATATTAAATTAGCATTATATAACAATTTTGCAACATGATAAGGTACACTAAAAGGAAAAAAGGTTAATAAGTAAATATGATTTTCTTTGTAAGGCTGGGTTCACATCAAGTTATTTCTATACGCTAAGCGCATACGTTGGGTAAGCGACTGAGGTATACGCTTAGCATATACATTGACAAATGTGGCAGACTGAGGCATAGTTGTTGCCTCAGTCTGGCCACTAAACTTTCTGTAAGACAAACAAAATGTAGTAAAACAAACTTATTAAAAATAAACCGTCATCAAACAATAAACATAAAAAGTAATTCAAGAAGGATGTAAGCTATATATAAGAAATATAGTCTTTATTAGTCATAATCAACACATAGGAACAATTTAAAAACAAAAGAGCAATGCATGAGAGTAATAAAGTAGGCTAAAGATCCAGCAGGGATAAACACAACATATCATAGATACATAATGAAGCAATGGGTACACCTAGGACATAATTACCATACCAAACAATCAGACATGCACTGCACGACCCCGACACGTGTCTCGCTAAGGCTTTCCCTTCCCTTTTTGTTTATTGTGTGTTGATTATGACTAATAAAGACTATATTTCTTATATCTATCGCGTCCATCCCTTTTGACTTAACTTTTTATGTTTCTTGTGTGCTACCTGTGTGTTCTATGCAAATAGACTGCACCATTCATACATATGTTTAGAATCTGCTCAATTTCTGCCTTTTTGCGATGTTTTTGCATAGGAAATTCTCAGATACCTCAAACATAAAATTGAGCAAAAACTTCGAAATTGAAGTTAACTCGTTAAAAAAAAAAAGCAAAAATGATGCTTGCGCAAAAATTTGTGACAATTATTCGCCAAAAAGCTACATAGTACTAATGATAAATCTCCCCCAATGGCTGGATTTTGGTACAAATGGTACACAACTATGACACAATGCACTGAAAGATACCAGAATGACAGAATGGGACGCAAGATGGCTCAGTGGTTTGCACTTCTGCTTTGTGGCACTGTGGTCTTATATTAAAATCCAACCATGTGGGGAACTATATTGTGAGCCCTGTTAGAGATCACCCTGCTGGGTGATGAGAATAACTGAATATGAAAGAAAAATAGTAAGCTAGTAACACCATTCTATTAACTTTACTCCTAAAATATGAACTGGGAATACATCAAGGATAATAATATATAAAAAGTGTACACTGTATCTTTTCAGTAGCAGGATTCTGTTTTTAACTTCTTTGGATTTATTTACGCTTCCTAACAAATAGCATTTTTTGTTAATTGAATAACACACCTTTTCACTTGTAAAACTTGTCAGACAACTTTTATCTGGACTTCATCATCTGCCTTTTATCACATTTCTTCCACATTTGTATATATCTACTATAATTTTAAGCTGAGTTTTTCTTTTTCTTGAAAATAGATAAATCAAGGGCATATATTTTTCACAAAGCTGTAACATATGAGATTCTGTCCCGATGCTTTTGTAAAGAGAGAAAAAGTCAAGGACAAGCCATTGCTCCACCCTCTTATCAGTGCGTGGAAAAAGGAATTAGTTACCATAGGTTAGTATCACAGTTTATTTTATTTCTTGTTGATCACTGAAATAATGTGTCACCTTTAAATTCTATAATATTAATCGGTTTCCATTTCTTTTCATTTACAAGATTTATTTTGTTATTTTTCAGTCTGCGTCCATAAAGAAATGATGCCCTGCTCACTACAACGTATTTTCATTTCATGCATCTTTATAGCGTGCATTTTCATGTTGTTAATATGTATAATGCAACCTCATGATCCTGAAGTGAGTCATTTTCCTAATACTGGTGTTAGATCCTTTGTAGCATTAGAGGACAATAAAACCTTCATTATTTCTACATATCATGATTCCAGACAATTTAATTTACTAAGAATACTTGCTATAGTCCATAAAACTGTGAAAAACATTTACTGTTTGTTCCATTGTAAACAAAATGTATATTTACAGGGGAGAGCAAACATTGATATTTTTAAAGACAATTTTGGATTCCCTTATCAGACTGCAAATATCCTCTGTCCAAGCCCACCCCAGTGTGACTATGACTACATGTCTGTCCATACAAACAGCTCAACAGACATGAGGAAAATTCCAATTTTTAAGATTCAAAAAGATCATATAGGGTAATTTTCTGCCAATTTTACTGTCTGCATTTCTGCACTTTATGGGAAATATAATAACGCTTTGCAGGTGATTCAGGCTATTGAAATGTATAAATTACTAGGGGCTTCAAGAGTCACTATCTACAACATTAGCTGCCATGAGAATGTGGACAAGATTCTTAAACATTACATTCGAGAAGGTGTTGTAGAGGTAGTACCCTGGCCAATAGACAAATATTTAAAAACGTCAAAAAAATGGAAATATGTTAAAGGACTTGACAGTGAAATTGGATACTATGGACAGATTGCATCTCTAAATGATTGCATGTACCGAAACATGTATAAAAGTGAGTTTGTACTACTAAATGACATTGATGAAATTATTATTCCAATAAAACATTGGGACTGGTCATCTTTAATGAGGAATCTCCAAAAAAGGTACCCACAGACTAGTGTTTTTCGTTTTGAAAATCATGCCTTTCCATCATCAATAAATGCAACTGGACCTTCCCTATGGAATCATGTTCCTGGAATTAATATTCTTCAATATCCATATAGAGAGCCTGGTGATGAAATGTCTATCAAGCCACGAAAAATGATTGTAAACCCTCGGAAAGTTATTCAGACCTCAATCCACTCAGTTCTCAAGGCTGAAGGATATTCTACAGATGTTTCACGGGAAGATGGTATTCTATTTCACTGTAAGGCAAAAAGAAATATGAAGATTCCAGAGAAAGACTTAATCAGAGACGATATCTTATTGAGATACAATATATCCTTAGTGCCTAATATTGATAAAATTGTTCAGAAGCTTTTTCCACAGCACTAGCTAATATACAAGGGAATGTTTATACTTCATTGTACTGTCCGTTTTCAAATCGGTATTGTATACTGCAATTAATAACAGATATAATCAGGCTTAGGAGCCTTGTTCATAAGGTACACATATAGGTTGCCTAGTTGGCTAACTCACTTTTCAAGTCAAGAAAAATACATCCATAAATCGTATAATACAAGTTATACTAGTATGGTGGCTAGATGTACTAGATACTAGTATAACTTGTATTATACGGGCCACTGCTCGACCAGTAACGCTTGACCAGGAGACGGAGCATCGAAGACTGGTGAGATCCACCCTATTATTCCTTACTGTCCGGATTAATGTTGGTCCGTGGTTTTGAGATGATGCACTGTGTCATATGCTATACAGGAATTCACTAAGGCACGGTGAGGTATTAATGGGGACCGTGCCAGACAAGACTTATTGGAGGTCTGAATGAGCTCCCTTTCTGATGTGTTTTTGCTGACTAGATGGTTGATGTGCATACTATTGTGGTTCACTGTGAACTTATTTTATCAGTAATTATTAAAAGTTACGTTTTACTTATGGTACTGGTACATTCTGCTGGATTTCTTACCCCACATTTAATGAAAGAAAAACCCACAATGAAATAACTTGAATCTGACAAAAGTAAAAATATATTACATTTCTATGACATTGCTTTTCAACCATGCTTCAACAGAATTAAGAAAAAAACTCATGAAACAAGCCTGGACAAAAATAATGGATCCCTAATATTTTATTGCACAACTTTTTGAGGCAATCACCACAATCAAACAATTTCTGTAACTGTCAGTTAGACTTCTGCACCTCTTAACAGGTATTTTGGACAATCCTCATGAGCAAACTTCTCCAGTTGTCTGGGGTTTTAAGGGTGTCTTTTCCAGAAGGGAATGTTTCAGCTACTTCCAAACATGTTCAGAATAGTCCAAAGTTTTCCTCTTAATTAGTCTTGGGTGTTTTAGCTGTTTGTTTTGGGTCATTATCCTGTTGCAGGCTTTCTGACACTGGGCAGCATATTTCTCCCTGGAATCCCTTGATAGTCTTAAAATTTTGTTGTACCCTGCACAGATTCAAGACAACCTGTGTCAGATAAAGCAAAGCAGCCCCAGAACATAACAGAGCCTCCTCCATGTTTCACAGTAGGGACATAGTTCTTTTCAAAATAAGCTTCATTTTTCCATCTGTGAACATAGAGCTGATGTCAAAAAGTTTGATTTAAGTCTTTTCAGTCTCAACATTTTCCCAGAAGCGTTGTGGCTTGTCAACATGCCGTTTTGCAAATTCAAGCTTTGCTTCTTTTATGATTTGTTTTCAGCAATGGTGTCCTCCTTGGTCGTCTCCCATTAAGTAAACTTTAGCTCAAACAACGATGGATGGTGCAATTTGGCACTGATTTGAGCTTGAAATTCATCTTTAATCTATTTAGAAGTTTTTCTGGGCTCTTGCTGCTATTTGTATTATTCATCTCTGTGATTTGTCATCAATTTAACAACCTCCAGGGAGGTTGGGTACAGTCCCATATATCTTACATTTCTGAATAATATGTGCCACTGTAGTCCCAGGAACATCATGCTGCTTGTAGATGGTCTTATAACTTATATACAGGCCCACTGACTGATTACAAGATTGTAGACACCTGTGATGCTAATTAGTGGACACACCTTCATTTAACATGTCCCTATGCAAAAAATTTTTTCAAGAGTACCACCATTTCTGCTCAAGCATGTTTCACAAGTTAAATTTTTTAAAAAAAATTCTGTTGAAGCATAGTTGAAAAGCAAGGTCTACATTCTATTCTCTCATTTTCATAGAAATCTAATTAATTTTTACTTTTGTCAGATTCAAGTTATTTCTGTAACAATTGTGGAGTTTTCTTTCATTAAACAAGGGGTACCAACAATTTTGTCCACATGTGTATCTCTTCCTCATATTTTAACTCTAAAGGGCCTCATATAAACTTTGCACTGGAGCTCACTAAGTTTATATTACCTACATTACATTACCAGTCAATATGCCTTTAGGATTTCTGACATATTCATATTAAATAAGTGTTATTAATTCTTCATTTTTTATTTGGCTTTTGCATGTACCATTTGTGATTAAGTAATTCTTAAGGTGCTTATCATTTATTAACCAAATTGTATTAGTTATTTCTGGAAGGGATGAAAAAACACCACCAAATTTGTTCTTGCTTGTACCGTTTATCATACATCAAAAATAACACAATGATTACTATGCTTATTTTTATTATCCCAAGGATCAGTGTGAATAAAGTGAAAAATCAGATAGAAAATAAAATCTCAGTGATGCCATGTTTTGAGAAACAAAACTTCTGCATTTTTCCATGGGTGGAGCTGGTTTAAGTTTTTTTTTTGCAGAACAAGCTGTTGTTTTTTTTAGTCCTACAAACAAATAAATCAAATTCTAAGGGGCATCTGACATTTTGTTTACTGTATATGATATTAATTGCTGTAGTCTATTTTAATCTTTTAAATTTATTATACATTTTCATTCAAAGGAAATCTACCACCAAAATCAAACATGATAGTCCATGGATACTTACTCATAGATCCAAGCACTGGGACTGTGGTAATCTAAAATTTGTCATCCATGGCCTTTTTGCTTTAACCCCTTACAGACATATGAGGTATCTGTATGTCATATATCGGCTGTGGGTGTCTATAGAAGGCTAATGGGCTGAGCCCTCTTCATACAAGGTGAGCGTTTGCTGCATATTGCAGCAAACACCCACCGGTAACACCTTTGATTGACCCTTTGATTGCCACCATGAAGCCTCTGGTAACCATTTTGGCTGAGATTATGTAATCTGTCACCAAAGTTGTATGGTGTCTATAGATCTGTTACATTGTGCCAGTGGCACATTGCAATAGATCATGTGTAAAATCCCAAAATACGACCATACTATATAGTAAGATCAATCAGACAACCTAGGGTTAAAGTACCCTAGGGGTGTCTGAAAAATAGTAAAAATAAAACATGGTAAAAATTATAAAAAGAAAATGAAAAAAAACTAAAAACTGTATGCAAACAGTAAAAATCAGGTATCCCTGTGTCCCAAAATCACAAAAACAAGTACAGTTATTCCTGATGTTGAACGCCGTAACAGAAAGTTGTACCCAAATGTCCGAAATGCCACTTTTTGCAAAAAATGTCGAAACAAAGAATTTTTTTGTGCAGAAGGTTTTAATTTTTAACTGTATTAAAACCCAATAAAACCTACATAGATTTAGTATCCCTGTGATCGCACTGCCCCAAAGAACAAAGGAGACAGAGATCACAGTAACGTCTCACCAAGCATCATAGATGCATGATGAGGTGCCATTACTGCCCAAAATAATTGCCAAGCATAAAAGTATGCTTGCAAATTATCCCCTGTAGTGCGTGAGCTGAGCGGTCCAGCATGCACAGCAATCGTGTAGAGGACATAACATTAGAAACGCAGCTCAGTACACACTACTTCGTTGGTAGCGTCTAGAATGGAGCTGCTCCAGGAAGCATCGAAGTCACGGGAGGGACGGAGCTTCCGGGAAAGGGGTGTGGCTTTCTTACAAATTCTCCTCACAGTGCAGGAAGTAGAGCTGTAATGGCTGCTTGCAAGTAGAACTCGTTAGGGTTCTGTGTGTATACATGTGTATGGAGGTGAGGGGGCTTGACAGGAGTGGATATGATGGTTGTAGTAAGGTCAGGGAAGATATGTATGTTACATGGGACTGCATGACTGGCAAGTGCTGCGGTGGCATGAGGTGTATGTTACATGAGACTGCTTGTCTGGCAGGGGCTGCGGTGGCATGAGGTGTATGTTATATGGGACTGCATGTAGAGCCTATACAAACGTCAGCACCGCTTGTATATGCAGTTTTGCTCTTTAAAAAACTGTCAGGTGTATAAATCCACCTGAGAGTTTTCTCCTCTCTCCCATAATCCTGCCTGCGGAGCTGCAGCAGATTCCTGAGCACGTGACCTGGGCTAGAAAGTCATGTGACTGGAGCACTGATAACAGTGATCCTATGGGATCACCATAAGATCACTGTTATATGTGATATGCATAAACAATATCTAAAAACACATTAAAAATGACAGCCGCAAATTCAATTAATAAAAATTTTTATTAAATTAAAAAATTTAATAAAATTTCTTTTTAAAAAAAGCTTTTTATAAAGCAAACATCATGGATCTGCAGTGTCATCTGCAGTTTGGCAACTGGGGCTCAGCCACGTATGCCGCAGTCTGGTCACTTGGGGGGTGGGGTGGGGAAGTGTGTGTTAGCCGTAGTCTGGAGGTTTGGTGTCAGCAGCGTTAGCCACAGTCTGGTGGTCGGAGATTTCGGCGGCTGCAGTCGCAGTGTGGTTAGGGGGTTGGTGGGGTCAGCTCCAGTCTGGTCAATGCATGATGTATATACAAGTTGAACACGCTAAAACATGGGAAATTGAGCACCAAAGAACGGCTCAATGCCAATGTGTTTGTCCCTATATAATTCTATACCATGATGTTTGTTGGTTAACATAAAATAAACCCTATTGTACATCCCCCCACAAAAGGATGAAAAAATCCAACAAAAGACACTAAGTAAACGAATTGTAAGAAAGTAATGAAATAGAATTACTTTATTATAACAAAATATCACACTTGTTTTTAAAATGATTTTGTCCCAGGTGGAATGCAAGAAAAGATTACATACCGGGCAGCAAATCAGAAATCGTAAGGATATTACTGTATATACACGAGTATAAGCCGAGTTTTTCAGCACAATTGTCCCCAAAATATGGGACGTGCAACTGTTCACACTTAAACTTTATTATAGTTTGGTTCTGGTTAACTAAAGTCTGGAGATTTAGGGTAAGTATGCTAGGTTAACCCTGACCATACACTAAGGGCCGGGATTACCCTCGCCTTCTACCCTGGGGCGCCTTCCTGGCTCTCAATAGCGATTAGCAATATGTGAACCTTAAAGACACACATATCGCTGGTTACTGGACGGAGAAGTCATTGTTTAGGCAACTGCAACGCCTGGGTCATATGTTGAGAGGACGCCGGCGGAGAGAGAGGAGGCGGTTGCAGGGAGCTCAGGTAGTTAAGTATTATTATTTTATTTTTTTTATTAAATAGTAGTGGGCCAAGCACAGAACCCTGGGGTACACCACTCATAACTGGTGACCATTCCGAGTAGGAATCATTGACCACAACTCTCTGGATACGATCCTTCAGCCAGTTTTCAATCCAATTGCAAATGATTCCTGCCAAACCGATAGACCTTATTTTACCCATCAGGCGTCTATGAGGGACAGTGTCAAATGCCTTTGCAAAGTCCAAGAACACAATGGGGGTCATTTACTAAGGGCCCGATTCGCGTTTTCCCGACATGTTACCCGAATATTTCCGATTTGCGCTGATTTTCCCTGTATTGCCCCGGGATTTTGGTGCACGTGATCGGATTGTGTCACATCGGCGCCGGCATGCACGCATGAGAACGCGCCGCTGGATCTCAAACGGACCGGGTAGGTAAATCTGCCCCAATATCCACAGCTGCTCCTCCATCCCAGGATCTACTCACCTCTTCATAGAAGCAGATCAGGTTAGTCTGACAACTTCTATTCTTAGTAACCTCATGCTGGCTGTCACATTATACTATTTGATGTCAGATACTCCAGTATATAGTCACTAACCCTTCCACTATTTTACCCACATATTTTTTTAATATACAGGGGGCTGGCAATATACTGAGGTCAAGGGGCTGGCAATATACTGAGGTCAAGGGGCTGGCTGGCTATATACAGAGGGCTGACTTGCTATCTACTATGGGGCTGCCTGGCTATAAACTGGGGAGCAGGGACTGGCTGGCTATACACTGGGGCATGGTCTGGATATATAGTGGGGGGCAGAGGGCTGGCTAGCTATATACAGGTGGTCCCCTACTTAAGGATGCCCAACTTACAGAGGACCCCTAGTTAAAGACGGACCCCTCTCCCCACTGTTACCTCTGGTGAAGCTCTGTGGATGCTATTACTATAGTCCCAGACTGCAATGATCAGCTGTAAGGTGTCTGTAATGAAGCTTTATTGATAATCCCTGGTCACATTACAGCAAAATAATTTGAAACTCCAATTGTCACTGAAAAAAAATGTTTTCTGGCACTGGCTGTTTAGTGGTGGCTTGGGCTACCTACATACTGAAGGCATGGGCATCCCAGCACATACTCGGGGTATGTGCTGACTATATTCTGGCTAGATATATCCTGAGGGCATGAGGGCATAATATATAATGAGGGGGAAATTATATGGTAGTATATATCATAATATATTGAGGGATTACTTAGTATTATGTGTATATGCAGGGGGCACTTTGCTGTTATCTAGGGGACATTATATTGACTATGACTATTTTTAGGGACAGAGTGTGGAGATGGGAGAGCAAGGCTGAAAATAAAGACACAGACAACATTTTGTGACCAACAAAAGTAATTTATTAAGAACAATAGAAAAAACTGCAAAGAACATATTAGATATCAAAAAATTCCCTAGTGAAAGACCGAACACGAGGCCGAGCCCCAGCCTGCGAATTATAAGTCTTTTTTAGAGATGAGCGAACATGCTCGTCCGAGCTTGATGCTCGGTCGAGCAAAAAAAACAAAAAGAAGTAAAAAAAAAAAAAAAGTTATAACTCTCATTTTAAAAATGTTTAACCCGAGGGCTAGGGGTAGAGGACGAGGGCGGGGACGTGGGCGTCCAACTACTGCAGGGGTCAGAGGCCGTGGTCCTGGGCGGGGTGAGACACCACCTGCTGATGAGGGAGCAGGGGAACGCCGCAGAGCTACACTCCCTAGGTTCATGTCTGAAGTTACTGGGACTCGTGGTAGAGCACTGTTGAGGCCAGAACAGTGCGAACAGGTGATGTCGTGGATTGCTGACAATGCTTCGAGCAATTTGTCCACCACCAGTCAGTCTTCCACGCAGTCCACCCATGTCACCGAAATCCCCACTCCTCCAGCTCCTGCACCTCAGCCTCCTCCCCCCCAGTCTGCCCCCTCCCAGGAAAATTTGCCATTTGAACCGGCATACTCTGAGGAACTGTTTTCTGGACCCTTCCCACAGTCACAAACCACTTGTCCGGTTGCTGCTGAGCAATTTTCCGATGCCCAGGTTTTCCACCAGTCACAGTCTGTGGGTGATGATGACCTTCTTGACGTAGTGGAAGTGTGTAAAGAGGTGTCCGACGATGAGGAGACACGGTTGTCAGACAGTGGGGAAGTTGTTGTCAGGGCAGGAAGTCCGAGGGGGGAGCAGACTGAGGGATCGGAGGATGATGAGGTGACAGACCCAAGCTGGGTTGAGAGGCCGGGTGAACACAGTGCTTCTGAGACGGAGGAGAGTCCTCGACCTGAACAGGTTGGAAGAGGCAGTGGTGGGGCCAGACGGAGAGGCAGGGCCAGAGCTGGTGCATCAGCGCCACTGTCAACTAGTGAAGCTCCCGTGGTGAGGGCTCTTGCGGCGAGGGCTAGATCTTCAGAAGTGTGGAGGTTCTTTAAGGAAACACCGGATGACCGACGGACTGTGGTGTGCAACATTTGCCAAACCAGGCTCAGCAGGGGTTCCACCACTACTAGCTTAACTACCACCAGTATGCGCAGGCATATGAATGCTAAGCACCCCACTCAGTGGCAACAAGCCCGTTCACCTCCGGCCGTGCACACCACTGCTCCTTCCCCTGTGTCAGCTGCTAGTCAGCCCCCTGCCCAGGACCCTGGCACAAAAACCCCATCGTCGCCTCCACGATCCTCCACAGCATCCACCAGCGTTCAGCTCTCCATACCCCAGACGCTGGAGCGGAAACGCAAATATAGTGCAACCCACCCGCACGCCCAAGCCCTTAATGTGCACATCTCCAGATTGCTTAGCCTGGAGATGCTGCCCTATAGGCTAGTAGAGACCGAGGCCTTTCGCAACCTCATGGCGGCGGCCGCCCCTCGGTATTCGGTCCCCAGCCGCCACTACTTTTCCCGATGTGCCGTCCCAGCCCTGCACCAGCACGTGTCAGACAACATCATCCGTGCCCTGACCAACGCCGTTTCTGACAAGGTCCACCTGACCACGGACACGTGGACGAGTGCTGCCGGGCAGGGCCACTATATATCGCTGACGGCACATTGGGTTAACTTGGTGGAGGCTGGGACCGAGTCTGACCCTGGGGCTGCTCATATACTGCCGACGCCGAGGATTGCGGGGCCTACCTCGGTCCAGGTGTTTCAGGCCTACTATGCCTCCTCCTCCTCCCACCCCTCCTCCACCTCCTCCTCCGAACTACCATCCGTGGGCACGGCGCCATCAGTCGGTAGCTCTAGGCACAGCAGCAGTGCCGTCGCTAAGCGACAGCAGGCGGTGCTCAAACTGCTGAGCCTAGGCGACAAAAGGCACACCGCCCAAGAGCTATTACAGGGCATCACGGCGCAGACTGATCTGTGGCTGGCACCGCTGAACCTCAAGCCGGGAATGGTTGTGTGTGACAACGGCCGTAACCTGGTGGCGGCTCTGCAACTCGGCAGACTGACACATGTGCCATGCCTGGCCCATGTGTTAAATCTGATAGTGCAGCGTTTCCTCAAGACATACCCCAATCTGTCTGATTTGCTCACGAAGGTGCGCCGCATCTGTGCGCATTTCAGGAAGTCCAGCCCAGATGCTGCCACTCTCAGGGCAGCGCAGCGCCGCCTCCAACTGCCCGCTCACCGACTGTTGTGCGACGTGCCCACGAGGTGGAATTCAACACTGACCATGTTATCCAGAGTTTACCAGCAGCGCCTCACGGCGGCACTTTAAATTTGGCGGCGCTCCGATCGCCGCTCCCCCGAACGTCATCGGGGGGTGGCGATCAGTTGCCATGGTAGCCTCGGCTCTTCGTTTGACCCGAGGATACATGGCCTCTGCATATCCATTACAATGAGCCTGTGGCTCATTGTAATGTATAGTGAGCAGAAATGCCATATACTGCGATACAGTAGTATTGCAGTATATGGCAGGAGCGATCAGACCATCTAGGGTTAATGTACCCTAGATGGTGTAAGAAATAGTGGGAAAAAAAAGAAAAAAAAAGTTTAAAAAATGTAAAAAAATAATAAAATATTAAAAGTTCAAATCACCCCCCTTTCCTAGCAGTAGCTGTCACCACCAGTGTAGGGGCAAGGTGTCAACCCCCCCAAGGATCAAATGTTGATGGTCTTTGCTTCAGTAACACCAAAATACGGCCTACATGTGCTAAAAGGGATAACAAATTAGTACATTTACTCTCCATTATGGCATCGCCATGATGCGCTCCTGGAGGGGGTTCCCTTTTTCCTTAATACGTCAAATCATAAATTGGCTATCAAATACTAGACACCTACAAACAGAACATTAAGCCAATTCAAAAAATATATTTACTTTATTGCATATTCGTTAAAACAAAATATCACAGTACATATACAATTCAGCAGGAAGAAGCATGTGGGTCAATGGGGATATCACATAGAAATGTTAAAAACATGTGGGACGGGATAGAAAGGTGGGGTACATAGTCATATGGATCACAAACATATACAGTTTCAAATGCATAGTGCAATTCTAACCCAATAGTGGGTTACTGTGCAAATAATGCAATAAAGTGCTTACCATACAAATATATGTACACAGGTTCCCTACAGGTATGTAAAAATGCTCAATACATGTGCAAATCCTAAAATGGAAGCATACCTTTAGCCATCATACACCTCCCGTCTGCCACAAACAGATTCCCGACGCACGTTTCGGCGCTAGCCTTCGTCTGGGGGTGTGGTTACTCTAGCTGCACCAGAGTTTTATATCTGACTATCAGCCAATGGCAAAGAGGATCGCTCACCTGTTTTATATTTCTATGAAGCCGGACGGAGCTACCGAGCGCACGTACTGCGGCAGGTGTCCGCCCCCCGCCCGAGCCCAACCCCCACCACGTGACCGATCATGTGACGGTGACGTCACTGAGGGGCACGTGATCGGAGAAAGGTTGTCGGATCAGGGGGCGGGCCCCACCGCACTCGTGCGCACCCGGCCGGTACTCTGATTGACAGGTGAGTGATTGAAATAATAAAATAGAGAAGGATATTCAAGGGTTCGTGCTGGCATCCATACGGGGCGGAGTATATATCCAAGGAGAAATATATTGCTATTATTGGGTTTCAAAAAGATGTTTTTTACTTGCGTATTAATTTTGCGAACCCAGTGGTTCTTTTATCTTTATTCTATATACATATATATTAAATTTCAAATAAATGGTAACCATGAGGGAAAAAGTGAAAAAACGTGCAAAAATGGTGAATTGACAAGTGAGGAGAAACTAAGAAAAAGGGGGGGGGGGCTGGGAAAGGAAAAATTGTGTGCTAGTGCTGGGGAAAAGTGCAAATTACAGTGCTGTTCCCTGGCGTGGAGATCCATTGGACCAGTAGCTCCTAATTCTGTGGGTAACACAGCAAAAATTAGTAACACCAAAATGCGGGCTACATGTGCTAAAAGGGATAACAAATTAGTACATTTACTCTCCATTATGGCATCGCCATGATGCGCTCCTGGAGGGGGTTCCCTTTTTCCTTAATACGTCAGATCATAAATTGGCTATCAAATACTAAACACCTACAAACAGAACATTAAGCCAATTCAAAAAATATATTTACTTTATTGCATATTCGTTAAAACAAAATATCACAGTACATATACAATTCAGCAGGAAGAAGCATGTGGGTCAATGGGGCTATCACATAGAAATGTTAAAAACATGTGGGACGGGATAGAAAGGTGGGGTACATAGTCATATGGATCACAAACATATACAGTTTCAAATGCATAGTGCAATTCTTGCCCAATAGTGGGTTACTGTGCAAATAATGCAATAAAGTGCTTACCATACAAATATATGTACACAGGTTCCCTACAGGTATGTAAAAAATGCTCAATGCATGTGCAAGTCCTAAAATGGAAGCATACCTTTAGCCATCATACACCTCCCGTCTGCCACAAACAGATTCCCCGACGCGCGTTTCGGCGTTAGCCTTCGTCTGGGGGTGTGGTTCCTCTAGCTGCACCAGAGTTTTATCTGACTATCAGCCAATGGCAAAGAGGATCGCTCACCTGTTTTATATTTCTATGAAGCCGGACGGAGCTATCGAGCGCACGTACTGCGGCAGGTGTCCGCCCCACGCCCTAGCCCAACCCCCACCACGTGACCGATCGTGTGACGGTGACGTCACTGAGGGGCACGTGATCGGAGAAAGGTAATCGGATCAGGGGGCGGGCCCCACCGCACTCGCGCGCACCCGGCCGGTACTCTGATTGACAGGTGAGTGATTGAAATAATAAAATAGAAAAGGATATTCAAGGGTTCGTGCTGGCATCCATACGGGGCGGAGTATATATCCAAGGAGAAATATATTGCTATTATTGAGTTTCAAAAAGATGTTTTTACTTGCGTATTAATTTTTTGCGAGCCCAGTGGTTCTTTTATCTTTATTCTATATACATATATATTAATTTTCAAATAAATGGTAACCATAAGGAAAAAAGTGAAAAAACGGGCAAAAATAGTGAATTGACAAGTGAGGAGAAACTAAAAAAAGGGGGAGGGGGAGGGAGGGGGAAGGAAAAATTGTGTGCTAGTGCTGGGGAAAAGTGCAAATTACAGTGAGGGATTTGATTATACCACATGGGTCCCTAATCGTGTACAAATACAAGGCTATAAGATTGCGCATTGCAAAATTAATATCATACAAAATGTTGATATGACAAAAATTACATTTAAAAGGACTAAATGTGTTGTGATAAAGGTGTGCATAATGAAATTGTGATTTGGTCACAAATCAGTGTTGGTGTTTATGTGAAAGCATTTATACAAGGTTATTCATTTGTATATATAATAATATAAATCTGCATGTCATTGAATTATCCGTGTAAAAATAGAGAAACATCGTACTGATACTATAGTGCAAAAAGAACTTTTTTTCTCTCACAGAGTCAAAACCGAAATTAGTTTGGCAAGATATTACCGCATCAAATATTTTGAGGCTATCCGATAAATGGTACCACAATTGTTCATGTTCATGATTGGTGTCCAGTCACTATGTGTGGCACAGTAATGGATGACAAGAGCACTCCTTAAGACCCTCAAATCGCCATAATGTCATGTTCTGCAAAGCCTGCTAGATAGAAAGACAATGATTAAACTATCAAGACAAAAAGATTAAAAAAACAAAATAGAAAAGAGTTTAAAGTTTAAAAACCCGGTGCAGCCCGGGTCGGGAGTCAGAGGAATGGGGCATAGCTCAGGGTTTCGTTAAGACCTTGTGGGTTCAGTGTTTTAAGGGTCCAAATCCATCTCGTCTCACATTGCGCCAGCCTCTGCGCTACAGGGCCTCCTCTGATGTTACCTTCAATGTGATCTATGCCGCAGACACGAAGAAATTTGGGGTTACAGTCGTGAAATTCCCTAAAATGTCTTGCCACCGGGAGTCCATCGGTACAGAATTCAGGATTGTTTGCTGCCCTGATATCTCGTACATGCTCACGTACCCGGATCTTAAATTCCCTGGTGGTCATACCAATGTAAATCATGCCACAAGGACATGTGGCATGATATACTACCGCCTTTGTATTACAGGAGATTGTATGGGTGATGGTGTATTCTTTTTGATCACCCGAGTCCTTAAAGGTTCTGGTTTGAATAATGTTGGGGCAGGCTACACAATGGCCACAGGGTCTGCACCCCCATTTAGGGCCTCGGTTGTCTAAAAAAGTTTGGACTTCTTTCCTCACATGGTGGCTTTTAACTAGTGTATCCTGTAAATTCTTAGATCTACGGGCTGCTATCCCTGGATGTACAGGGATATATTTCTGTATTATCGGGTCCGATCTTAATAGGGGCCAGAAGCGTTCTAGAATTTCTCTCATAGGTTGCCATTGCGAGTGGAATTTTGTTATGAACCTCACCTTTTGGTCTTCTTTTTGTTTTTTCTCTGGATATAGTAGTTGGATTCTGGGTGTCGATTTGGCCCTATGATAGGCCTTTCTTAGGCATCTCTGGCTGTAACCGCGATCTGCAAATCTTTGTCTAAGTTCTCGAGCCCGATGTTCAAACGCTTCATCTGTTGAACAGATTCTTCTCATGCGTAAATATTGTCCTGTAGGAACTGCTGCAATGGTTTGTGGTGGATGGGAGGAAGATGCATGAAGTAAGGCATTGACAGGCCTTCAATTTTTTGTAAAAGGTCTGACGTGTCCCTCACATACGAGGGTAGGCATTCCACTATATCTTTTAAGTTTTAGTCGATAAATTTACCGACATTTTCAGTTAGCCCACCATTGCCCGAAATTATCGGGCGACCTGGGGGACAGTTGGAGTTCTTATGCACTTTTGGGAGTAGATATAGAGTGGGTGTTTTTGGTACCTTGACAAATAGTGCATCAGCACATTCTTTTGAGATCACTTTGTTTTTAATGGCTGCTTGTAGTAGGGAGTTTAGTTCTCCCACAAATTTGTTAGTAGGGTTATACGTCAATTTCCGATAACAAGTTTTATCTTTTAATTGCCTTTGAACTTCGGCTTCATACATATGTCTCGGCCATAGTACAATGTTGCCCCCTTTGTCCGCCTGTTTTATGACAACATCATCCAATTCCCTCAGATGTTTTAACGCTTTCCGCATACGCGGGTTTAGATTGTCATGATGTATGTTTCGCGGGATTTTCTCAAATTCCTGGGACACTAGTCTCACAAATAGTTCAATATTAGGATAGGCGGACAAAGGGGGAAACCTACGGGACCTTGGGCGGATACAAGCTGGAATCTTACCATGTGATGATTGAGTTTCCATCGATTCCTCCTCTAGTTCTTCGAGAGTTCGAACTGCTTCTTGTTCCATAGTTGTTGGGAAGATGTCTTTTGGGTCCTCAACATGGAACCACTTCTTATGGATGAGGGATCGGGCAAATATGTTTAGATCTTTTATCGCTTTAATTGTGTTATCGGAACCTTTATGGAATCGCGGTATGATCTCCATAGATAAAGCATGCATATAGTATTATAGTTGTATAAGTTTTAGTAACGTGACAACATATCCATAATGATGATGTTACACCCGTCCACAATGAACAAAAGATACCCCGACGCGCGTTTCGGCACTAGCCTTCGTCTGGGGGTGGTATCACTTTAGCTGCACTAGGTTTTTATGTGTCGTCCCACCAATAGTATGGTTATTATCTCACCTGATGGTGATTAACAGTTGATCCAGACATGTTACTTGGCGTGCGGAACCCGGAAGTGACCATCCTCCGGTCCGCATCCGGCCCCGCGCACGTGACCCGTCACATGACGCTGGCGTCATCGCGAGACACGTGACCGGGACTAGGATGAGGGAACCAGGGGGCGGGGCCCCACCGCATCCGCACGCACATAGTCCGGAATTGAAATGACAGGTGAGTTAAAGGGTTTTTGTTTTGAAGCATCCATATAAGCCCATTGATCAGCTAATTGCGATATACGGGCCGGTGAGACACATATCATAAGGACATATACTGGACATTATAAAATGAGGACTGACAGAATGTGGATACAAAGTACAGGCAGACAGAAAAATATATAGAATTATGATGTAACACCAATCAATGTTTTTACATACATTAAACATGATAAAAAAATTTTGTCTGTAAAAGATGGCATATTTATACATTTCTAAAGATTAAAAATAATTACTCTAAAGGGGGGTGGGGGGGTTTGGTACATCTTATTTTTACTCGTTGGGAAATAAGGTTCCAGAATGGTGACATAAATAAATAATTGACCGTACATATCATTAAAGGTGATATTAAACCACATATATCATTGGAAGTGCAGGGGAAGGAAAAAGGGGGGGGGGGAGAAGTGACTAAAGTGCTCAATTAGTGCATATTCAAATGTGCAAAGGTGCCAGTGCTAAAAAAGTGAGAGTGCTCCATGTGTATGGTCCGCCTGTGAAGGGAAAATCTGTGGGGGAAAAGAAGTGTTAGGTTAGTGACAAAATATCGCGTGCTCATGAAGCCATTTGACATGAATATCTTATGCTGCAAAAACTATATAGTGTCAGAATATTTTCTGATGGTGATGGTTGTAATTTCTTTAAGCACAGTGTACTGTCAATTGTGTCTCATAAGAAAAGGGGGGGGGGGATGAGTTGGCACTGCATACGGGGGTCATTTTATAGATTGAAAATGTTCTCCATTCTTGGTTAGGTATCGGGGATCAGGTAATCAGATATCAATATATTTGCATATATATGTGCTTCAGAATGTTGTACCATATTATACCCCTAAGTTTCTTTAGTGTGTCTATATGTCCCTCATAGATCTGATTAGCGAAACCAGTCCTGGGTGTTGAGAATTAAAATGTTGAACGGAGTCACATCAATATGGAAAAACGTTACACCAAAGAGATGAATCCCAACTCAACAGGTTCACCACCTCTTTAATTTCTGGCATCAAGACCATACTGTCAGAAATCCTCATATTTATCGGTCGTATATCAAGCGATGTCCTTACATTCTTATCATCCTCAAATCATGTTTTTCAGCACCTACTAAACATATAGACAGGGTCAACTATAAAGAGAAAAAACCAAAATCAATAGTATTTACACATTCCAAACGAAAAAGACAGGTGCGTGGGAAAAACCAACAGAAATTCAGACAGACATTCAAATTTAAAATTTAAAGTTTAAAAACCCAGTGCAAACCAGGTCAGGAGTCAGAGGAATGGTGCATAGCTCAGGGTCTCATTGAGGCCTTCTGGTCTTAATGTTTTGAGAGTCCAGATCCACCTTGTCTCACATTGTGCAAGTTTTTGTGCTGTTGGGCCACCCCTAATGTTGCTCTTAATGTGGTCTATGCCACGGACCTGAAGGAGTTTTGGATTACTTTGATGGTGTTCTTTAAAATGCCTCGCCACTGGGAGTCCATCTGTACAGAATTCAGGATCACTTGCCGCCTTAATGTCCCGTACGTGTTCCCGCACCCTAGTTTTCAGTTCCCTAGTGGTCAGGCCTACATATATCATACCACATGGGCATGTGGCATGATATACCACCGCCCTGGTATTACAAGAAATGGTATGTGTAATTTTATATTCTTTCAGGCCTCCTGAATCTGTAAAGGTATCTGTTTTTATAATGTTGGGACATGCCACACAACGGCCGGATACTTTACATCCCCATTTCGGGCGCTTGTTGTCTAAAAAAGTATGTTTCTCCTTTCTTTCATGGTGGCTTTTGACTAATATATCACGCAGATTCTTCGATCTGCGTGCTGCTATCCCTGGATGTGCTGGGATGTATTTTTGTAGTACCGGATCTGACCTCAATAGAGGCCAGAAACGTTCCAAGATCTGTCTCATGGGTTGCCACTGTGAATGGTATTCTGTGATGAATCTTACCTTTTGGGTCTCTTTGTTTCTCTTTTCTTTTTCTGGATATAGTAATTCAATTCTGGGTGTCGATTTAGCCCTATGGTAGGCTTTTTTTAGGGTTCTTTGGCTATATCCACGGTTGATGAATCTTTTCCGAAGTTCTTGCGCGCGGTATTCAAAGGTCTCTTCCGTGGAGCAGATTTTTCTCATACGTAGATATTGTCCCGTGGGGACAGCTTTGATAGTTTGTGGCGGGTGGGAAGATGAGGCGTGTAGTAGGGCATTGACTGCCGTCTCTTTTCTGTATACGTCCGATTGGAGGTAGCCGGAATTATCTTTCTCTAGAATGACATCCAAGAAATCGACTTTATTTTTATCACTTTTGTAAGTAATTTTGATGTTAGTGTCATTTTTGTTGACTCTCTGAATGAATGTGTCCAACTGCTGGGTTGTTCCCCTCCAGATGACCAGGATGTCGTCTATGTACCGCGCCCAAAATATGACGCGGTCCATCTCGACATCCCGGCCACCCGTAAGGAGGTCCCTCTCCCACAGCCCCAGGAACAAATTGGCATATGAGGGGGCACATGCCGCCCCCATAGCCGTTCCCTGGAGCTGTAGGTAGAAGGATCCCCCAAACACAAATACATTGTGGAGGAGAACGAATTCCAGCAGCTGTATGATCAAGTCCTTCATGCCATCCTCAAGGATGGTGGTACCCAAAAAGAATTGTACAGCCCTTAACCCGTCCGAATGCCTGATACTTGTATACAACGATTCTACGTCTAAGGTAGCAAGTATCATGTCCTCCTCAATATGTAGGCCTTCAATCTTTTGCAATAGATCTGCCGTATCTCTTATATAAGAGGGGAGGCATTCCACTATGCCTTTCAGATGGTAATCAATGAATTTTCCAATGTTTTCTGTCAGGCCACTCCTCCCCGAAATAATCGGGTGACCGGGTGGGCAGTTGGAATTCTTGTGTACCTTTGGCAACAAGTATAGAGTGGGCGTTTTTGGAATTTTTACGAATAGGGCATCAGCACATTCTTTTGGGATTACTTTATTTCTGATAGCCCCTTGAAGTAGTGTATTCAGCTCTTCCACAAATTTATTGGTGGGGTTATAGGTTAATTTCCTATAACACGTTTTGTCACGTAATTGTCTCTGGGCTTCCGCCTCATACAGGTGTCTAGGCCATAGGACAATGTTTCCCCCCTTGTCCGCCTGTTTTATAATTACATCATCCAACTCCCCCAGATGTTTTAGGGCCTTCCGCATCCCGGGGGTTAGATTGTCGTGTCGTATTTCTTGTGGAATTTTCTCAAATACCTTGGAGACCAATTTGACAAATAATTCAATCGTAGGGCAGGTGGACAGGGAGGGAAACTTGCGTGACTTGGGGCGTATACATGCTGGGATCTTACCATCTTGTGACTGAATGTCCCTCGATTCCTCCTCCAGTTCTTCAAGGATACGTACTGCTTCTTGTTCCATAATCGTTGGAAAGATGTCTTTCGGGTCCTCAATATGGAACCATTTTTTGTGAATGAGGGACCGAGCGAAAATATTGAGGTCTTTTATCGCTGTAAAATTGTTAAAGCGAGCACATGGTGAGAATGTTAATCCTTTCTCTAATACATGAGTTTCATCCGCAGTTAACTTATAATCAGTTAAATTAATTACCTTTAATTGTGTGGTGTTGGTGGCGCTCCTAGTCTCAGGTTTCCTTTTGTTTTCTGATGTGTCTTGGGCAAACTTCCTTTTGCCACCTCTGTCTTGCTGGATACGCCCTCTATGGTTGCCACCATCCATGCTGTCACTTTGTGATGTTGTGGACGAGAAGGAGGATGTTCTACTCATTGACCTCCTACCTGAACGTATTGGACGGGGTCTGCGCCACCGATATATCTGCTTTTGTTGGTAATCTCTCAAGTCTCTTGAGTACTTTTTACCTTTGACCTCTTGAATCTTTTTCTCCCATTCCACAAAATCCGTCTCCATCTGTTGGTAGAAGCTGGACAAGGATTCCTTAGACATTTTTTCCACCAGTATTGATTTAGTGGTTTCAATTTCTGCTTCCGCTTCCACTAGTGTTTTCCTGTATACTTCAATCAATAATTTCATTAGATCATTAGAGCATTTTGAACATACTTCCTCCCATTTTGTAATCATCTCCTCATCTTCGAGTTGAAAAGATGGGAACACCTGTATACGCAGGCCTCTTGGAATCAGGCCCTGCTGGATGTATTTTTCCAGTGAGATTTTGTTCCACCATGCCCTCGTTTTGCGGTGGAATAGATTTTTTAAAAGACCCTGGGATGCACAAACATTCCTCTGACTCTCTGTCGATGCAATAGGCTCACTCCCAAATACTTGATTAGCTTGTAAAAGCCAGGACTGTTCCCTGGCTTGAAAATCCATTGGACCAGTAGCTCCTTTTTCTGTGGGTAACACAGTAAAAATTAGTAACACCAAAACACGGGCTACATACATTAAAGGGATCTTATAGTTCGTTCATGACACACCAAATGTTGTCAGAATTCCCTTCTATAGACAGTCAAATCGTATAATTGGCTGTAAAGAATTAAACACCTAGAAACAAAAACATTAAGCCAATTTTGGACAAAAATATCTTTCTTTTATTAAACACTTAATTGCACAAAACAATTGTAATAAATGATTATCACAAATGGGTAGAAGAGGATATCACATTAAAAACATAAAATTCATGGGGCGGGGGTATATAGTATGCATAGTTATTGAAGGTGGGTCACGTATTCAAGACAGTTTTTATGTGCAAAAAAACAGCATTAAAGTGCAAAGTGCTATAGTGCAAATCTCATAACATTCTTACTGCCTTCAGTGCATATAGTATTATAGTTGTATAAGTTTTAGTAACGTGACAACATACCCATAATGATGATGTTACACCCGTCGACAATGAACAAAAGGTACCCCGACGCGCGTTTCGGCGCTAGCCTTCGTCTGGGGGTGGTATCATTTTGGCTGCACTAGGTTTTTATGTGTCGTCCCACCAATAGTATGGTTGTTATCTCCCCTGATGGTGATTAACAGTTAATCCAGACATGTTACTTGGCGTGCGGGACCCGGAAGTGACCATCCTCCGGTCCGCATCCGGCCCCGCGCACGTGACCCGTCACATGACGCTGACGTCATCGCGAGACACGTGACCGGGACCGGGATGACGGAACCAGGGGGCGGGGCCCCACCGCATCCGCACGCACATAGTCCGGAATTGAAATCACAAGTGAGTTAAAGGGTTTTTGTTTTGAAACATCCATATAAGCCCATTGATCAGCTTATACGGGCCGGTGAGACACATATCATAAGGACATATACTGGACATTTATAAAATGAGGGCTGACAGAGTATGGGTACAAAGTACAAGCAGACAGAAAAATATATAGAGTTATGATGTGACACTAATCGATGTTTATACATACATTAAACATATCTATAAAAGATGGCATATTGATACATTTCTAAAAATTAAAAATAATTACTCTAAAGGGGGATAGGGGGCTGGTACACCTTATTTTTATTTTTACTCTTAGGAAATCAGGTTCCAGAATGGTGACATAAAAAATAATTGGCCATACATGTCATTAAAGGTGATGTTAAACCACGTATATCATTGAGAGTGCAGGGGAAAGGAAAAAGCGGGGGGGGGGGGGGGGGGGGGAAGTGACTAAGGTGCTCAAAAATGTGCAAAGGTGCCAGTGCAAAATAATAAAAAGTGCTCCATGTGTATGGTCCACCTGTGAAGGGAAGATCTGTGGGGAAAAAGAAGTGTTAGGTTGGTGACAAAATATCACGTGCACATAAAGCCATTTGACATAAATATCTTATGCTGCAAAAAACTATATGGTGTCAGAATGTTTTCTGATTGTGATGGTTGTAATTTCTTTAAGTACGGTGTACTCTCAGTTGTGTCTCATAAGGAAGGGGGGGAGGGGAATGATGTTGGCACTGCATGCGGGGGTCATTTAATGGATTGAAAATGTTCTCCATTCTTGGTTAGGTATCGAGGATCGGGTAATCAGATATCAATATATTTGCATATATATGTGCTTCAGAATGTTGTACCATATTATACCCCTAAGTTTCTTTAATGTGTTTATAGGTCTGATTCACGGAACCAGTCCTGAGTGTTGAAAATTAAAATGTTAAACGGAGTCGCATCAATATGAAAAAACGTTACACCAAAAAGATGGATCCCAACTCAACAGGTTCACCACCTCTTTAATTTCTGGCATCACGACCATACTGTCAGAGATCCTCATATTTATCAATCGTATATCAAGCGATGTCCTTGCATTCTTATCATCCTCAAATCATGTTTTTCAGCACCTACTAAACATATAGACAGGGTCTATTATAAAGCGAAGAAGACCAAAATCAGTAATATTTACACATTCCAAACGAAAAAGACAGGTGCGTAGGAAAAACCAACAGAAATTCAGACAGACATTCAAATTTAAAATTTAAAGTTTAAAAACCCAGTGCAAACCAGGTCAGGAGTCAGAGGAATGGTGCATAGCTCAGGGTCTCATTGAGGCCTTCTGGTCTCAATGTTTTGAGGGTCCAGATCCACCTTGTCTCACATTGTGCAAGTTTTTGTGCTGTTGGGCCACCCCTAATGTTGCTCTTAATGTGGTCTATGCCACGGACCTGAAGGAGTTTTGGATTGCTTTGATGGTGTTCTTTAAAATGCCTCGCCACTGGGAGTCCATCTGTACAGAATTCAGGATCACCTGCCGCCTTAATGTCCCGTACGTGTTCCCGCACCCTGGTTTTCAGTTCCCTGGTGGTCAGGCCTACATATATCATACCACATGGGCATGTGGCATGATATACCACCGCCCTGGTATTACAAGAGATGGTATGTGTAATTTTATATTCTTTCAGGCCTCCTGAATCTGTAAAGATGTCTCCGTGCCACTCCCCGATGTCTCCGTGCTGCTCCGTGCCGCTCCCCGATGTCTCCGTGCCGCTCCCCGATGTCTCTGTGCCGCTCCCCGATGTCTCCGTGCCCCGATGTCTCCGTGCCGCTCCGTGCCGCTGCCCGATGTCTCCATGCTGCTGCTGCCCGATGTCTCCGTGCTGCCGCTGCCCCATGTCTCCATGCTGCCGCTGCCCCATGTCTCCGTGCTGCCGCTGCCCCATGTCTCCCAGAATTAGGAGCTACTGGTCCAATGGATCTCCACGCCAGGGAACAGTCCTGGCTTCAACAAGCAGACCAAGTTTTTGGGAGTGAGCCTATCGCAAATGACATCCAAGAAGTCTACTTTATTTGGGTCACACTTATATGTGAGTTTGATATTGACATCATTGGAATTTAACCTCTGGACAAATGTGGCCAGCTGCTGGGTCGTTCCCCTCCAGACGATCAGGATGTCGTCGATGTACCGCGCCCAAAAAATGACGCGGTCCATCTCGACATCCTGATCGCCCGTAAGGAGGTCCCTCTCCCACAGCCCCAGGAACAGGTTGGCATATGAGGGGGCACATGCCGCCCCCATCGCTGTTCCCTGGAGCTGTAGGTAGAAGGATCCCCCAAACACAAACATGTTGTGGAAGAGAACGAATTCCAGCAGCTGTATTACAAAGCTTTTCATGCCATCCTCTAGAGATGTGGTACTCAAGAAAAATTGCACCGCCTTTAGGCCGTCGCAATGTTTGATACTGGTGTACACGATTCCACATCTAGAGTGGCAAGTATCATATCCTCCTCCATGTGTAAACCTTCAATTTTTTGTAAAAGGTCTGACGTGTCCCTCACATACGAGGGTAAACATTCCACTATCTCTTTAAGTTGGTAGTCGATAAATTTACTGACATTGTCAGTTAACCCACCATTGCCCGAAATTATCGGGCGACCTGGGGGACAGTTAGAGTTCTTATGCACCTTTGGGAGTAGATATAGAGTGGGTGTTTTTGGTACCTTGACAAATAGTGCATCAGCACATTCTTACGGGCGATCGGGATGTCGAGATGGACCGCGTCATTATTTGGGCGCGGTACATCGACGACATCCTGATCGTCTGGACGGATATGACACTGAAGGTAATATCAGAGGAGGCCCTGTAGCGCAGAGGCTGGCGCAATGTGAGACGAGATGGATTTGGACTCTTAAAACACTGAACCCACAAGGTCTTAATGAAACCCTGAGCTATGCCCCATTCCTCTGACTCCCGACCCGGGCTGCACCGGGCTTTTAAACCCTTTTCTTCACCTTATTCTTCTCCATTTGTTTTTTAATACTTTTTGTTTTGATAGTCTAATTATTGTCTTTCTATCTAGCAGGCTCTGCAAAACTTGACACCATGGTGTTTTGAGGGTCTTAAGGAGTGCTCGTGTCATCCATTATTGTGCGACACACAGTGTCTGGATAAAAATCATGAGTATGAACAATTGTGACACCACTTATCGGACAGTTTCAAACATTTGATGCGGTAATATCTTGCTGAACTAACTTTGGTTTAGCTCCGTGAGAGAAAGAAAAATTCTTCTGCACTAGATTATCAGTATGATGTCTCTCTATTTAAACAGGGATAATCTAATGATATGCAGATTCATAACACTATACATACAAATGAATAACCTTGTATAAACGTTTCCACATAAACACCAACACTGATTTGTGACCAAATCATAATTTTATTATGCACATTTCCTATCCATTTATAATCACAACACATTCAGTCCTTTCAAATGTATATTTTTTTGTCATACCAACACTCTGTGATGATATAAGTTTTGTAATTTTATCGCTTTGTATTAGGACACGATTAGGGATATATGTGGTATAATTGAATCCTTCACTGTATTTTGCACTTTCCCCAGCACTAGGACACTAATCCCCTCTCCCTTTCTAGCCCTCTCCTCCCTCCCCCCCCCCCTTTTTTTAGTTTCTCCTCACTTGTCAATTCACCATTTTTGCACGTTTTTTCACTTTTCCCTTCATGGTTACCGTTTATTTATTTGAAATTTAATATATATGTAAATAGAATAGAGACAAAAGAACCACAGGGTTCGCAAAAATTAATATGCAAGTAATAACATCTTTGTTTGAAACCCAACAACAGTAATATATCTCTTCTTGGATATACACTCCGCCCCATATGGATGTCAGCACGAACCCTCGAATACCCGTATTACTTTTTTCCAATCACTCACCTGTCAATCAAAGTACCGGCCGGGTGCGCACGAGTGCGGTGGGGCCCGCCCCCTGATCCGACAACCTCTTCTCCGATCACGTGTCCTTCAGTGACGTCACCGTCACATGACCGGTCACGTGGTGGGGGTTGGGCTCGGGCGGGGGGCGGACACCTGCCGCAGTACGTGCGCTCAGTAGCTCCGTCCGGTCTATAGTGGACATGTATCATTTGCCAGTGCTTGTGTGCCAGCTTATAATGAAGTCCCAGCCAATCCGGCATTGCCAGATACATCAAAAGGATCTCGCTGGCAGAATTGTGCTATAGCCTGTGAAATTTCAGGCCTGAATACTTGCAGGCTATAGCTAGTGAAATTTTGCAATTACTGGTTGTTTTGATAGTAATTGCGATTATTTAAAGGCATAAAAACTGGTATACAAGTCCTGATAAATCTCCCCTTTTGTTCGCAATGATTTATGCTTTAACTTGCACCAGTTTTCTGGTGCAATGTTAAACTGTCGACCTTGTCTATCATCATAATTAGGAAAAATGGACAAATGTCTTGCTACTAGAGATGAGCGAGCACTAAAATGCTCGGGTACTCGTTATTCGAGTACTCATATACAGTCCCATCCACAGTTTCTGTGCCTCCTGCGCCTCTTACTCCTATACCTATGCACATACCATTACATAGATAGCGACATGTCATTCAGGCACAGATATCATCTCAGTAGCCATGGTTACGTAACCGGTATATATCCGCAGGCACACCAGAGAAATAGCCATAGTCAGCAAATCTGTGCCGGAGGAGAGGTCACCTCTGCTCGGGGAAAATATGATGGCGTTACTGGATGTATATTTGTGAACTTTATGTGAATTAAGCGCGTATTAAATCCCCTTAAACAAAACTCCAAGTACTCTGCACACACGGAAATAACGGATAACATTGTGACTACATAGCTGATCCTTCATGGCTGGTGAGAGGGGAAATTCGGGATCTTAGTGGTCTTTTATATTGTGAGATGGAAAACAGTGACGTATATATATTGCCCTATATAACCCCATAGTGGGGCACATTTACTAAGGGTCGCACGGTGCACTTTTGTCAGACTGTGCACGTTCCGCATGGCTAAAACGGCTTCCACAGGTATTTAAAGGAAACCTACTAGAGATGAGCGAGCACTAAAATGCTCGGGTACTCGTTATTCGAGACGAACTTTTCCCGATGCTCGAGTGCTCGTCTCGAATAACGAACCCCATTGAAGTCAATGGGAGACTCGAGCATTTTTCAAGGGGACCAAGGCTCTGCACAGGGAAGCTTGGCCAAACACCTGGGAACCTCAGAAAAGGATGGAAACACCACGGAAATGGACAGGAAACAGCAGGGGCAGCATGCATGGATGCCTCTGAGGCTGCGAAAGGTACAATATAAAATATCTTTTTTTCTGTAAAACCAATTTTTTATACAAAATCACTTTGGCAGTGTATGTACTATGCTTTGTGGGGACTGGGGGAGTGCTAAAAATGGGTCTCCTGCTGACAGGTTCCCTTTAATACTCCATGGTTGAATGCCCAGGTGAAGATGCTGATCATCCATCTCCTCTCCCATGGTTGAATGCCCAGGTGAAGATGCTGATCATCCATCTCCTCTCTATATATCTGTCTAATTATCTATTTCCTTTAATGTACCTATTTCTTATCTATTCATTTATAGATATAGATTTTTGTATATCTACATATCTCCTATCCATTATCTATCTATCTATCTATCGTGAGAAGGTACAAGGGGCCATTATTGATGGCAGATATGTGTCACCGAGGTGCCTGGCCTCAGTGAAGTGAGCCGGTTAATGTTTAGTCAGGAACCTTAGGTTTGACTCACAGTATATAGTATTAGCAATACTACCCTGGAGGGTCTGAAATTATGGTAAAAAAAAAAAAAAATTAGTTTTATGTGTTTAGGGAACGGGGGGTGATTTAAACATTAAAAATCATATTTGACACCAGAATTGTGTTTCTAGATGCCAGGGTTCAGGACACATTTGTAGTTTGCCACTGTAATGACGTAAAAAAATGTCCTTTCTGCAATCTGTCACAGTAAGAGCTTCTGTATATTTACTTGGAGTGGTCCTGAAGTGGTTAAGCAATATTGTAGATTCATCAGTCCCTTGCAAGTTTTTTGCTTCTTTTAATTAGTTTAAATACACTATGGACTAAAAACTATTTGTTGAATTAAATGAGTCATTAAGGGGGTTGGTTAGAAGTTGAAAACATGGCTGTTTTCTTCCATAAACAGCTCCTCTCCTGACAATGGGTAGTGTCTGGTATTGCAACAGAGCTCCATTCATTTATACAGCTGTGTTGCCTTATTTGATGGGCAGATACTTCTAAAAACCACTTTATGAAAATTTGGAAACCAGTCAGAGGCGAGTTTATGTCACTGGGGGACCTGTTGGCTCCACTGTATGATAAGATATAATCGGCCCCAACTCTCTTCATTTAAGCCTGGTCCCACCCACCGACCAAGCCAAAATGTAGAGAGTGGACTACATTTAGGGGAAATTATCTTCACACTGGTACATTTTTTTAATAACATCTAATTGAAGAAGTGTATTTATGTGACCAATTCAATAAATTAAATGGTGAGAATTCCCCTTCAAATAAACTAGAACTACATGTATTTTAACCCCTTAAAAGAAGCCTTTACCACATCCATCTGATTTAACATAATGAATTTCACAGATTCACAGGTTGAGCCCTCTCAACACATGCCAGGGTACTGCTGTATTATATACCCACTGTTACTAAGGTTTTAAGTGCCACAACCAAATACAACTGCAGAACGTACATACTGGCTGCACAGGCAAAGCACCGAATTGGATGTGCTTATCCAATGATTAGGGCATGCTGAGGGGGGTTGTTCTCCTATAGCTGTCATATTAAGATCTGAGAGCTATGAGATCTATGCCAGAGCATAGTCTAATACAGACTCATAATATTAGCAAATAATTTGTTAATGTATCAATAAATTTATTCCAATATTATGGTGCTCTAGAGAAGGGAATTACATCAGTTCAGGCAATAAAGGGGTTAATATCTTAAGGGAAACCTCCTCTGCGGATGTAAAGTGACCACACCCTTAAAATTAGTCCTAATACCTTCCTCCGGGAATGTTTATGTTTATTTTTCTTTCATTCCTAAATGCTGATATTTATATGTTCTGCTACCTATTGTGAAGGTTCTACAAGAACCTATTGTGAATACAATGTACACTTTTCATGATTATAATTACTTTTTTGTACTATCTGTTATTTTTGTGAAACTTTAAACTATTCAATAAAATGTAAGTTGGAAATAAAAATTGCCCTTATACCTTAGGTTCCTTCATCAAATAAAATACTTATAGAAAGAGAATTTTGTGAGTACCTTTTTTCATTTTTCAGGTGAGCCACAGAGCTGATGCGGATAGCCGATAAATTTGGCTTTGAACCATTGACTATTCTTGCATCTGAAGTTGTTGAATATCGAAGTTCATCAATAAGATCATATACTGTAAAATGTAAGAAGATCAAGATTTTAATTTGATACATTGTACATTATATATCCTCATAATGCTAAAGACCAGACCTGTAGCTAAAGGCACCATTAAAAAAAGGGTTCAAAACAAATTACTTTTAATATTTTAAGGAAAAAGCCTAGCGGGCTGTTTCTAGTCATTAGAAATCCATAGGGAAAACAATTTAGAAATAGTTAGTAGCATTTTGAAAAATGATAAATCTATTTAAATGAACAAAATAATGCTGAAATGTAAACCAAAATATGTTTTTCTTTATTTATTTTGAAAAATCAGGAATCTGGAAAAAGTTTTAAAATCCTAAGAAAATTCTTACTTTACTGCTTTGCAGACACACTGGCCCACATTTATTAAAGCACCAGTTTTTTGTCTTTGCACATTGGGGCTCATTTACTAAGGGTCCGAACGCCGCACTTACGTGGGGTTTTCCGAACATTTCCGATTTGCGCTGAATTGCCCCGGGATTTTGGCGCACGCGATTGGATTGTGGCGCATTGGCGCGGGGGGGGGGGGGCATTGGAAAACCTGACGGGTTGGGAAAAACCGCGGAATTTAAAAAAAAAACCTAAGTGAATCCCGGCAGAACCCGAATCAGCGTCGGAGAACGCGCCGTTTGATCACGAATGGACCGGGTAAGTAAATCTGCCCCATTATTTTCTTGCACAGGTATTTATAAAGTGTCTGTGACACATTTGTATCGCGGCTGCACACAGGCAAACTGCACCTTGCACCAGATTCATGATTAATATGGGCCAATAATTTGTCATAAGGATTCTGTCTTTCATCAAATACATGGCACAGATGGAAATATCTATCCCACTGGACAATTCTTATTTGCTTCTAGCCAGTAAAAAAAAATATAAGACAATTTTCATTTTCTAGCGGAATCCACTTAAAATAAAATCAATGCTTTATTAGTACCAGCTAAAAACAGCTCATATTGCATAAATCATACAAAAAATATGAGTACACGGTGGCGTGGAGACCACAATCGCCTAAGTGTTTTTGAATATACTTTCCTTATTCATGGCTACACACTGTTGGTAAGAAGCATATATCCTATTTCACTAGCATATAACATTAAAACAAGTGAGTACTTAAAACATAAACATCCTCACTTTGCAGACGTATCCTCACCTTGAGTATACGTCGGCATGTTCTAGATGCGGGTAAAAAAGATGCAGTAAACATATCCATGGTTTCCCGTCATTTTCTCAGTGTGCATAATGGTGATTGCACCTACCTGTCAGCTGTTGCGATCGAAAGAGTTAAATGTCCAAAGAGAGGCAGGGATCACAGAAGGAAACTCCTAAACAGAGTCCCGGGAGGTCTTAACAAACGGCAAGATGTAATTTGCATCAAGTCCACATATGTCCAGGTGAGCTGACTATTTTTCTTATCTTTTTGTATTACAGTTTTCATTTCTTTTATGTAACTAATTATTCTATTAAATGTTGCCGCAGATTTTATCAAAAGCTAAAAGCGTACAGCCAAAACTAGAGCAGGCCCAACGTTGGACCGTGCGCCACATTTATCATGCAGTCTGAGATAATTGTGTTGCACGTTCTATGTTAAAGGACATCAACCACCAGTTTCACATTACATGCTCTTTTCTCTATGCATTCATTGGAACTGTTTTAGTGCATAAAGAAAGGGCATATTTTATACCCATCGGGTAGATGGGTTATACTTGTAAGGTCCTTCCCCCTAAGGATCCGTCCTCCGATGTCACTTACCAGGAATCTGATCCTCTTCAGGGCAGCCCCGAGGTCTGCCATGTGCCAAGGGGCTGCTCGATGTCTTTTGCAGTCAGACCCCTTCTGGGTCTGACTGTAAACTGTCTGCACATGCGTCTGCATGCCATACAGACATTAATTTGGGTGCTTTGACTATCTGTTTCAAAAGTAGAGAATTTATAACTTGGAAAATGGAGAATCTTTTGAAATTTTAGCCGAATTTCAGTTTTTTCATAACTATACACAAAACATATCATCCAAATTTTGATGTACAATGTGTCACGAGAAAACTATTTCAAAAACCCATGGATATGATAAAGCATTCCAACCACTTTTAGTGACACCGGGTAGATTTGAAAAATGGGGCTGTGTCCTTGAGGCCAAAATAGGCTGAAGGGATTAATGTTTTGTACTGAAATGCACTGTTTATAATCTGTTAACACTGTTCCAATGGCATTATCCATTTTGCTATGTAAATTGGTTGTGCCACTTTAAGGTTCAAGCCCTGCTAGGTTGAGAGGTAGAACCTGTACATGTAGGAGTTTAAGTAATATTAAGACTGACAGAGCTGAATATATAAAGACATGCTCAGTTAGTATAGCCAAGTCAGTGAGTGTGTACTGAGACAGAGTCAGCCTTACACGGCAGCAGAAACTGAACACAGGTAAAATCCCATTAGGAGGAGAAAGGCAACCACATCACCAAGGTGAGAGACTAAGGATCCCCATGTCACATTGTCTCCTGGAGCAGCTAGTTGAATGTCCCAGTAAAGAGGCAAAGACCTACACTACAAAAGATCATAGAGAAGCCAGAGGGGCTTAGACCCAGATATAAGTGACCAGAGAAGATAGAGAGCACACTGCCACAGGAATAGGGATTGTGCCAGTGACAGTTTTGTGTTTGTATCTTAGATACTGTATGTGCCTCTATTTTATGGACAATTCTAGGCTTGATGTAAACTGAGCTGTGAGTGGGCCTGTTGGATCACTGCTTTTGCTTCCTGGTTTATATTCTCTGCTTAGGAGAATCATCATATAATAATAGTAACTGGTTGTGAGGAGGTAGCGTATGGAGCCAAGCAGATAAATATTCTACAATATTGTACATATTTCTCTTAAACCTATATGATTGATCTAGCTGTAAAACCATGGTTACAGAATGAAAACAAACCAATAAGCTTTCTGCTCTTGCAGTCATGTATTGCTGTCCTGGATATGTGATAATAGCTATTCATTATCTGTCCTTATAATAACTAACATTCCTCATTGGATCTACTTCTGTGTTACATATGAAACTTCCAAAGCCAGAGGCAAATTCACTCTGGTTCAGTATCATTAATGGGGTTATGTCAACGGTGCTCCTGCGACACATGTCCTGGGTCCCAGGCACACCCATTTACCCCTGTGCCCCCCATCGTGGCTGCAGCAGGCTGACTTTCTTGGGGCACACGCAGGCCGGCTCTGTGAAATTTGGTGGGGGCCGACCACTGCCCTGATAAATAGCCAACCTCTTCCTGTAACCTCTGGTGGATCTTTGTGCTTCATAGCCTTAGAGAAAGCTTCCCATTGTGACTCCTGTGTTTATCATTTGTGACCTCTGTTTTTGTTCCTGATCTTGATTCTCTGCCTCCTGTCTTAACCTTCCGCAACGTCCCCGAATCTGATCCTGTACTGCCTCTCCTGACCTCCTGCCTGACCACAACTCTGATTCCGCCTGCCGATTCTGTCCTTCGCCTTTGCCACTACTACGAGCAAAGTCGCACCTGTGGGAGTCCCACTTAGACTCCTCTCCCAGGTGTCAGCTTACACCATCACTCACAGTGATTCAGTGGGTCCAACACCACCGACCCTGACACGTAATACATTATTTTGTATTGATGGCCTTTCTTCAGACTAGACAATCAATATTTGAATGACAACATGTCAATAGCAGAGTCAGCACAAAACAGCTGATTGGGCCCTAGTCACACAGTTCATGGAGCAGTTGACTCTATGTGTAGTGCTGCACGTAGTGGCCATTCACCTTTACCACAGACTCAAATTCCATTGAAGTGAATGGGAGACAATCCTACAATCAAGTTCCTGTCCTGGCCACCATGCAGAATCATCTGTTTACCACTCTCTGCTGTGTTTTATACAAGACCAAATAGCTGATAAAAAGCAGATAAGAACAATCTGTTCTAAAATAAAGCTTCAGTATAGTATAACAATTAATACTGTAAAACCTCCTATCAAAGTTGCTACCCTAAGTTGTTCATCAGAACTTCTGACATGACCCTGTGGTTCTTTTTTTTTTTTTTTTTTAATTTTTTATTTCTATTTTATTTGTTGTTTTCATCTTACACATACTGTAAGGTAGTAGTAACTTCAGTAAACTTACCAGAACTAGCAGATTCCTGGCATTTTACGATGCTCAATAAGGTCAGAAAACAAAAAAATCTTGGAAATGTCATCTTCTATTTTTCCAATGACATGTATCTAAAAAGCAGAAATATTACATGAATGATCCAATTAACAATAATAATAATAATAAACCATAGATTAAAGATAATGATAACTTCGGACAGATATCTTGGAAGGACCCGAGGGATTTTTTAATAAAAGGCACAAAGTCTGTTTTGACTATAATAAGCAAGTAAATATGCAGTACACTTGCAGCAATAATCACTAAATTATTCGCATTTTGCTTATGCTTTCTAGTTTAGTAACGTTTTTATGTTTTCTGTACCAGCTAGTAAAGTTTTTCTTAAAATGGAGGTTCTAAAACACAAAAGCTAATTGGTTTCAATTAATTTGCTTTGGGGTTAACAGACAGTCCTCAGAAAAACACAGAGACAGCTATTATAAGGATTCACTGACTTTTAACGTAGTGCAAATATTGGATTTCACACTTGCAGCCTTCTGTGAAATTCACTGCTTCTAAATGACTGGGAAAGACCACATTGTTAGCACTATTTAGCACTATATTGCATAACTGTCTTTATATGAGACATTTATTACATATTAAAACTGATCATTTCACAATTAAAAGTCAATGCAAACCATAAAATTCTGTCCAAGATAGTAAAACATAAAAAATTTAAATCAGTGAATGATTACCATACAACAGTGATGGCTAACCTATGGCACTGGTGCCAGAGGTGGCACTCAGAGCCCTTTCTGTGGGCACTCAGGCCATCACCAGAGAGGACTCCAGGTATCTTCCTGCAGTCCCAGACAGCCCAGGACTTGCTGTGCACAGAGCTATATTAGAGTGACAGCTCAACCTGGGACTATTCTTGCTTTATTGGTGTCTTCAGGGTGCTGGTATCAATGAAAACTGTGACAGAGCAGGGAGTATAAATCACAAATTAAATTTCTGTGTTGGCACTTTGCGATAAATAAGAGGGTCTTTGTTGTAGTTTGGGCGCTCGGCCTTTAAAAGGTTCGCCATCACTGCCATACAATTTCAAATTCTATAGTTTATTATTACCCTTTAGATTGTGAGCTGTTAAATTAAATCATTAAATGACTTAAAATGGTGGAAAAAAATCAATTTATCATGTTCAGAATAAAATACTAGAGGACTTTATTTACTACATGGACTTTTATTATACTTGTTTTGTATTTTGAGAAAATATAGTCTCTAAATATGTTAAACTGAATAAATCCCTGGATCATGTCCTCATCTTCAGTATTCTACTACGGTACATTTACAAATATTACCCAATGAAAATATAAAAAAAGAAGAAGAAAATTCAAGCAGCTGATTATAGACTATATTCAAATAAAAATAAATATAAATAAACAGTAAAAATCATAAACACATTAGGTATCGCCGAGTCCGAAAATGCCCGATCTATCAAAATATGATAACTGTTTTTCACTGCGTTTAATCCTGTAACGGAATATCACGCCCAAAGTCGAAAATGCCACTTTTTGTCATTTAAAAAAAAAAAAAAAATTCTATAAAAAGTGATCACAAGGTCGTACAGTCCTAAAATTGATAACATTGTAAACATCTTCAAAATCCGCAAAAAATGACACCACCCACAGCTCTGTACACCAAAGTATAAAAAAGATATTAGCGCCAGAAGGTGGTATATTGCCCCCAAAAAATTTTGTACAGGTGGTTTTAATTTTTTAAAATGTATGATAATATTATAAAACCTACCGTATATACTCGTGTAAAAGCCGAGTTTTTCAGCACAAAAAATGTGCTGAAAAACGTCCCCTCGGCTTATACACGAGTCATACAGTCATAAAAAATCTTTAAAAAATAATATGGCTATTTTCTAGCCAAGTATGAAAGCACACTGATGAGATGACGCTGAGTTATGAAAAAATAAACGTAAAATAAAAAGGAAATGGCAGACTGTGCCTAATTGAAATCCAACCCCTAATAAATTTTCCCACTTCGGTCTTTGCGATGGATATGTGCGTCACTAAGCGCTAAACACAGCGGTCGCAAGTCTCACTCCAAATTCCTCACAATTGGCTAGTATATGCACTGCAGCAAGGACAGCCACCAGCAGATCAACCAGAAATAAAATATATATAACGCTATTGTAGGCGTAAGTAAGCCGTTTGGATTCTCCTTTGGCTATTTTCTAGCCAAGTATGAAAGCACACTGATGAGATGACGCTGAGTTATGAAAAAATAAACGTAAAATAAAAAGGAAATGGCAGACTGTGCCTAATTGAAATCCAACCCCTAATAAATTTTCCCAAGTTGGGATATGCGTTGTCCCTCACTGGGAGACAGCAGGGGGACCACTTCCAAGGCGTTTCTCCACTCGTCATCATCTATGGGACCCACATCCACCTCCCATTTACCACAGTCATACGGGAACCAGTCCAGATATTTTCCCACCAGCCAGGAATATACGAATGAGATCATACCAGCTGTATCTTCCCTCTACAGTACATATGTCATCAGTATGCTAGAGCAGAAAGGAATTTCTTCATGGAGAGGGTGGGAGTGAGGAGCACATCTTTTCTTCCGCTATAAATAGTGGATGCGTAATGGTAGCATCCAGAAGGTAACTGAAGGATAATTTAAGTCTATAGGGAATGGAAGGGGAAAATAATACCACCCACTTTAACTGGAAGTGTAAAAGAATCCCCTGTCCCATGTGTGAACTAGGTCTAAACTGTATATTTTAAATCTTGAGTGGAAATATGTTACAACCTTGTTATGGAGAAATAACAGCCCATGACGCAGAAAGGGACCACGGAGACAAGCAAATGTTTATTTTTTTTAACCAGCCTCCTCCCAGCCACCAATCAGTTCTTTTCTGCTCTTTTTTTTTTTTTGATCAAAGCATTTTTATTAACAGTTTTACATTTTGTAACATTAAATTGCACACAGACAACACGTACATTTACAACATTGGTACACAAGGACAAGAGACACCGAGCCAGCAAAATTTCTGGCGCAGTATATACAACATGACCCATAGTCCCCCCCACCCCTCCAGTCCGGTGTCTTTCCCACCCTCATCTAGCAGCCGTCATAGGTCTAACCAGTATCTAGGTCCTATATGATGATGTCCCTAATATTATTAAATACTTAAGAAACCCTATTATTCGCACTAGCTAATAGGTACGATAGTCCTTGCCTAATAGATAGTAATGCTCCCAACGGTAGGCCTGGGTGATCTAACCATTGACCCCAAATGCTTTAAAAAATGTTTATTGCCTTTCGTTTCAGATAAACCCCATACTCCAAGCGAATAATATTGTTCATCCTATCTTTATATTCCCTAAGGGTGGGTGGTGTCCGCCTGATCCAGTGAAACAATATCTCCTTGCGTGCCTGATATAATGCCTTTTGGACCCCTATTGTTGCAGAAGTGTCCTGTATCTGTTCAGGTAATATGCCCAGAAGACACAATTTAGGGTCAGGTGCTATCTGAATTTGGAACACCTGATGTAGCAAGTCTAAAACCCCTTTCCAATAGTCCTCCAGTTCTCCACATTCCCACAGTATGTGTAGCAGATGCGCCTCAGACTGTTGACACCTTGGACAATTAGAGTCAGCTCTTACCCCGTATTTATGCAGAATGAACGGAGTTCTGTAGACCCTGTAAATTATATATAGTTGGGATATGCGTTGTCCCTCACTGGGAGACAGCAGGGGGACCACTTCCAAGGCGTTTCTCCACTCGTCATCATCTATGGGACCCACATCCACCTCCCATTTACCACAGTCATACGGGAACCAGTCCAGATATTTTCCCACCAGCCAGGAATATACGAATGAGATCATACCAGCTGTATCTTCCCTCTCCAGTACATATGTCATCAGTATGCTAGAGCAGAAAGGAATTTCTTCATGGAGAGGGTGGGAGTGAGGAGCACATCTTTTCTTCCGCTATAAATAGTGAATGCGTAATGGTAGCATCCAGAAGGTAACTGAAGGATAATTTAAGTGTATAGGGAATGGAAGGGGAAAATAATACCACCCACTTTAACTGGAAGTGTAAAAGAATCCCTTGTCCCATGTGTGAACTAGGTCTAAACTGTATATTTTAAATCTTGAGTGGAAATATGTTACAACCTTGTTATGGAGAAATAACAGCCCATGACGCAGAAAGGGACCACGGAGACAAGCAAATGTTTATTTTTTTTAACCAGCCTCCTCCCAGCCACCAATCAGTTCTTTTCTGCTCTTTTTTTTTTTTTAATAAACTCCGGAGCCAACTCTTACCCAGTGCAATAGTGATGGTTGCTCGCTCGACGAGTCCGCACTAAACCGACCTTTTGCCATGGATTTGGCTCCCTTCGATTGAGCCGACCACCCCCCATGCAATCCAAGGCCCACACAGCCTGGTCCTTAAACATTGGTAGATGCAGAGGGGGGTATACTATTGGTTATTATGAACCAGGTGCGGGACACTTCGTGCCATGCAGCACTGGGTCCTGGTTCGAAGACCAACCGTCAACATCCTCAAGAGGTTTTGTATGTTTCCTCCCCACTCAAACATACTGTTAATTTTTCAGATGGGAGCCCCATGGGGACAGGGCAATTTGACATGCTTTTGTGCACGCTGTCGTAAGCTGTGTGCGCTTTATACATAAGAATTATTAGTATAACATTTTGCAAGAACGGAAGAAATACATTAATGGGTATCCAGATCAAAAAAGACTTGCACAGCTAGCCCGCGTTGATGCGCATTGGGGGATAAGAATTCCTTTCTTGGCTCTCAGCATACTGCTAGACATATGTACTGGGAGAGGAAGATACAGCGTATGAGATCCTTCTATATCCTGATCTGGTTGTGAAATATCTGACTGTTCCCCCCGTATGACTTGGGTAAATGGGAGGTGGCGTTTGTTCCCATAGATGAGGACGTAGTGGATGAAACCGGCTTGAAGTTTCCCCCTGCTGTGCTCCCATGTGAAGGACAACGCAGTATCCCAACTATATATAATTTTACGGTCTACAGACTCCGTTCATTCTGCATAAATACGGGGGTAAGAGCTACTCTAATTGGTCCCAAAGATGTCAACAGTCCTGAACGGCGCATCTCTACACATACTGTGTGGAATGTGGAGAACTGAGGGACTATTGGAAGGGTTTTAGACTTGCTACACTCAGTTCCACATCAGTACCCTACCACTAAATTTGTCTTTCTGGGCCATATATTTACACTGAAACAATCAACCCGCGACATAGCTGCAACCAAAGGGTCAAAAGCTTATCAGCAGCAAGGAGATAATTGTTTTCACTGATCAGCGGACAACCACCCACCCTGAGGTATATAAAGATAGATAACAAGATATTGCGCTGGGAGTATGGGTATCTAAACGAAAGCTAAAATTTTTAAAGCATTGGGTCAATGGTAGATCACCCAGGACCCCTACCGTTGGTAGCAGTTCCTACTGATTACTTCAGGCTATCGTACCTATTAGCTAGGGCGATAATAGGGTTTTCTTAGTATTTAATAATATAGGTACAATATCATATAAGACCTAGATACTGGTTAGACCATAGGACGGTCTGCTAGAATGAGGTTGGGAAGACACCGGGAACTGGAGGGGTGTGGGGACTATGTTCATGTTTATACTTGCGCCAGAACTTTTGCTGCTCAGTGTCTCCTTGTGCCTGTGTACCACCAATGTTGTCACTGTCCGTTTGTCGTGTGCATTTATGTTACAACACACTGTAAACCTGTTTAACTCGAACAATGCTTTGATCTATCATAAATATTTGCCATCTTGGGCTGCGACGGCAGACACTAGCTTTCTATGGAGAGGGTGGGAGTTAGGAGCACATCTTTCTTCCGCTATAAATAGTGTGATGATCGTAATGGTAGCATCAGAAGGTAACTGAAGGATGATTAAGTCTAAAGCGAGATGGGGAATCAGGGGAAAATCATATACCACCCCACACCCCCCTTTCTTTTACACTCTTGCCCCCTGTCCCATGTGGAACTAGGTTTAAACGTATATTTAAATCTTGAGTGGAAATATGTTACAACACCTTGTTATGGAGAAATAACAGCCCACTGACAGAAAGGGACCACGGAGACAAAGCCTGTTTATTTTTTTTAACCAGCTCCTCCAGCACCAGCACCATCAGTTCTTTTCTGCCTTTTTTTTTTTTTTTTTTGATCAAAGCATTTTTATATAACAGTTTACCTTTTGTAACAATAAATTGCACACAGCACAACACGTACATTTACAACTTGGTACACAAGGACAAGACACCGAGCCAGCAAAATTTCTGGCCGCAGTATATATACAACATCCCATAGTCCCTCCCCCCACCCCTCCAGTCGGTGTCTTTCCCACCCTCATTAGCAGCCGTCATAGGTCTAACCAGTATCTAGGTCCTATATGATGATGCCCTAATATTATTAATACTTAAGAAACCTATATTTCTCGCACTAGCTAATAGGTAGATAGTCCTTGCCTAAGTAGATAGTAAGCTACCCAACAGGAGCCTGGGTGATCTAACCATCATCCCCAAATGCTTTAAAAATTTTTTATTTATTGCCTTTCGTTTCAGATACCCCATCTCCAAGCGAATATATTGTTCATCCTATTCTTTATATCCCTAAGGGTGTGGGTGGTGTCCCTGATCCGTGAAACAATATCTCCTTGCGTGCCTGATATAATGTCTTTTGGACCCCTATTGTTGCAGAAGTGTCCTTATCTGTTCAGGTAATATGCCCAGAAGACACAATTTAGGGTCAGGTGCTATCTGAATTTGGAACACCTATGTAGCAAGTCTAAAACCCTTTCCAATAGTCCTCCAGTTCTCACATTCCCACAGTATGTGTAGCAGATGCGCCTCAGACTGTGACACCTTGGACAATTAGAGTCAGCTCTTACCCCGTATTTATGCAGAATGAACGGAGTTCTGTAGACCCTGTAAATCATATAAAGTTGGGATATGCGTTGTCCCTCACTGGGAGACAGCAGGGGGACCACTTCCAAGGCGTTTCTCCACTCGTCATCATCTATGGGACCCACATCCACCTCCCATTTACCACAGTCATACGGGAACCAGTCCAGATATTTTCCCCACCAGCCGAATACGAATGAGATCATACCAGCTGTATCTTCCCTCTCCAGTACATATGTCATCAGTATGCTAGAGCGGAAAGGAATTTCTTCATCCCCAAATTGCGCATTCAACGCTGCAAGTTCTTTTCTGCTCTTGGATAACCCCATTAAATGTATTTCTTCCGTTTGCAAAATGTTAATAATAATAATTCTTTATGTATATAGCGCACACAAATTACGCAGCGCTGCACAAAGCATGTCAAATTGCTCCCTGTCCCCATGGGGCTCAACAATTGAACACTTACATATAGGTTTGGAGTGTGGGAGGAAACATACAAACTCTTTCCGATGTTGACCTGGGTGGGATTCGAACCCAGGACCCCAGTGCTGCATGGCAGAAGTGCTACCCGCCCCTGTTCATAACTTAACCAAATAGTTATACCCCCCTTCTGCATCTTAACCTGTTAAGGACCAGGCCTGTTTGGGCCTTGATTGCAGGGGGCGTGGTGAGCTCACTGAAGGGAGCCAACTCCCATGCAAAAGGGTCGGCTCTTAGTGCCGGCTCGTTCGCGAGCAACCCATCACTATTGCACTGGCTTACAGAGTTGGCTCCTGAGTGTATATACACTGTATATGTGACACTATCTCTCAAAAGTCCCGGATGGAAGATAGGAGGAGGTGGGGTAGGAGTACAGATAGTATTATGTGTAAGTTTGGGGAGATAAATGAAGTGGAAATCCAAATGTAAAGGGAGGATAAAATTAAAGAGGAGTTTTATATTTTGCCGAACACGAGGTGTGTGCATTACAGTGGAAGGGTCGCATAATCGAATATTGATGATTTCCATAGAGTACGTGGCGAAGAAGTCAGCGACGACACAACAAGGTCAAGAGCAGACGGCAGCCGAGCAAGAGTCTCCAGTACAGACACGACGTAACGAGTAGGTGAGAGCGGGCGCAATGTACACTGGGTCGCCGAGTGACAGACACGTACAGCAATATCTGTATGTCATACAGACCAGAGCTTGAGGAGAGGCTCTAGGTGAAGTTTAGAAAAAAGGGGGAGGGATGATGATGGCAAAGGAGGAAGCGAAAGAAGAAAAGGTGTTAGGCCAGTCCACATATGGGTTGCAGGGTGGGTTGCTGGTCCAACAGGAGGATCTGTCGACAGGCCACCTCTCTGGTCAAGAAAATCTGCTGCCATGTATCAGGATGGTGGAACATATTCAGCAGCAGCTGGGGGGCGGTTGATGGGATGAAAAATTAGTTAACCACGAAATAAAAACAGTTAAGGGGAAGGTGGAAATCCTATAGGAAGAAGAGTAAGTCAGAAAGTCGAGAGTGAGTGATAAAGACTAAAGCGGGGGTTAAGATCGGGCGGCATAGATGACGGGTGAGGAAAGAGGGGGGAAGCGTCACTAAGAGGAGACGATGAGGGCTTCCGATAGATCGGTATGAAGAGACCGGACCCGGGGGATTCATTGGGAAAGAGAAGAGGTTGAATGTTAGTAGAAGAAATTTGTCATGAGGGCTGAGGCAACGGGCGAAGGCATAGGCTTGGGCAGGGCGTGTGTGGCTGTCGGGGAAATGGCTATCGAGAAAAAGACGTGGGAGGGCCGGGGGGGTGGAGGAGATTGAGATGGAATTGGGTGTATAATCAGACACTAGAACATAGTAATACGACCTGAGATGCCTTGCATACAGGAGCTCAGACTCTTTTACGTTTTATACACTTCATATTTAAAACATTCTGCAGATCCTGAGCTCAAAGCAAGAGAGACAGTAACGGTAACAAATGTTGCCATAGTACTGAAAGTGTCCCCCATTTCTGCACAGTTCACCAGTGTGCGTCCGAGGGGATCCTGTACAGAATTACAGGGGTGAGAGTAGCCACACTGTGGGATCCCCCTCCAGGAAACCCCTGCCTGAAATGGCACGGGGTTGCAGGGTGATCACACACCGTGGTGCTGCTGTGAGTGATATTCTTCATCTGGGCGTGCGGAGAAGAAGAGAGGATCTTGTAGCAGCATCACATTTCCCTCGTAAGTGCCCTGAATCTAACATTGCTCCAAATTGCCGCCTAAACTATGTTAAAGTAAATTTATTAAATAAGAGGCTGAAATTAACTATCACGATGGTTGGTAGCTTGTGATTAATTCTGTAAAACTGCGCCAGAATTTTTAAGTGTGCAAACTCCTACACTTGGCGCACAAAGTGTAATTGGCCCTTTCTCTCTTACTTCCCTGGTATTTGGTGATACTGTTTTTAGGAAGTAATTTTTTCTTTATAGCTTGTATGGTACCATGTTAAGAGTATTTTGCGAATGTTAATTGCCAAATGCATCGCCTGGTTGTTGCTTTCCAAATGATAGGTTTTGATGGCGCTTTACTTTTCTATTCTGTTTTATTGAATATTTTTGCAGGTTTGACTGTCTAAAAATGTGTGCTGAAAAGCAGATATCTAGTATTACAGGTTTAGTGAGATTAGTGGAATGTATTTATGCTCAACGATATTCACTAGGCCTGCACATTTGTGAATCTCTACAATGTCCATGCATTAATTACATGTAGAGATTGAAGGTAAACATTTTCTGTTTTGGATCAAATTTTTTTTGCCATCAAGTAATTTAGTATTTTTAACTAAATGTTTCATTTCGAAGAATCAAAATTGCCTGAAGGCGGCACTATGTCTTTAAAATTTTTGATTCTTTTGAAATGGGGCAAGTGTCTGCTTTCAACATTTGCCCTCCTCCCCAAAGGACCTCACCGTCTAAGCAACTTACCAGTAATTTTTTGGAGTGTGGCGAAACCAGAGGACCCAGATGAACCCACGCAGACACGCAACAAAATCTGTGCAGATGTTGACCCAGCGCTGTCAAGGCTGGTAATGCAACCATGGGATCCACCATTGCCTGCCATAAATCTCCCCTATCCAGTATCTATTCTCCGATAAATTCTCCATAATTACGTTTGATTTTTACCATACTAAGGTGCGCCTCTTGCTGACCGTGACTGGTCAGAACATAGTAATTTCTTATGGGGCCTCTCATTTTAGTCTTTTGCCCAGGGCCCCACTTTGCTAACCGGCCCTGGTACCCTGCCTCACCATCCACTATATACAGCATGTACTCCCCTGTCTACACTACACATAGCATGTAATACAACATGCACTACAGCCATCACACTATACACATCATGTACTTACACCCTCTACACTACACTAGCATGTAGTACTACTGCCTGCACATCTCACTAATACATCATGTACTACACCCTGGTCTACACTATACATAGCATGAAGTACAACCCTGCTACACCATCAACACTATACACATCAATGTACTACACCCTGTCTAACTACACATAGCTGTAGTATCAACCCTCCTGCACCATCACACTATACACATTCATGTACTACAACCCCGGTCTCCACTATACACATCATGTACTACGCCCATGCTCTACACTATACCCAATCATCTAGTACAAACCTGGCCTCCACCATCTCAACTAACATCAATGTAACTACGACCTATCTACCATATACTAGCATGTATACAACCTGCCATTACACCATCACACTAATACACTGCATGTACTACACCCTGTCTCCACTATACGATCTCATGTAGTCCCCTCTGCATAAACATCACCCTATACACATCATGTCCTACACCCTGTCTAGCACTACACCGTAGCATGTAGTACTATCTTCCTGCACCATCTCACTATACAATCATGTACTACACCCTTCACCCTCTATACATAGCATGTAGTACTATCTGCCTGCACCATCTCCGATATAACATCATGTACTACACCCTGTCTACACGATACATAGCAGAAGTCCAACTGCATACCCACTCACGCTATACACATCCCTGTACTAACAAGTATAAGCCGAGTTTTTCAGCACAATTGTCCCCAAAATATGGGACGTATCCTATATTTTGCCATCTTGCGACAGCAGACACTCGGCTTTCTATGGAGAGGGTGGGAGTGAGGAGCACATCTTTTCTTCCGCTATAAATAGTGGATGCGTAATGGTAGCATCCAGAAGGTAACTGAAGGATAATTTAAGTCTATAGGGAATGGAAGGGGAAAATAATACCACCCACTTTAACTGGAAGTGTAAAAGAATCCCCTGTCCCATGTGTGAACTAGGTCTAAACTGTATATTTTAAATCTTGAGCCCAAATCAGTCCATGGAGGGAAGAAAGCAGGGGTTAAACGAGGCGGTCCTGCGGGTGGCTGCTGCTGACTACTGTTCGCTGAAACCCCACCCCCTTGATTGCTGGCTGCCATGTGTTTTTGAATGTTACTGCATGCGTTGGGTCTGCCTTTGAACCGTTTATCTTTATTTTTAGAAGGTTGTAGGTCAGCTGTGAATACAGATTGAAACGCAGCCAAAAGATGTAAAAATCTGAAAACCTAAGTGTTTTTGAAATTTCTATGTGTACTTATCCCTCTTTTAATAGCGGATGAAAAGTCTATACGTACTGGTTCCATGTGTCGAAAATGTGATGTTTGCGCACCACCCCTGTTTGCTGTTTTCAGATAGCATATTGCGTCAGGGGACTATTGTTCCCTCGTTCAACACTGTACTCCTGTCCCTGATCTTAGGTGCATTTCCGTCATCCAGTCATTTTTCAGATATTGCGCATGCTCTGTGTAGCTGTCATCTCCACTCCTGCTCTGCGTGAACCTGGAAGGAGAAACAAGCAGGAGCTCGGAAGACCTGATGCTAGCCAGCTAATCCGCTGCTACGATGTGCACTGTGCAGCGAGGCCGGCTAGCAGTTATGCTGCACTAAAGACGCATGCGCGATGTTTGAAAAATGACCGTTGAAGGACGGGGAGGCACTGAAGATCAGTGGCAGGGTCCGAATCTGTTGGCTGTCCAAGGATATAACTTCATTTTTCCAGATAAAGGCAACATTCGTAATTTATGGTTCAACATCAAACATTCGTAATTAATAAAGACATGGCTTAAAAACAGTTAAAGAGAACCCGTCATGCAAAATAACCCCCCTAAACTAAATATATTTTCATAAACTGCCATTAGAGAGCATTGCCTCTATCCCTTCATTGTCCCTCTACTTGCCTGTAAACGCTAAGCAATGAGGTCCTAAAGCTGTTAGCACATGCCGTGAATTCAATGAGCATTAGCCTATTCAGCTTCCACTCTATTCATGAGTGGGAGGCACAGCCACACCCCCAGTTTCAGACTGACAGCTTATATAATGATTGAGGCTGTCTAATGATGTGCTTCCCCTTGTGCTGGTGGCCACGCCCCCTGCAGCCTGTGTGTGTGTGTGTTAGATAGATCAGCACTCAGGGCACCATGTTATAGCAGAACATGTCAGGTACTTGTGTAGCTGATGTCTGTGTCTCTCACCTGTGTATTAGGAGGATGCAGCATGTCAGCAGATGCAGCAAACACACACTAGCCATGCTTTACTATACATTACACACAGACCTGAGCAGGGGGAGGAGAGGGGAGGGGTAACAGGGGTGACATCACTGCCTCTGACCATGTGACCAGCCTCATTTACATGATAAAAATAGATGATTTTACAATGAATAATGTATGAAATAACTAGATAAAGGCTGGGATGGGATCCTTGTGAGCTGCTCCAACAGGTAGAGGTGACAGGACAAGTGACACAGACCTGATGACAGGTGTCCTTTAACAGCACATACAAGGTATGTTTGCTGATTTTGAAGCAATGCGGTGTGTTGAATACTATTTCCCTGTGTCATTTCTCATTATTGCACATAACTTCATTTATGGATATCTACAGAGTGATTTCTTTGCCAGTTTGGATTGGATGGATCAGGCATCTGGTGAGAATTTCATGTCTATACCACATTTACAAATATATTTTCATAGAAAAGTTTGCAATGCTTATATCATCTGATGTATTTAGAGGAAGCATTACTCCTCATGGTGCTGCCGCCACCTAGTGGAAAATAGGGGTCATTGCAATCATCCACCAACTAATGACACTTTAGAATTTTATTAATCTGCTTCAAATGAAATTAATCTACTGAATGAAGATCAAATTGACAAACCGTCAATCTTTGCATTAAAATCCCTTAGAGGTAGTGTGTACCTTTTTCGTTGATGCCTTTCTCTTTTTTTACTCTCCACCTTCCTAAATCCATCACTTTTTTAAGTTATCATTCCACTTTCAGAGACATATGAGGGCTTGTTTTTTGAGTAAAAACATGTACTTTTGATAGTTCCATTTAATGTTCTATACAATGTACTAGAAAGGTGGAAAAAAATCCAAATGTGGGGGAGTTGACAAACATTGCGTTGTTTGCTCAAGTGCTTTCTTTCACTGTGTAGTCCAAATTGCCCATCTCATTGTTCTTTGGTTCAATATGATTATGGGAATACAAAATAGGTTTATTACGTCTAATAGGTATATAGGTTTGTTACATCTGAAAAACATTTGTTATGTCTTAAAACCAAGGAACCCACATGGACACTTTGCCATGTGATTTGCATTTGTGTCAACAAGACATAAAAAGGCCGCATGTACACAACCGTTATCTGGATGAAAGATCATGGCCCCCATAGAGGTCTATGGCACCCAGTCACAGTGTGGTGTGCAAAATATGGGACATGTCCTATACTATATCATAGAAATTGCACAGGCTCAGAAGCAGCCGGCAAAGAAGTGCATTGTGCTTTGAGCACACCGTACCATCTCTAGCTTTTGCCATATATACCACCCGGCTGCTTGGCTTTCTATGGAGAGGGGAGGAGTGAGGTGCACTAACCACTCCTCGCTCCTGAGCGTAGTTGCTGGAGTGATTTTTGCTCCAATCACAGGGTGTCCATTTTGGGGATCTGTATACCCCCAAAGGGCATTCTTTTTTATGGTGCTGAAGTAATAGGAAGAATCGTAGCTAAAAATCCACATACTTTCTGGGGATTTTGCTTCAATCCTAGGGCGTCCGTTTGGTGATCTGTATCCCCCAAATAGCATCTATTTGTTGCTACAGTGAATATAAGAATCTGGTGTAAAATCCACATACTTAGTTATGTTTTCTGTTCTTATCTTAGGTGTCCGTTTTGGGGATCTGATACTCCAAACTGCAGATTTTTTTTTGTCTTGAATGCATAGGAAGAAATCGGTTGTAAAATCCACGTAACTTACTTGCCGTTATTTCTGCTTGTATGCCCAGGTTGTCGTTTTGGGGACCCTGATAGACCCAAAGAGGTTTTCTTTTTTGTTGCTGAAGTGAATAGGAAGAAATCTGTGTAAAATCCACATACTTTCTGTAGTGATTTCTGCCTGTATCCCAGGGTGTCAGTTCTTGTGCTTCTGTATACCCCAAATTTCAAGTTTTTCTTGTAGATAAAGTAGATCCGTGTCAAATCAACAAGATGTCACACAGAGGTGTCTCAGAAAGGTCTCAGCACTGTAAGGGGACGTCGTGGCAGGGGTGACTCTGTGAGGCTAGAACTGCTGTTGTCATCTAGCGGATTGTGTTAATAAACAACCCAAAGGTTGTTGATTAGTTGACTTGGTCATCCACTTCCTCCCAGATGACATCTGACAACCCCAGCCAAGAGTCCGTGGGTTCATCAGATACAACACTTAGTTGGCATGGCCCAGCAGCAGGTCAGTGGTGCTCACCTGTCCTCAACCAGCCTCTGTCCTGTTCATTTCCCTCAGCCAGAGATCTACTAGTTGGTCTGGGCTCAGCGCCACTATACAGTGAGGACAAACTCCTTGAGAACAGTCAACAGCTGCTTGGCAGTGAAGAGGTGGGGCAGACATCTGCTGCTCTGTGCAGTAGGTGGGAAAGTAGAGATGTGGAGAGTGGCACGGGAGGTTATGTTGCACTTGCAAGTAGTCAAGCTGTGCATACTGAGACCATTGAGGAGAATAGCAGTAACAGGGAAACACAAATCGATGATGTTGCCAATCGTACTTGGGAGCCGGGTGAAGCCAGGGATTCATCATCATTGTCAGGAGAAGAGGGTGTCAACTTGCGCGTCAGGCAGCGAAGCAGGAAGCAAGTCGCTACTGTGGCCGTGAGTCAGCAGGGTGGCAGCAGTGCGAGGACCGAAGCCAAATGGCCGCGGGTCCAAGTCGACAGTGACACAGGGGCTCAGCGAAGCAGTGGCGTTAGTGGTCACTCAGTGCAGAGTGTCGGCAGTAAAATAACCACCTTGGCAGTGTGGCAGTTTCTTGTTAAGACACCAGAGGAGCCGAGCGTGTATGTAGGTAGAATCTGCGGGCAGAAAGTGAAGCATGGCCAGGGAGCTAATGTTGGTATGCAGCATCACCATCCAATGGCCGGTGAGAAACGATGTGGATGTGGAGGTCCATTACAAAATTGGGATTATTCAGTTTAGAAAAAGACGATGAGGGGAGACCTCATTCGATGTACAAAGACTGAACGACAGTACAAGGATCTCTCCCAAGATCTTTTATACATAGGCCTGGGAATAGGACAAGGTGGGCCTTCTCTCGCCTAGAGGAGGTCGATTTTACCATCACCATATACAAAGGTTCTTACGCGTAAGGCAGTGAGATATGGAACTCTCTGGCAGCAGGAGGTGTTTATGGCCGACTCTATGTACATGTCAGAGAGGCTGGAGACTTTCTGGAGAGAAAAAATATCACGGTTATGGGGATAAAACATTTATTAATTCTTGAAGGTTGGACTGATGGACTTGCGTTCCTTTCAGCCTTATATACTATGATACTATGATACTATGATTGGTTTCCTGTTCAGGCTATCTCCTCAATGGTCTCAGTATGCACAGCCTGACTACTGCAAGTGCAACAACCTCCATGCCACTTCCACATCTCTACTTTCCACTACTGCAAGAGCAGCGGATGTCTGCCCGCTCACCTCTTCACTGCCAAGCGTGTGATGTTCTCAAGGAGTTGTCCTCACTGTATAGGTGGCGAGGAGACCCAGACCACTAGTAGATATCGGTGAGGGAGACTGATCAGGCTAGAGATGGTTGAGGAACAGGTTGAGACACCACTGACTGCTGCTGAGGCATGCCAACTAAGTGTGTATTGATGAACCCCCACGGATCTTGGTCTGGGCGTGGGGGTTTTTTTTGTCTAGATTGTCTCTGGGAGGGAAGTGATGACCAAGTATACGTGACAAACACAAAACTTGGGTTGTTTATTACACAATCCGCTAGATGACAACAGCAGTTTATGGTCTCACAGAGTCACCCCTGCCACGTAACGCCCCTTACTGTGTGAGACCACTGTTGTCGAGACACCTCTGTGTGACAATCGTGTGATTTGACACGGATCTACGTATCTAAGAAAAACTTGAAATTTGGGTATACGAAGCAACAAGAAACTAAACACTGGATACAGGCAGAAATCACTACAGAAAGTATGTGGATTTACACAGAGTTTCCTATTCACTTCAGCAACAAAAAAGAAAACCTCTTTGGGTCTATCAGGGTCCCCAAAACGACAACCTGGGCATACAAGCAGAAATAACGGCAAGTAAGTTACGTGGATTTTACAACCGATTTCTTCCTATGCATTCAAGACAAAAAAAAATCTGCAGTTTGGAGTATCAGATCCCCAAAACGGACACCTAAGATAAGAACAGAAAACATAACTAAGTATGTGGATTTTACACCAGATTCTTATATTCACTGTAGCAACAAATAGATGCTATTTGGGGGATACAGATCACCAAACGGACGCCCTAGGATTGAAGCAAAATCCCCAGAAAGTATGTGGATTTTTAGCTACGATTCTTCCTATTACTTCAGCACCATAAAAAAGAATGCCCTTTGGGGGTATACAGATCCCAAAATGGACACCCTGATGCTTGGAGCATAAATCCCTCCAGCAACTATGACTCAGGAGCGAGGAGTGGTAGTGCACCTCACTCCTTCCCCTCTCCATAGAAAGCCAAGCGACGGGTGTATATATGGCAAAAGCTAGAGATGGTTACGGTGTGCTCAGCACAATGACTCTTTGCCGCTGCTCTGAGCTGTGCAATTCTAGATAATAGTATGGGCCATGTCCCATATTTTGCACACACACTGGACTGGGTTCCATAGACCTTCTATGGGGGCATGATCTTTCATCAGATAACGGTGTTACATGAGGCCCTTTTTATTGTCTTGTGACACAAATGCAAATCACAGTCAATGTCATGTGGATTCCTTGTTTTTAAGACATCAACAAATGTTTTTCAGAGGTAACAAACTATATCCCATTAGAAGTAATACACCTATTTGTATTCCCATAATCATATGAACCACTTCATGCTGTTGTGGTCCCCCCCCCCAAGAACATGCGATGGGAAATTATGGACTTACACAGCTGCACGTTGTAGAAACAAAGCACTTGAGCAAGTACCCACAAGCAAGTTTGTCAACTGCTCAACACCACTTTGGATTTTTTCCACTTCTAGTACATTGTATAGATGATACATTAAGTGGAACTATCAAAAAGTACATGATTGTTGTTACTCAAAAAACTAAGCCCTTCATATGTCTCTGAAATGTGGAATGATAACTTACAAAAGTGCGGATTTAGGAAGGGGCGAGTATATGAACCCTAGAAAGGCATCAACGAAACGGTACACAACCTCTAAGGGATTTTAATGCAAAGATTGACAGGTTGTCAATTTGATCTATTCAGAGATTAATTTCATTGAAGCAGATAATAACAATTCTAAAGTGTCATTAGTTGGTGGATGGATGCAAATGACCCCTATTTTCCACTAGGTGGAGGCAGCACCATGAGGAGTAATGCCCGCCACCTATAAATACAGCAGATTGATATAAAGCATTGCAAACTTTTTCTATGAAATATATGTTTGTAAATGTGGTATCGACATGAAATTTCTCACCAGATGCGCCTGATCATCCAATCCAATACTGGCAGAATCCTCTGTAGATATCCATAAATGAAGTTATGTGCCATAATGAGAAGTGATCAAGGGGGGAAATAGTTTCAACACACCGCATTTGCTTCAAACTCAGACACATACTGCTGTCTGTGTGTAAAGGACACCTGTCATAGGTCGTGGTCACTTGTAAGGTTCACCGCTACCGTGGAGCGCTCACAGGGATCATCCCAGGTGTGTGCACTTTATTAGTTATTCATACATATTCATTGTTAAAATAATCTATTCTTATCATGTCAATGAGGATGGTCACATGGTCAGAGGCAGTGCTGTCACCTGCCCCCTACCATCTCCTACCCCCGCCAGGTCTGTGTGTAATGTATAGTAAAGATGTGCTAGTGTGTGTTGCTGCATTGCTGACGCTGCATCCTCCTAATACACAGGTGAGAGACAAGCCATCAGCTAAACCAGTACTGAAATGTTCTGCTATAACATGGTGCCCTGAGTGCTGATCTATCTAACACACACACACACAGGCTGCAGGGGGCGTGGCCACCAGCACAAGGGGAAGCACATCATTAGACAGCCTCAATCATTATATAAGCTGTCAGTCTGAAACTGGGGGTGTGGCTGTGCCTCCCACTCATGAATAGAGTGGAAGCTGAATAGGCTAATGCTCATTGAATTCACGGCATGTGCTAACAGCTTTAGGACCTCATTGCTTAGCGTTTACAGGCAAGTAGAGGGACAATAAGGTAGAGGCAATGATCTCTATGGCAGTGTATGAAAATATATTTAGTTTAGGGGGTTATTTTGCATGACGGGTTCTCTTTACCTGTTTTTAAGCCAGTCTTCATAATTACGCTTGTTGGAGGTTGAACCATAAATTACGAATGTTGCCTTTATCTGGAAAAATGCAAGTTATATCCTTGGACAGCCAACAGGGAATTCGGGACCCGCCACAGATCTGTCCCCACCTCCAAATCCCAAAATGCCTCCCCGGTCCTTCAACGGTCATTTTTCCAAATATCGCTGCATCGTCTTCGTGCAGATAAAAAAAACTGCTAGCGGCCTCGCTGCACAGTGCACATCGTAGTAGCGACTAGCTGCTAGTTCAGATCTTCCGAGCTCCTGCTGTTTTCTTCCAGTACACGCAGAGCAGGAGTGGAGATGACAGCTACACAGAGCATGCGCAATATCTGAAAAATGACTGGATGACGGAAATGCACCTAAGATCAGGGACAGGACCCAAATCAGCTCCATGGAGGGAAGAAAGCAGGGGTTACCTAACGAGGCGGTCCTGAGGGTGGCTGCCTGCTTGACTACTGTTCGCTGAACCCCACCCCCTTGACTGCTGGCCGCATGTGTTTTTGAATGTTACTGCATGCGTTGGGTCTGCCTTTGAACCGTTTATCTTTATTTTTAGAAGGTTGTAGGTCAGCTGTGAATACAGATTGAAACGCAGCCAAAAGATGTAAAAATCTGAAAACCTAAGTGTTTTTGAAATTTCTATGTGTACTTATCCCTCTTTTAATAGCGGATGAAAAGTCTATACGTACTGGTTCCATGTGTCGAAAATGTGATGTTTGCGCACCACCCCTGTTTGCTGTTTTCAGATAGCATATTGCGTCAGGGGACTATTGTTCCCTCGTTCAACACTGTACGCAGAGAGTTCCATAGTCTCACTGCTCTTACAGTAAAGAACCTTTGTATATGGTGATGGTAGAACCGCCTCTCCTCTAGGGGCAGAGGATGCCCCCTTGTCCTGGTCACAGGCCTAGGTATTAAAAGATCTTTGGAGAGATCCTTGTACTGTCCGTTCAGGTATTTGTACATCGTAATGAGGTCTCCCCTCAGTCGTCTTTTTTCTAAACTGAATAATCCCAAATTTTGTAATCTGTCAGTGTATTCTAATCCCCCAATTCCCCTAATAATCCTGGTTTTAATCTGTCAGTGTATTCTAGTTCCCCCATTCCCCTAATAATCCTGGTTGCTCTCCTCTGCACCCGTTCCAGCTCTATTATATCCTTTTTATACACTGGTGCCCAAAACTGTACACAATATTCCATGTGTGGTCTGACCAGGGATTTGTATAAGGGCAAAACTATGTCTTTATCATGAGAATCTATTCCTCTCTTGATACATCCCATTATTTTATTTGCTTTAGCAGCAGCCGCCTGGCTCTGGTCACTAAAATTAAGTTTACCATCCACCAATACGCCCAAGTCCTTTTCAGCTTCAGTTTTACTAAGTAATTGACCGTTTAGAACATAATTATACTTTTTGTTTCCATGGCCCAAGTGCATAACTTTACATTTATCTACATTAAACCTCATCAACCATTTCTCTGCCCATCCCTCAAGCTTCCACAAATCCCTCTGTAATGCTAAACTATCGACCTCAGTATTTATTACTTTACACAGCTTAGTATCATCTGCAAATATTGAAACTTGACTGTGTAAACCCACTACAAGGTCATTAATAAAAATATTAAAAAGAAGTGGCCCCAATACTGACCCCTGTGGCACTCCACTGGTAACATCAACCCAATCTGAGAATGTGCCATTAATGACCACCCTCTGTTTTCTATCACTAAGCCAATTACTTACCCAGATACACAGATTTTCTCCTATTCCCAGCAGTCTCATTTTATATACCAACCTTTTATGTGGCACGGTGTCAAATGCCTTTGAGAAGTCCAGATATACAACATCCACAGCGTCCCCCAGATCCAGTCTTGAACTTACCTCCTCGTAGAAACCAATCAGATTAGTCTGACAGGCCCGATCTCTCATAAACCCATGCTGACGCTGGGTTATAAGGTTGTGCACAGTGAGATACTCCAGGATAGCATCTCTAATAAACCCCTCAAATATTTTCCCCACCACAGCAGTCAGACTTACGGGTCTGTAAGTCTCTTACGGGTCTGTAGTTTCCAGGATGATGTTGCCAATCGTACTTGGGAGCCGGGTGAAGCCAGGGATTCATCATCATTGTCAGGAGAAGAGGGTGTCAACTTGCGCGTCAGGCAGCGAAGCAGGAAGCAAGTCGCTACTGTGGCTGTGAGTCAGCAGGGTGGCAGCAGTGCGAGGACCGGAGCCAAATGGCTGCGAGTCCAAGTCCACAGTGACACAGGGGCTCAGCGAAGCAGTGGCATTAGTGGTCACTCAGTGCAGAGTGTTGGCAGTAAAATAACCACCTTGGCAGTGTGGCAGTTTCTTGTTAAGACACCAGAGGAGCCAAGCGTGTATGTAGGTAGAATCTGCGGGCAGAAAGTGAAGCATGACCAGGGAGCTAATGTTGGTATGCAGCGTCACCATCCAATGGCCGGTGAGAAACGATGTGGATGTGGAGGTCCAT